>CM068304.1:49836385-49929637 GCA_034768395.1 Linum lewisii
GATTTATACTTGCAGGTATGGGTTTCACATGATTGTTTTTTCAGCTCTGGTTTTAAATTGTTTTTACCTTTTTAAAAATTTTAAAATGACTCAATTGATTTTTCTTTTGGGGCATTATATTGTGTGTGTGATCTCCTTAGTAAAAACGTGTTATCTCCATCGACTTCTCCACTTTTTGTAACCATCAACTTTTGTTTTTTTAATGGGGGCATCCCCTCATCCACGATCCTAGGCCAAAACCCCAAAATTTGCACCACACAAATCGACTTTGGGGGAATCGGGCTCATTCACTTGACCCTTAAAAAAAAGGGCCCTGACCCCTAAACATTGAACACGAGACTTTCACATTTACCATATATGTGAACTAACCCCTTTCATTTGTTATTTCCTAAATTTGGTCCACTCCCAAAAGGCATTCGCCGTGCTATGGACCCCCCCTATTTCCCACAAAACCCAAATCTCTCAACTATGCCCCTCTTATTCACCTTGCAAGGCTACTCGAGCGAAACTTTTCCCCTTTTAAACACCTTTTTAACTTTTTTTGGGCCCCACAAGGAATCTGTCATATCAATAAATAAAGAATTAATTCAATCCATCTAACTCTTCAATTAAATTAAATTTTGCAAATTCATCCTGATAAGAACAATGCAGCCGGTGCTGAGGAGGCGTTCAAAGCTATCTCGAAAGCGTTCCAGTGTTTGTGTGATGAACAGAGCAGGAAGGCGTACGACCGTGTGACTGGTGATAGACGGTCACATCAAGGAGGATTCAACGCCGCCGGTGATCGACGGTCACATCAAGGAGGATTCAACGCCGGTGATAGACGATCACATCAGCGTGGTGAAGGAGGATTCAACGCCGGTGATAGGCGGTCGCATCAGCGTGGTGAAGGAGGAGGATTCAACGCCGGTGATTCTAATCATGGTGGTGGTGGTGAGTCATTCGATTCGGAGGAGGATGACGTTAGAAAGCGTGGTAAGGAAGAAGAGCTTTTTGGATTTATACTTGCAGGTATAGGTCACATGATTGTTTTTTCAGCTCTGGTGTTAATGTTGTGAGCACTTGAAAATTTGAAATGACTCAGAGTTGATTGGTTCTCTTGGCATTATGATTGTGTGTGTGATCTCCTTAGTACGACGTAGTTATCTCCATCGACTTCTCCGCTATTTGTAACCATCAACTCTTGTTTCTTATATGTGGGCTATGCTCTCATCCGACGATCCGTAGGCCAAAGACCCAAATTGCACCACACAGAGATCGACATGTGGAGATCTGGCTCATGTCACGATGACCCTATATATAAAAGGCTGACCCCTAACATTGAACACGAGACATTCACATTTACCATATATGTGATACTACACGCTCATTTGTTACTCGCTAAAGGTTTGGTCTCACTCCCATAAGGCATGTCGCCGTGCTATAGGATCCCCCTGAGTTCACATACCCACTCTCTCTAACTATGCTCCTCTTATTCACCTTGCAAGGCATACTCGAGCGCACTCTTACCCTTCAACACTTCAATTTAACTTTTATTGGTCCACTAGGTCATCTGTCATATCAATAAATAAAGAAGTTAATTCAATCCATCTAACTCTTCAATTCAATCATTTTGACAAATTAATTAATCTTACTATGTTACCTTAAAAATATTTAATCTACTTTATTGGTATTTTAACTAGATCGATGTCCGCTGAGATCGATACATATGATATTTATTAGTATTTTTTGGTCTTTTTTCGGATGGTCTATTTTATATATATGATAAAAACATCTTTACTAACATATTACTCTCACTTGCCCATGCTTAAACCGCTCGTGAGTAGCTAAATGTCTGGCTCATAAAACTTACTAACTTGTTTAGAACTCGACTCGATAAAATAAGTCGAGTTTGAGTTAACTTTGTCTCGACAAGTTTGTAAGTTGAGTCGACTCTCAACAACTCGACTTATTGGAATACACAGTAGTTGTTGACAAACGTATTGTGCCAAACTCACGAACAATCACATTTTAACTCGCGAGCCAACCCGATTTAGATAGCTCGAGACTCGATTAGAACTCGATTAATGGTTTGATCACTTTGGGTGACGTGGAAAAAGCCATGAGTGAGTAAGGCATTGACATTTGGGAGTTCGTGGATTTCGCCGCCGTGACTGTTACACTTTCTCTCTGCTTTCCACTGTTCCTCCGTCGATCCCAATTTCCCCAATCTCTTATAAAATGTCTACCAATTCTAGGGTTCCAATTTCCCCCTTTCTCTTCTCTCTCGTTTCTCTTCTTCTTCTTCACCCATTCCTCGGATTCCCTTAACTCCCCAAAATTGAACAACCACCCAATAAGTAACCCCCCACCTTCCAGATCCAACATTAGGGTTTCCCGATTTCGCATACTGTCCCTGTCTCGATTCGGTGGATGGGTCGTTATCGAATTCGCCGGCTTTCCAGTTACTGATTCCTTCGTCGGAATTGCCGATCCTCGGGTACTGGGGATTTTGCTTGGATTAGGGCTTTGAGCTGCTTTTTTGGTCTTCAGTTTGTCCGGGTATCTGCATGTACAAGCCATTAGGGGTCCTCTGCTGAACGGTAGAGGATCCCCTGTTGAATTTGTTGAATTCGCAGCTGTAGAACGCTATTGTGATTGTATTAGGTATTGGTTTCAGTTTGCCTAGTAGGAGGGGTGGAAATGTTTGCTTCCAGTTCAGATGTTGGCCACGAGAGTATTGGAGTGGTTCCCATGCGCTTTGTTTGGCCTTATGGAGGAAGAGTCGTGCTTCTCAGTGGCACTTTCACCAGGTGGGTTTTGCTTCAATTCATTTAAGCTGGTTTTGACTTTTGGTTAGTTTGCTGAGTAATGATGGCTGAGAATCTTTATTCCTTGATGATTGTTGTTTCTTTGGGAAGTTGTGATGAATGATCATTTGGGGTTTTGAATACATTTCTTCTTCTTCTTCGTCTACTACGCAGGTGGACTGATCACATAGCCATGTCCCCGATGGAGGGTTGTCCCACAGTGTTTCAAGTTATTTGCAATTTGACCCCTGGATATCACCAGGTTAGACATTGTTTTGTTTCTTCAATGATTGGTTACTTCTACTGTTCTGCAACATATGATTTTCATCATATTATTTCCAGCTTGCATTCTCCTGCCACCAAATTTGTCGATCCTGGTTTTCAAGTTTTATAAATGATAATTGGTAACTGATGCTAACGCACCTTGCTTGTCACTTCATGGTAGACAACTGTAACATTCTCCATTGGTAGTCTGGAAAAGGAAAGTAGGAATGATTTGCAAGAGCAATGGACTTACTGAGAACTACAACCTTGTGAATGATGCATTCTTGTGATTATCATATCGAGAATGAGCACATGATTCAGTCAGCGGGTGTGGTTAAATGCCTTTATGTCTTTTTCTTCATCGATATGCAGTACAAATTTATTGTTGATGGAGAGTGGCGCCATGATGAGCACCAGCCATTTGAAAGTGGAAGTTTTGGAGTGGTGAATACAGTCTTTTTACCTAGGGAACCTGATGTCGTTCCTGCAAGTTTTAGCTCTGGGGGGCCTGGAGATCTAACATGGACCTTGATGATGTCTTTGTTCGTTCGGTAAGACCTTGATAAGTCTTTCATGTGGTTCCTTTTGCTGGTATTGGTATCATGGTTCAGATTTTCAAATTAACCTCTGGCTTGGGTTCTTCTAAAGAAAAAGTTAAGTCTTTGATAGCAAGCTAGGTTTGTTGGGATGGAAATCACAAGGTTAGAAAATAATTCTGATATCATTATTGATTCTCAGGATGCTGTCAGCGGGATATCAGATACTGATTTGGAGGTCTCTCGGCATCGGATTTCTGCATTCTTATCAACACATACTGCATATGAGTTGCTTCCTGAGTCAGGCAAGGTTTGGATGCTACCATCTTTAGGATCCCTTTTCATCTTTAGTGTAATACTTGTTTTCAACTGCTTACATTGTTTTTGAGTTTTTTATTTTGCCTGTACGTCCCGTCTTGTAGGTTATTGCTTTGGATGTTAGACTACCTGTAAAGCAAGCATTCCATATTCTGCACGAACAGGTGAGAACATGTTTAATCAGATAGGTATATTTTCTCATGTGCCTTTGTTTTCTCTATCAGGTTGTTTTTAAAGTGTCTTGGCTAAGCATTCAGCTTTCTCAATTCAATTAACTCCAGGGTGTTCCCGTGGCTCCTCTTTGGGATTTTTCGAAAGGTCAGTTTGTCGGTGTTCTTAGCGCAATGGATTTCATCCTGATCCTAAAAGAGGTGAGATACGTTATGTCTTTGTGCTGGAGAGCGACTCTTTATTCACTTCCATGGATTTATATTTTATGCATGGTTGTTTGTTTCTTGATTGAACTTACAACTGTAAAACCCGACGTTTTCCAGCTTGGAACTCGTGGATCTAATCTGACAGAAGAGGAGTTGGAAACCCATACTATCTCAGCTTGGAAGGAAGGCAAGTTGCATCTTAGCAGACAAATTGACGGCAATGGAAGATTGTATCCTAGACATCTGATCCATGTAAGTGCGAGCTGTAAAGTTTTCGGCGATCATTTGGCATTCAATCGAAAAAAGTGAGCATGTACCGATAACTACTACTGTTCTGTGTTTAAATTCTTAACCATAGGCTGGGCCTTACGATTCTTTGAAAGACGTTTCTTTGAAAATTTTGCGGGGCAACATCTCGACGATTCCCATTATCCATTCTTCTCAAGATGGTTCATCTCCACAGCTATTACATCTAGCTTCCCTTTCCGGAATACTAAAATGTGAGTTCTTCCCAGACCTAAAATATCAGCTTGTTAAGCATTTCATTTCAATTGTGAGATACCAATTATTCTTGTACTTGTTTTACAGGTATATGCAGACACTTCAGGCATTCTGCCAGTTCCTTGCCCATTTTGCAGCAGCCGATTTGTTCAATTCCTTTAGGTACATGGGTTCCGAAAATCGGGGAATTGAATCCAAGGCCTGTTGCAGTCTTGAGACCCAATGCTTCTCTTGGTGCTGCTCTGTCACTGTTAGTTCAGGGTAATCAAACTGGATTTTCCAGCAATTCATCCCTACTTTTTCAGTACATATCTGGATCTTGGCTGATGCTATTGGTTCTTTGCAGCTGATGTAAGTTCAATCCCGATTGTAGATGACAACGATTCACTTCTCGACATATATTCACGGAGGTTCATACTTATGCCTTGTTTGTCTCTGCCTTAGTTTGTTGCTCCCTGAGGTTCACAATTAAAGACACCAATTTGACTTCTTTACTTGGACAGTGATATCACCGCTTTGGCGAAAGATAAAGCCTATGCACAGATTCATCTAGACGAAATAAGCATCCATCAGGTAATCATAGAATATCTTGCTTTTTTTTCGCCCCAAGAATGTGACGATTTTCTTCCAGCAACATAGGGGCTAACCTCACAGCATGTTTTATAGGCATTGCAGTTAGGGCAAGACGCGAACTCGAATTACGGAATGTACAATGGACAGAGATGTCAGATGTGTTTGAGATCTGATCCTCTTCACAAAGTGATGGAGCGGTTAGCAACTCCTGGTAATCCTCCTCATCTTTGAACTATCTCGACGAATCTAGGATGTAGTTTTGATCTGTATTGTATCGTTGCCGGGTTTCGTCTCAGGGATTAGGAGACTGCTGATCGTTGAGGCTGGAAGCAAGCGTGTTGAAGGGATCGTCTCGCTAAGCGACGTTTTCAGGTTCTTGCTTGGTTAGAGCTCTGATGGATTGCCTCGAGAAGAAGAAGAAGGCCATAATTTGTTCTTTTGAATCTTTGATTTGGAGGCTGTTTCCAAATTTCTTAGGATAGAAAAGAATGTGTAAATTTATTTAAATCCTTGAAATCACATCATATCTTTCAATCAATTTTTGCAGAAATGACTGCGATTCACTTAGCTAGCCTCGTAATAATAATACGATTCGATTTCGGGACTGACTACTGCTTAGCAGTGAGGGCAAAACTGATCAAAGTTATCTCACACTATAACATTACGATGTTATGATCTGCAATCGTTAAGCTATTACAGAACAAAGGATAAAAAATCGTTAAGCTATTACAGAAGAAAGGATCAAAATTGAGATAGAACGAATTGTGAAGCTATTACAGAAGAAACGGTCAAAATCGAGATAGAACGAGTGTTCCTTATTCCATCACGAGCTCTTTGTTGATGCCATTTTGAGGTTTGAACCCTCCTACATTTCTCATTGAACTTCAGCTCGCAATCATAAGCAGTAATAATGCAGCTAGCACTTTTTACCTCTCGATGACCCTTCGTCTGTTTCTACACTCGCCTTCATCTGCACCATTGTCCATCCCGTAGTCTCGTGATCTTGCCGATTGTGAATTTCGCATTCCTCCACCTTGTCTGGAGCCACCACCTCTAGGTCTGTCGAAATCATCACCTCTTCTTCCTCCACCTTGTCTGGAGCCGCCGAAATCGCTGCCTCTATGTCTGTCAAAATCGCTGCTGCCACTTCTTCCTCCACTGGTTGATTTCCAGCCACCTCCAATTCCTTTGCTGCTTCTACCACGAGAAGAGGATCGATCGAAGTCATCGTTCCACGAGTCTCTTCTCCCACCACCATCCTTATTACGCTTCGATGTTGATCGGTCAAAGTCCCTTCTCCCGCCAACCTTACGATTCGATGATCTACCACTACCATAGTCTTCATCATCACTGTCTTCCATAGAGTCATCGTTACCTCGTCTCGAAAACCCACCACGTCCACTAGAGCTCCTTCCTTTGTTGTTTTTCCATTTTCGACCGCCCGAATCATCATCAGAATCAAGTTCAAGGTCATCATCAGAATCATCTGAGCCAAAGCTCAGCTTTTTCGATGAACCCTTACCTCGACTCTTATGCCCGGATGCAATGTGGCTGGATTTCCATTTCGAATGAGAAGAAAGCTCTTCATCTGAATCCAAACCGAGCTCGTCGTCATCAGAGAAAGGTTTCTTTCGTCGTGATGGTCTAGAACTTGATCGCGGGCTTGAACTCGAGCTCGGACGAGTAGGAAAGTCATCATCATCCGGAAAGTCAACGTCTTCAGACTCGTACACTTTCCTGGAAGAACTGTTCGTCCTGGGTCCTGAATCCACCTCATAACTGTCGATATCATCTTCATCATCAAATCATCAAACCCAGTTCCGGTTCGACCACCCTGTTGCACATCAGCAGCTTCACGGTCTCTGAAGTTTCGTCCTCCTCGTTGAGGCATTGGAGGAGGAGGCTCGTCATACTCTTTCGCAGCAGAGTCTGCATTCTCGAAAGCAGCCACATCAGCACCATCCGATTCATCGTCATCAAAGTCAAAGTTCCAGGCGTTGGACACTTCAGGACGACCAGTTGAGCCCTTCTCGAACCTCATCTTATGATCTCGGTTCCTCTCCTCCATTTTATCCTCCAAGAACTCGTCGTGTGGACGCTTGCAATCACAGTGAAAGCAAACCATGTTCCTTCTATAGTTTAGGAAGTTACACCTGCCGAAACGAAAAATCGATAAGTTTTTTTCGAGATTAACATTGAATCAATGGATTGGTGAAAGGAAACCATACTGAGGGCATTCCCATTCTCCAGGAAGCAACTGTCTTTTTGGCCTCTTGGCATCACACTGTAAAACACATGGTATTCTTCGCGAAATTCATGAAGTCGCACCTGCAAAAACAGTGGCATCAACAAAAAATTCACTTGCAAAAGGCGAAACAAGCTGATCCATAAGATCGATTTGATTCGACATACTTGGGGCAAAGCCAGTCGCCTTTCTTCATCTCGATGTCATCACGTCCAACTCGTTTCTTCGGAGGGGGAGGAGGCTGCTTTACTTTCGGAGGGGGTTTCTTGATCACGGGAGGAGGGAGGTTCGGATCAATTGGAACTGCACTCAGCTTCACAATTTCGTGGAGCAACTTCCGAACGACAGTTTTGAGCGACTTCTCTCTCAGGAGAGGCTTGTTAGTTACCAATTCGTTTGTGGGACTGGGATCGAAACCATAAACTAAAAGAATCCGCATCACATCGATAGTTCGAGCCTCGTCCTCTTTATTCGTTGTCAGAAATGCTTTCTCGCACGAGCTCCTCAAGCTGCAGCTGCTACAAACCTGATGCACAGATGAACGAATTCAATTTCCAACATTCTCAAAGCCGTGTACAGAAACATTCTCAAATTCCAAACAGAAACTCTTCCTCGGCAAAAAGATCAAAATCGTGTACAGAAACATTCTCAAATTCTGCTAAGTACTATGCAGAGAACTGTATATACACAACAATGATACTAATCACAGAAGCAGGTCCCAAATAAGAAACCACACTCTGAATTTGGCAATCATCAGATATTGAACTACCGTACTAAAAGCACGCCAAAAGAATCGAAATCATGCACAGAACATTCTCAACTTCTGCTAAACACTATGCAGGGAATCACATCTAAACATTAGTGATACTACTCAGATCAACAGGTCCTAGGCAAGAAACCACACTAAGTTTCTGCAGCTATACAAAATTACATAGCATTGGAAGGAATCCAGACACGAAATTCGATTCGGAGAAATACCAACTACGTCATCAATGGCTTCATATCCATGAAACAATACAAGATGCAAGACATTGCCTTGGTCGAAATTGCTACAGCTATACAAAGTAACACATCAAAGCAAGGAATCTAAACATGGAATTTCATTTGGACAAAACCCAACTACATCATCAATGGCTAAACATCCATAGAACCGGTGCAAGATGCAAAACAAGTGACAACTTACATCGCCTTCGTCTAGGTGTACACGCTTCCTCAAGAGTTTCCCCGACATACTGACCCGCCTATCTGCACTCGGGC
The DNA here is from genome assembly GCA_034768395.1 of Linum lewisii. Taxonomy (NCBI): domain Eukaryota; kingdom Viridiplantae; phylum Streptophyta; class Magnoliopsida; order Malpighiales; family Linaceae; genus Linum; species Linum lewisii. The sequence goes on from CM068304.1 coordinate 49,845,246, forward strand.
AGCCATAGCCAACCAGGAGCTGGATATCCTTTCTCGACAAAGCCCTAACCAATGTACATTTGTCACACAATGTCAGAAACCATCGAATCATCCAAAATGTTCAGAAACATCATACACCAGAAACAAACCTCAATATGTCAAATCTGTCCTTGCCAAAATTGACAAAGGCATTCTGAACACTCTTGAAATCTTTAGCAAAATCAACATCTAAACCATCCCCATTAACATTAACACCACCATTATCATCACCTTCAAGCCCACCAAGTCCCAAGCTTTCAACCATCTGATCCTCTTCACTACTCCTCATATGATCAAAGTAATTCTGCTGAACCAGCCTCTCCATCAGCTCTATCCATTCTGGCCACGGATGCACCAGCTCAACTTCCCTCTTACTAGTACCCTTCACACCAAACTCTTCAACCGCCCCTTTAGGCTCAGGGACACTCTCCAACGACGTCGTTTCGGGCTGCTGCTTTCCTCCTCCTTCTCCTTCTTCTCCTTCTTCTTCTTTTTCAGCCTGTTTCTGATAAAGTTGGGGAGTGTTTTTCGATTGGCGCCAAGCTCGGATCTTTTGAAGTGTCTCGTTCTTCTCGGAGCGGTCACGCTCTATGGCATCAATTTGATCGAACACGAAGCTCATCCGTGCGGAGAGCGATGTGGGTTTCGGCGGAGGATCGGGAGGTTTGGCGGCGGAAGTGGAGGAGTAGGGTTTAAGGGAAGAGAGACGGGATTCAGGGTTTAGGTAAAGGGAGAAGGAGAAGGGTTTAAGGCGTCTACATAGGAGGAGACGGAGTTGGGTTCTCGCCATTAGAGAAAAATTGATCGTCTTTCTCCCTCAGAGAAACCAGTTTCAGATTGGCCTGAAAAGAAATCTGCCGGAGACGTTCATCAGCTGAGCTTGAGCTGATGTCCCAATTTCTGAATTTTCAAATTTATCCGTTTTGGTCACTTGAAATGTAACTCATTTTCAAACTCATCACTTATAAAATCATAAATGTATTTTTGGAAATCCGTCAGTTTGGTTTAGCCCATTTGGGGAAAAAATTCGGTTGACACTCGAATCGATTTTAACTGATTCGGCTTGATTGTTGTTAGGGTTTATGATAAGACTTGTGGTTTTTCATCAAGTACCCTAATCAATCCATAAATAACTTGTGATTATTTGATGACAAGTGTTACCTCGATTAATTTCGATATTAAACTTATATATACGATCATAAATTAAATAAAAAATAAGTAATTCTTCTAATGTGTTAGACGAATAGTCAAATTTTCAAAACATACTACAATCTCAGGTGGCAAAGACTCGACATTGAGGTATCAAACATTTCGGTTAATGTAACTTCAATCGTCGAGCAAGAGTACCTCTACCTGACATTGTTGAATCACGAATGCCAACTTATCATAAAAAAAACACAGATCAACTGAATCAATAATTTAGTATACGAATTATCACAAGTAGGGATGACAATGAGTCGACTCGTCGGACGTTTTAACCCAAATACGTTGACCCAATGGGTCTTTGTGTCGACCCAAAATAAAATATAACAAATTTGAATCGAGATTGGGTATGAGTCAATTCCAGGATCGGCTAAAAGGTGAGCTGTTCTGAGGGTTTTCTCAGGCATTTCCTGCTGCTGGATACTGGTTCTGCTAATCTGCTTCCTTTCTTATTTCAAACCCCATTTCTGTGCAGGTTGAAGGTCAAGGAAAAAGCTGTGCTGACAGATGTCTTCACCAGAATAAAGTTTAAAAGCTGTAGTTGCTTCAAAGGAAGGAAGCTAGCATCTGTAGTACTGTGATTTTTCGTTCCGAAAGAACTATAGGGAAGATGAATGTCATGGCCTGTATGGTTACAGCAGACAAAGCTTGACATGGAAGCAAATAGCCAAAGCAAAGCTGCAGAAATCAGAAGAAGGCAAATCAGTTCTATCATCAAATGGTTGCAGACATAGTATTCCGTTAACCAGAAACAGCTTAAATCGATTGCAAGAGAAAGTGCAGAGCCATATATTTCGCAGGGGAACGTAATGAGGTGGCACGACGATCAGTCTTAAGGTAAAGTAATCTGTTACTATGCTCAAGACTAAATAAACAGAACAAAGCCAGACATTTCTCTGCATACTAAGCTCATGCCATTTAACACTTTCCACCCAGCAGCTTCTCTAAAGAACATCACCCATTCAAACATATTCATGTTCCTATTCCATTTCTTCCTGTGAATGTACAATATGATCATGATCATTGGTACCACTTTACATTAAGCCTAAGTGAGTTGATTAGTGACTGCATTTCAAACTTACTCACCCATTGATTGTTTACAAGTTACAACTATCAATTTGTGCATTACCTCTAAATTAGGCTAATTCGCCATTTCATCAGCAAGCATTTGAATCTTGCCCTACTTGACCTGAATCCAAAATGACAACATAAACATCAATAAGCTAACCCTCCAACCAGATGAAAAGCAACATAAATAACTGGAATGAAGCAAAACACAAAGGAGTGTACTTGACTCATGCTTATGTTCAACACAGCAATGTGGATGAATAACTACTCACTTTAATTATGTCAGAGAAAACTAAACTAAATTAAACAGAGTAGCTGAACGTGCTAGTGGTGGCAGTGGTGACAAATATTGATATCCATGAATCGAAGAGAGAGTATCTGATTCAGTAAACATTCAATTATGATTCCAACGCCAGGAAATTGAGATAATACTGACCTAAGCTTTGCACCAACGCCAGGAATAGAGCGACCGAGCCACGAACAGATATCATTTACCAGTTCTTCACTTCTTATTCAGCCTGCAGATTGGAGAAACAACAAGCAATAGGGATTGAATGCTATATGCGTGTTATCTTCTTCTGGATCTTCCTCCAATGGACTCTCTACTGGAAAGCATCTTGCAAATGAAAACCCATAGGACCAACACAAACAGGAATCAGTGTTCAAGATCATCCAGTTAGAATCGGTTACCTTCAGCTTCTAACACATTTCACATAAACTGGGTTCATGATTCACAAGATGCAATGATTGATTTCTCATGGCTCATATCGAGTTTGTGATTCTTCGCAATAGCATTCGTAGCTTTGAAGAAAGAGGAGGCAGGGGTGGTTTGACATTGTTGTTGCTATTCTCCTCGGTTGCTGCTGACGAGAACAGCGAAGAAGATTAAGCAGAAACAGCAGCAAAAACTCATGTTTCCTGCTTTATTCTGGTTTTTCTTTCTTCATCTAACTGATTCTCGAGGTCCCTAACCTAAGTCCATAAAATATATCATTTGAGCTTTATGCAGCAGGGGACATTCATTTCTGTAACTTGTATAGTAAAATAACCTCAACAAATGGAATCAGAAAAGAGCAAACCTGCTGGCGTAGGAAGCAAAGCAGCAGGCTGCAGCAACTCAAAGTACAAAACACCAGCACCAACACAAGAACTCCCCATTTTGGCTTCACCAAAGATCACCCCACTGATACTGCTAAACAAATGGCATCATCCTCTGAACTGCTTACTTTTGCAGCATCAGAACATTCTTCATCGAGTGAATGAGCATGCATTGCATTATCCTGCAGGACAATGTTCCATAGCCGATTCAAATGATTCAAGGAAGAAGTAGTTGCAAAATATTCCAAGAAGTCAGTTAACCTCACAAGTGAATCATAGTCCAACTGAACCTCTGCTTCCGCAATATCTTCCATCAACTTTTGAACCCTTTTCGGGTCTCTTATTAAGCACACCCTACGCAGCATTACTCTACACAAATGTGCAGTAGGGCATACATTAGCAGCCTTCATTTGCTCATATAAATCTAATGCTGCTTCTTGCCTTCCATTTTCCAAGAGTCCATTGATCACAACCGTATACGATACAACATCTAAAGGAAAGTTCTGGATCACAGCTTTCCTAAACAAATCCATTGCCTTACTAAGGTTACCACTTTGTACGAGACAATGTAAGACTGCCGTATGCACATGAGCATCGAGATTATGCTGATCCATAAGAAGTCCACAATATACACCAACTGCTTCAATGCTTCTCCCTTGACCGAAAATCCCTCGAAGCAATCCGATGAAGCTGTAGTTGTCTGGTCTAAAACCTTTCTCTATCATATCATGATACAGCCACTCAGCAAGAAACGGATAGCCAGCATCACAGCAAAAATGCATCAGTGAGTTATAGAGAACCAGATTGTCCAATACAACGAATCTGATAAGCAGTTTTAGCCATAAAATCAACACCTTAGAATTGCATCGAGCTGACAGTAAAGAGCAGATAGTGAAAGAATCAGGCACCATATTCGATTTCAGCATACTATCAAACACAAATCGAGCATCGCCATCTCGTCCAATCTTAACCAAGCTACGCATACGAACATTGCAAAAAAACAGGTCGTGTTCATACCCTTCAGATTCGTTCAAGATGCTGAATGCCTTATCAACCATTCCAGATTCCATATATCCTCTAAAGAGAACTGTGTAAGTCACAATACTAGGGGAACAACCAGTCTCAACCATCTTGCTAAACAAGAAACCAGCCATACTAGGTTCACCCAAGCGGAAAAATCCTCGATTAACATTGTCCAGATCGTTACAGACAACGGAATCCCCAACGAAGTCATCAAACCCAACACTTGAAAGGCTCCTGATAAGTTCCTTTCTCTACAGAAACAATTCAGAACCATCTCAAAAGTCTGACTGCTAGGATAGTAACCTCTCCTTATCATCCTACACAGAACATCCCTAACAAGGACCAAATCATTCGACTTGCAAACATGACACAGCGCAATATTGTAACTCAAGAAATTCGGCAAGGGGTCCTCTTTCAAAACCTTCATCCCAAAATCCTTGTTCCCGAGTCTGAAGACGATATCCATGATCACATTGCGAGCAAAAGTATTTGGAGTAAAACCAAAGCAATCCATCTCATAATAAGTTTCCAAAACCATAGGGTACATTCCTCCACACCAGTAAACCCTCAACAAGAGCAAGAAAGTACCTGCCTTTGTAGAAAGACCAATGCTTTCAAGCTCCTTAACAATGGCGTTGACAGTTCTGTACCTCGAAGTCAACCGCCAAACCACACCAACCATACCATCAAACTCTTCCCTGTCGTGGAAATGATTAGGCTGCCTAGCGGACCAAATGAAAAGGCCCAATGAAATCAAGTCCGAAGAGCAATTCAACAGCGTAGAACGCACAATCTGATTCGTCAGAGTAATTCCACCGTCCCCTTTGCGGGGAAAAAACTCCTGGGTTCTATCCGTTGCAGTGAAACATGAACTGGGCAAGCATGAAAAGCATCGAATCGACGATGACGAAGGGTTTGTGAGAAATCGAGCTCCAACTCGCCTAGGACGTGGCAGAAGGAGCAGCCACCTGTGCAACATAACATTTTGTTTCGAACTGGGAATTAGGGTAATGGCGGGATTGAAGATTGAAGGGTTTTTTTACTTTTCAGAGAGGTTTTTGGAAGATTGAAGAAGAAGAGTGAAGCTTCAGCTCGCCATGGCTTAGATTACTACGGCGGCAGAAAACAGTTTGGAAGGGAAGACGATTATGAATTGGCTTATTGGGCCGAGAAATTGGTTCAGAATGGGCTCAAAGTAGGCCGAGACTAATTATTTTAAATGGGCTTAAACTGAGATGAAATATGTATATTGGGCCGTAGATGTAAAATTAGGGATTGAATTTTGATTTTCTTTCATATTTATCACTAAACTATTTTTCCTTTACAAAATACCATCAAACTTGTTTTTTCGTTTCATCGATCACAACTTGTTTTATTTATAGATGAGGTAAGCATGGAAGGAGATGATCCCGTCTTTATATAATTACTCATTTCCACATTAGCTTGAAAACTTTACCCATGTTCGACTCAAATTAGAGATGGCTCATGAACAAATGTAGCAATCGAGACGACTTTGGTGGAGGTGATCTCACTGCAATGGAACTTCGCCGCGGTTTCATGACACCTTTCGAGCTATTGTTGTTGTTGTTGTTGTTAGCTAACGGTGATTTTGATCGAGTGGTAAGTGGTATATGAGTAATGAGACATAAATCAAGAACTGAGTCGAGACCAAATTTTAAAGAAATTGTTGTTGTTGTTGGCTAACGGTGACTTTTGATCAAGTGTTAAGTGGTATATTGATCAAGTGGTAATAATGCGACATAAATCAAGAACTGAGTCGAGACCAAATTTTAAAGAAATCACGAGTCCGCATCAACCAACCACGGGTTGTGGTTCTTCGACATAATGAAGAACAAACCTCTTATCAGGAACATAACCTTCATCAACCATATTCCCAAGCAACTCCATCAAACCCTTATATATCTCCTCCCCTTGAGGATGCATTCTATCCTCAACAACAAAGCTATGAACTTTCTTCTCAATCTCAATCCAACTAATCCCAATCTCTTTCGAAACCCTAATTTCCTTCATCCTCCTGATAGCCATTGCCCTATCTTTCCACATCTTATTACAAGAGTAGATGTTAGCCAACAACACATAAGGTGCTGGCTCATTAGGTTCACATTTGAACAGCATCTCAGCAGCCAACTCTCCTATCTCCACATCTCCATGGATCCCACATCCACCTAGCAAAGCCTGCCATATCAGCACATCGGGCTTGATCGGTAACTCATCGACGAATGCCTTGGCTTCTTTGACCAGACCGGCTCTTCCTAGCATGTCGACAATGCAGGCATAGTGTTCTGTTCTTGGACTGAGGTTGTGGACTGAGGTCATGGAGTTTAGTAGCTCCATGCCCTTCTCGAGCATCCCTCCGTGGCCACAAGCGTGGAGTAATGAGAGGAATGTGACGTCTGTTGGGTTGACTTGTTCGAGCTTCATGTCCTCGTAGAGCTGCATTGCTGTGGAGAAATCGCCGTGTCTGGCGAATGCAGCTATCATGGAGTTCCATGACACTGAGTTTTTGCAGTTCATGTTGTTGAAGATTGTCATTGATTTCTTGAGATCTCCGCACTTGGAGTACATGTTGATCAGCCCATTGCAGACGAAGACGTTCGAATCGAGCCTCTGTTTCACGATCGTGGAGTGAATCTGCTGGCCTAGGGTAGAAGAAGAAGAACCGAATGCAGCTAGAGCAGCTGAGACCATGCTTGCATCAACCTCAACACCTGCATTCACCATTTTCACGAAGAACTGTATAGCTTCTTCCTCGAACCCGTTCTGAGCAAACCCGACTAGGATTACAGTCATGGAGACCTCATCGATCTGGTTTGCAGACTCAAAAACACGCCACGCATCTTCCACGTTGCCACATTTCGAGTACATGTCCATTAGTGCACTCTCAATGCAGAGCTCTGATTGAAGCCCTTGCTTCCATACATGTCCATGAATCTGACTCCCTTCTCTTGCTGCTTGTAACCCAGAACACGCCATTAATCCACTCAAGTACGTCAAGAAGTTTGGCTCGATCGAACCTCGAAGCATTTCGACAACCAATCTTAAACTTTCCTCGTACATTTCATTCTGAGCTAGCCCTGAAATTGCAGCAGTCCAGCTTATAACATTCCTTTCAACCATCTCATCGAAAACCCTAAACCCTGAAGAACAACTCCCAATTTTGAAGTAAGAAGTCATCAAAGCATTCCCAACGCTAATGTCCTTATCAAACCCGCTCAAGAACACCAACCCATGAATCATCCTATTGACAAAAAACCCTAGCTCATCAACCCCATCACAGGCTGACAAAATCGTAGTCAAAGTTGCCTGATCAAACCCGCAGAGACCCGAATTCAACATCCGTTTAAACCACCAAAATCCCGCCTCGAACTCCCCAGCTGTCAGAAACCCAGAAATCAGCGTGTTCCACGAGATTGTATCTCTCAGCGGCATTTCGTCGAACACCTTACCCGCATTGTGTAAAACTCCGCACTTACAGTACATCGAGAGGAGGGAGTTACGAATGACGACATTCTGGCTGGAGAAACCGTGGGTTTTGATCAGTGACGCGTGAATTGAAGATCCCAGATGGAGGTTTCCTTCTCTCCCGCAGAGGGACAACACGAGGCTGACATCTACAGAGTTGAGGATGGAACTTGGAACTTTTGAAGCAGAGGAATGGGGGAATTGGGTCTTGTGTGGCAACAGAAGAGAGGATAGTGAAGAAGAAGAAGAAGAACGTTGGGAATTGAGCTTGTGAATCACCCATTTGGATTTCATCCATGAAAACTTGCGATGGTTTGGAGAACCAGTGTGCTCCCTTGTTTATTTGTCGAAATAGTGAATATGTTACATTGTACGAAATTAAGTGAGTGGTATGTTATAAATTAAAGTTGGAGGTCCACAGTATTACAAGCCCAAAATTAGATGACTGCGAATGCATTTGAATCTGTACTTTATCCTGGAACCGCGACCTCCCAAATTTAACTCCATAGCCAGAGCTCCGGCCACCTTCCGGCGAAGCCAATTCTGTAAGGTCGAGGGAAAATGACATCTCAGTTGCGTGGAGGGAACTATGCTCCTTGTCCAGCTATCTCAGTTTACAGGCTCAGTTCCTCAGGAAGGCCGCTAGGCATCACCGCCGTTTCTTGCCTAGCTTCCGGCACCAAATTCACCACCAGCGACCATCTCCGATCCCAGCTTCACCAGCTCCGCTCAGAAGCCGATTCCGCCAGAGCCGACGGTATTTCCCCCCTTCATGATTCCAATTTCCAAATTCCCTCATCAGTTAGGTTAATTACTAGGTTGATGAATTGACTAGAGATTGCTTTAGGGTTTCAGAGGTAGAGTGGATACGAATGACGAATTAATGAATTGTTGCAGATTGGAGATGTCGGTTTTCCTAGGGTTTTCATTTTCCCCGCCGAATTCTACACCGGCGTTTTCCTTGGTTGAAACCATGGCTTGATTAAGGAGTTGAGATTGTGAAAACTGGTAGGATCATGAGATTGTGGTTCATGATAATGTTTATGTCTGTGAATTGTCTGTAATTCGTTTTGATTCTGTCTTCTGGTTTGTCATGCATTGCATTCTGAAGATGATAAGAGATAATGTGCATATACCTTGATGAGAAAACTCTGAGAAACTGAACTCTGAAAATGATCAGCCAACAGTGCAAGGATGCGGTTTATGCGGTTGTCGGAGGCAGCACAGAACCTTAAACGGCAGGCAGCTGTTTGCGTTCAGTCCCAACGAGAAGACGAGGCAAGACAATTACTCTTCCAGAAGAAGAAGGTTATGCAGGCTATTGAAAAGTCCAAGAGTCGGATCGAAGTGCTCGATGAGCTTTGTTCAAAACTCAACGAGGTTACTTTCTTGTCTCCTGATAATGTGGTTGCATCATGGTGTGTCTGTTTCGGAATTCATTTTCACTTGTGAAACTGTCTCTTCTTTCTCAGGCTATCTCTAGTAAAGAAAGCCAGCTAATTGGAAATCTTGGCTCAGATCTTGATGTTGATTCGGAAGAAGATAGTTCTGGTCCAGTTAGAGTTGTATCTCCCAAGACCAAAGAATTTCCCGACGATTCAGATAGTACCAACAAGGAAAAAACCTCCACTGATATGCAAGATTTGCAGTCTTGTGTAGATGGGGATTCGAATCCCAGATATCCAAATCCGGGTATCTCAAACGAGGATCGTGTAAATAATGGATTAAGTGGCATGTCCTCTTACTATGAGTTTTTGGAGCAGACGGACATACAGCTTAGCAAGATTGAAGCACAGCTAGTCACCATTCTGAAAGTCTCTGCCTTGGTGCTGAATGATGAAGAGAAGCCTGAGAATTTGAAAGTGAAGCAAACGAAAGAGCTTCTTGTTAGCATCCACGGCATTCGACAGCAGTAAGTGTCTTGAACAAGAAATGTGAGATCATTGTCTTTGACATGGAAGCTTACCTTTAGTTTTTCTCCCATTTTTGTCTTGAACAGAGTTGCCGAGATGCTAGAAGGCAAAATGGAATCCTGAGTCCCGAAGAGACGATGAAGCTTCTGTATGTCTGTTCATCCTTTCATCAGCGTATCGAAACCGAAAAACTTCTGACTTTAAACACAATCGAGTGATCGTGATGAGTAACATGACGAGTGAATTGGCTGGACGCAACTGTTGTTGATCATTTCGAAGCTAGGATTAGTGGTTGGTTAATATTCTGTTAGTGTGAGTTTGCTACTTTCTCTATTGCTATAAGAAGAAGGATTCTTCCAATTTGAAGGTTACACACGGTGATACGTAGATTACTAGCTAGTCGCCAACAAGAATCAGAAAGCACAAACAATAATAAATCCAAGAACTAAAGAACATACGATTTGTTGACTCAGTTCAGTCCAGGCTACAAAATCAAACTAAAAATTAAAAAAAATAAAAATACCTAAAGTAGTTAAAATTGGAATTGGACATGAATTTGAAAACTTGATAAATTCAAGATAGATAAAAGAAAACAAAAGGAAATCAACCTCTACGGAAAGTGAACAAACAAAAATTAATCAATGAAATAAGTAGTAAACCCGTTAGAAAATATATGGTCATAAATAAGCATTGTGATTTCCACTTCTCAACCATACGACGTCGTTCCAGGGCTAGAATCACTCTTCCCCTGCCTCCTTTCAACACCAACAATATCATCTCCTAACTTTTCCAATTCGCGCAGTCATCTTTCTCTCGTCAATAGCGAAACTATTTGCGTTGCTAATCTACCCATCGATTATCAGTCACTCTCTTTCCATCGTCACAATATTCCCTTCATCTCGCTACCATCACTCGATTCTCATTGTTGAGCTCTCATAGGAAGAGGCGGACGCGCTCATATCTTTCTGCCATCCTTTCCGTATCATCAATATTCCAAATAAGGATATCTCCATTGTTATCAAGAAAATCGCGGCCTCTGCGTCCTATGCCATACATTCCGATCTTCTACCTTCGAATTGCACAAAGCTATGCGATGTTGAACTAGTGAAGAAGACGTAGATTTCATAAGATCCCACGGAAGGTGGTGATAGTGCTAGCTTTGAAGGCGATCATAATCGTCCAATCGGGAGAAGTGGGTAGATCCGAGAATGCTACTCTTACTGACCAGTGACATCCCGGATCGTATACAGGCAATTCAATGAAGTTTTGGGGCCAAGAAAGTAAAGGATTGAAGAATCCGAAAATTCCGCATCCAGAAATGCTATGATTTGTATTTGTTGATGTATGCCAGGAATTCCAGAGGAGCAACCATCCACCTACTTTACAGTAGATGGTTGCGTTGTTGAATTTGGGGTGAAGTTCGGAGTTGAAGATCTGTAGGTTTGGGCGGATCTGTTCGGTTAGCGGTCGATGATAAGTCCACAAATATGATGATGATTCTCCAATTGAACTCGGTACCAGTTCTTGCAAACTGAGCCAAAGCTAGTGGCGTCGGCATCGTTTGGTAGAAGCTTTCGATATATTGAGCTCAGGAGATCTGGATCCAGTTCATCCCATGGACGATGGTGAATCTCTCCTCTGCACATTATTTTTCCTCCTTTCTCTGCTTTTGATCAACAAATTCACTGTAATTTATATTGATCGTAAAAATAGATCAATTGGGAGCTAAATAATAGTAATAAAATAAAAGATGATTGATTTTTTCAATTATCTTTTGATCAGCGAATTTACTTTAAATTTGCACGATATTGGTGGACTATTAGAGATGAATAGATTATTTCTCCGCATATCTATGATATAAGTTGGTAACTGAAAGAGAGAGTCAAAAGAGTCAAACCTTACCATAAATAGTGTTTTCCGTTAAAATGATTTTTGTTGCCTAAATAGTAAATAGTGGGATCGGATCAGCATCAAGACTTTTCAGGTTTGGAAAGTTCCAAACTCCCCTACAACTATTAGATCTAGTTTGACCATTTGACCAATCTAATGGTCCAGATTTGTTAGGGGTATTTAAGACTTTTTACACAAATACTTTAAATATTATATTTAATTTAAATATTTTATTATTATATTTAATTTAAATATTTTATTATTATTTTATTATTACCTTTAATGCTTTTGTGTTGACAGTTGCTGGTACTGTCGTCGGCCCCCTCGCCGGTCACCATCGCCAGCGGCCGTCGCCGGTCACCGCCGCCGGTGATTTTCCGGTGACCGTCTCCGGTGACTTTTTTGACGACTTTCCGATGACTTTTTTGTGAAATTTTTTGGTGACTTTTCTGGCGACCAATCAAACTCCGGTGACCTTTCCGACGACGTCTAGTTAACTAGTTAACTTGGATTTTTACAGTTAACTAGTTAGCTAACATGTTTTCCGGTTATTTTTCCGGCGAGGCTCCGGAGACCGAACAAACTCCGATGACTTTTCCGGCGAGAACACGTGAACTAGTTAACCTGATTTTTACTAATAACTTGTTAACGATATTTTTTTATTGATAACTAGTTAACTAGTTAACCTGAGTTTTTATAGTTAACTAGTTATCAACAGATAACTAGTTAACATGTTATCCAATCGAGTTAACTAGTTATCAAGTTGTTAACTAGTTAACTTATCTACTTATCAGCAGATAACTAGTTCACTTTTTGTTTAACATCATGATTTATCAAGTTAACTAGTTAACCGATCAAGTTAACTAGTTATCTTCTCGAGTTAACTAGTTATCTACTCGAGTTAACTACTTAACTTATCGAGTTAACTAGTTAACCAACCGTTTTAATTGTAACATTCATTTTTACTAAATAATCTTGTTAGCTAGTTATCTACTCGAGTTAACTAGTTATATACTCGAGTTAACTAATTAACTTATCAAGTTAACTAGTTATCTACTCGAGTTAACTAATTAACTTATCAAGTTAACTAGTTAACCAATGGAGTTAACGAGTTATCAAGTTGTTAACTAGTTAACACGATTATTTAGTAGATAACCAAGGATCCGATTATATAATTATATGTTATTTCAACAACCAAAATTTCACATTTTAATGTTACTAAAAATTCCCAAACTACAATCAGTCACTGAACTTAATATGTGACATATTAGTAACTCAACTTTGAAAACATGCCAAATCAGTCAATAAACTTTAATATTTGACAAACCAGTCACTGAACTTCAATATTTGACAATCAGTCACTGAACTTTAATACTTGACAAATCAGTCACTGAACTTTAATATTTGACGAATCAGTCACTCATCTTCAACCTCTCCTTCCGGCGAGGACTGACTTCCGATTTGCAGGTCTTCCTTCCTCACCTTCAGCAGTACGACCAGCAGCTGCCTCCCCTAGTTGCCGGTTCCGATCACAGCCTCCGTCTTCGCCACCTCCTCTTCCTCCTATGCCGTCGATAGACAACCTCCCTCCGCCTCCTCTCCCGAGCTTCTCCCCTACTCCTAGCCGGAAGCGGTGCGACGGCTGGGCTACTGCAAACGGAAGTGAAAGGAACCGCCTCCTCTCCCGAGCTTCCCCCCTACTCCTAGCCGGAAGCGGTGCGATGGCTGGGCTAAGTGAAATTGGTGACGTCGGAGCCACCTGAACAGAGGAAGGAGAGTGGCAGAGGTTTTGAAAGCGATGGCGGCAGTCAGACTAGCCGACGGCGACAAGGGAACTATGTTCGTCGGATTGACAGACGGCGACGGCGGGATAGAGATGGGTGGAGCGAAGGGATAGAGATGGGAGGGGTGGATATTAATTGGTATTTTTCAAAATACCTAAACTGCCCTAGGTGTATGGAGTTTGGAACCGTCCAAACCAAAAACTCCTGAACGCAGATCCTGTGCCGTAAATAGTTTGGATCTAAAATATTATTAAATTAGTTATTCCATGATTTGCCGACTTACAATATATATTATATTAAACCACGAAATCGGTAATTCAAGAAGGCTAATGATGATTAGTATGTATGAACTGATTGAGAAATGTGTAATTATGTGTAACTAGTAGAAAGTTTAATTCATGCTTAAAATTCATTACATAGAAGTTGGTTGGTTGGAAGGAGGTAGGGGAAGAGTGCTTTTAGAGCTGAAACAATATCTTTTTTTTGGACATGCTTGTTTTACTTGATTGCCTAATGTTCCTATTTTCTACCATCATTATGATTTATTAAGATCGTAAATCATTCTAAAAGCTACAAAATCATTTTCCGATCACCATTGTTCCATTGAAGCTGAAACAATGGGCCTCTGTTTCACTGTGATCTGTTTCGTCTCGCTTTCTAGGCTTCAATATTTTTACTTAAGGCCCGAGTTGAGTTGAAGCAAAAATGTTACTTTTCTTCTACTAGAAACATATTCACATATATACTATGTGTCAAGCTTACATTATTCCTTACCCAACATTCTATTGAAACTTCTAAATTACCTAATTGGATACAAGCTATTCAATAAAAATTCAATTCACTTGCTCAAACCAAGATTTGGGTTCTTACTGATCTTTCTTTAGAAAGACTTCTATCGGTTACAAATGGGTATTTCGAATTAAGTACAAAAAAGATCGGTCCATTGACAAGTATAAACTTGACTTGTAACAAATGGTTATACTCAAACTCATGGGATTTATTACATGGACATTTTTCTCTCATTATCGAGATTTCAAAGGTATGCACTTGTTTGGTAATGTATTTTGGTAAAGAAAATAGAAGGGGCAAATCAGTGGGACCCATTATTTTATTTAGAGGATGCTAGAATTTCTGATACAAGTAAAAATTATCAGAATACATTTTCCGGAGACAATAAAAAACTTCGGGTATCTGAAATACAAAACCACAATTTTATTAGACAATAAACAAACAATGATATCTCAGAATACAAAATTTATAAGAAACACATCTGGATTTCTCTTATATCAAACTACCCCATGATTTTTCTCTTGGTTTATCAATCTCATCTTTAGATCAAAATAAGGGTTGTCGCTTGACCATGTAGTTATTTATACAGTCTAAAACAAGTTAGTCACCGTTGGCATGCAAAACTTTCAAACACATTGACACATTTAGGTTATGCTCAATCTAAACCCGACTACTCACTTTTCACTAAAATAACTAAAACCGGTTTCACCGCGCTCTTTTAGTGTATGTTGATAAGATCTTCTTGTTGGATCAAATTTATGAGAGATTACAAGTGTGAAATCACACTTAGATGTCACATTCGCCATGAAAGATCTTGGACATGTTAAGTACTTTCTAGGGATCGAGGTTTTTCGGAGTCACTCTGTATCTTTGCCAACACGAATATGTTCTTGATAATTTACTAGAGGATGTTGGTTATACCTTTAGTAAACCCGCTTCCACTCTTAGTGTTCCTGGAGAGCATCTTAGTACTACTTCTGGATCACCTCTTTTCTTTGAAGATGTTAGTTGATATTGTCGTTTACTTGGACTACCTATGTACAACACGATCAGGCATATGCTACACGATGAATCAAACCTCCTTGTAGGTATATCCACATCAATTGGCCTGGTCCATCAATTGAAAATTCAAACCTCCTTGTAGGAAGGCAGGGGAGGCAAATGATAGATTGGGAGTGGTAGGACGGTGCTGACGGAGGCGGCGGCGACGAACGGTGGAGGTATTGAGTTGGATCTGGACATGTAGTAAACTGCGACGGTGGGGAGGAGCTCCGCCGGTGGAGAGAGAAAAAGAGGGGAACAATTATTCAAGTCAGGAATAGATTTAGAAAGAGAGAGAGACGAAAATTGCAAAGAGAATCGTTTTATTCAGGTGAGATCAGAGGTGGTTTAACACGTGGGACAAGGCTCAACTAACGTTGATATATCCATGTCTGCGTTTAATCCAAATAGGACGCGTGATATGATAATTTAACGACAAAATTGGATGGAATCACCATTTCGGATGGACGTATTAGATTTTCATACGAATGACACTTGCAAGTTATTTTTTAAACGGTGGGTACTGATTTGTTAATACCCAAACGTAAAGTACTGAATGAGCTTATTTTGAATGGACCACTTGACAAGTGATTTGGATCGACTAATTGTTCAAGAGCGCTACCAAGGCAAGGACCAGGTTCAAGTAGCCAATGGAGCAGGTTTGCATATTTCTCACATTGGTCATTCTATAATTCCCGACTCAAATCGTTTCCTTGCTCTTCGAAATATTCTTTGCGTTCCTCGTATACATAAAAACCTACTCTCTGCTCAAACTTGTTTCTGATAATTATGCTTTTATTGAATTTCATGCTGATGGTTTCTTTGTTAAGGACAAAGTCACGAGGAAACTAATTCTCCAAGGTAGACGTAAAGGGAGTCTTTATCCAATACCAATCACTCACTCTACTTTCATCACACCACATCATGCCTCGTCCAATATCAAAGTGTTTACCTCCCGATGGCATCAACGTCTCGGTCATCCTACCTTTACCATCGCTCGTTCTATCTTCAAATCCAATAAATTAGTCTATCCTTTTTCCCACGAGTCTTTAGTTGTGATGCGTGTCAACGTGCCAAGACTCATAAGCTTTCCTATAGTCCCTCTCATCGAGTCACAACCTTTCCGCTTGAGCTTGTTCACTCTGATGTATGGGGGCCAGCTCAAGTGTCGACAGGAGGTTTCAAATATTATATAAGTTTTTTGGATGATTATAGTTGGTACACTTGGATTTATCTTATCAAACATAAGTTTGATGTTGAACAAGTCTTCTATATTTTTCAAAAACATGTTGAGCTATACTCTTAAACTCAAAAATTCAAAGTGTTCAAACTGATTGGGGAGGAGAGTATCATCGTCT
Source organism: Linum lewisii (assembly GCA_034768395.1). Lineage (NCBI taxonomy): Eukaryota > Viridiplantae > Streptophyta > Magnoliopsida > Malpighiales > Linaceae > Linum > Linum lewisii. The sequence continues at coordinate 49,861,914 of CM068304.1, forward strand.
CCATAAGTATTTCCAACAGTGTGGGATTTCTCATCGTGTGTCGTGTCCTCATACCTCTCAACAAAACGGTGTAGCCGAGCGAAAACACAAACATATTGTTGAAACCGGACTTGCTCTTTTGGCCCATTCCTCTCTTCCTCTTCTATTCTGGGATGAAGCTTTCCTGACAACATGTTACTTAATAAATCGCTTACCTAGTCACGTCATACGTAACTCAACACCCATCACACGCCTCCTCAATATCACTCCCAATTATACCTTCCTCCGAGCTTTCGGATGTGCTTGTTGGCCTAAACCTTTGCAAATATAACTCACACAAGTTGTCCTTCCGATCAAAGTTGTGTGTGTCTTCTTAGAGTATAGTTCCATGCATAACGGTTATAAATGTCTAGATCGTGATACAGGTCGAGTTTATATTTCTCGAGATGTTATTTTCGATGAGTCACAATTTCCTTTCTCCTCGACCTCTCAGACTTCTAAATGCTCTTCTGACATGGCTAATGCTTATTATCCATCAACGCCAAAGGACGTGACATCAGCTCCATTGTCACATACAAGAGCTAGTGTAGTGTAGTGCTGTCTGTGTCCTAGAGGCATGCAGACTCAGAGTGTGACGTGTACAGTACAACTATTTAAAAATTCTGAAAATGGGTCAATAAATTGATGGCAATTTGTAAATTCTTGAAAATTGGTCAATAAATTGATGGCAATTTGTCTTATATTACTGTATATATTCTATAAAGCAACATAGTGACACCAATATAAGCCAACTGGAATTTGGGTTTAGATTGGCTTTGATAAGGTTAGATTAGCTTCGGTTGGGTTGAGTCTAGGATATCATTGTATGACATGATATTGAGTGAGGTGGGATAAGTCTAATAAGTTTGAATGATGGTATTAACACTTAACGAAAATTTTGGACCTGATAAATTTTGGACAAGTCTAAGGAAGTTTTGATTTAAGCAGATAGTTTCATGGTTATGGCTAATTCACATCGTCACTTGTACCTATTCATCTTCCTCAATCAAATCTCTCTCTGTTTTTTTTTTTTTTTCTCACAACTATCGAATCTATCCTAGAGTCGAGACTAACATCAAAAGTGTGGATGGAGAATAGAATTGTCGGCGTTGAAGTAGTAAATGGAGAACGTAAACGTTGACATCAAATCCTAGAGAAGCGAATCCCAACATTTTTATAAGATTACAATTAGGATAACTAAAATTATTCAAAAAATACTCCTCTTCCATTTTTATTTAAATTATATTTGAATACCAACCGACCTCTCTAATCGAACTCAGAGTCGTACATCCATGCATGCCCACCTCCATATTTCAAACTCTCTCGTCTCTCTCTACTTTTTCTTCTTTTTCTTCTTTGTGCCTTACCTGCTGTCATCGGTTCTTGGCTCCAGCCGGAGGCCGGCGGTAGCGAACCCCTACTTTTCACTTGTTTGCTTTCTTCCTACTGGTTACTTTGCTTTTCGTTTGCTCTTGTTTTCTCGTTGCAATGTTTGTTGTTTGTTCCTTTATCAGTCTCTTGTGCTTTTCGTCTCCTTTGTGAGATTTGTTTACAGATCTTGTTCTTCCATGTTTCCCCCTCATGTACCCGGTTCTTCCCCTTGTGGGCATGCAGTTTCATGTTTCAGATCCGAGTTTTCAGTTTCTAGTGTTGCTCTTGGTTACAAAGGGAGCCATTTTTTTTTTTTATGAATGACAATGGAATTAACAAAGGTAGCCACTTTTGTGGTGTGCATCATCTCGTTTTTCTCTTGCACCTACCTCCTACTTCATGCATTGCATTCATGATTCAGAGATGTATGTGGTTTCCTAAGTGAGCCCAGGTGGGATGTTGTTCAGATCGTTGCAGGGACTTGTCTATCAATGGTGGATATCTTGGATTGCTCTCCTTCTTAGTTATTTACAACGGTGTTTGACATGTTTGCAGCTCCAACGAGGATGTTGAAGAAGATGACGACTGGTGTCTTCATTTTTAGGATTTAATGTGTTTAGGATTATACTTTTTCATCTATGGGTTGGGTTTGTAACTTGGGCTTTGGGTGTTTAATATTTTTCCTTTCCATTATCTTGTTATTCCATGGGTTTTAAATCCTAAACTTTGTATTCCTTTCAAACTCATTTCGGGAAAAAAATCTTTGACACATAGTATATATGTGAATATGTTTCTAGTAGAAGAAAAGTAACATTTTTGCTTCAACTCAACTCGGGCCTTAAGTAAAAATATTGAAACCTAGAAAGCGAGACGAAACAGATCACAGTGAAACAGAGGCCCACTTGTTTCAGCTTTAATGACAATGGTGATCGGAAAATGATTTTGTAGCTTTTAGAATGATTTACGATCTTAATAAATCATAATGATGGTAGAAAATAGGAACATTAGGCAATCAAGTAAAACAAGCATGTCCAAAAAAAGATATTGTTTCAGCTCTAAAAGCACTCTTCCCCTACCTCCTTCCAACCAACCAACTTCTATGTAATGAATTTTAAGCATGAATTAAACTTTCTACTAGTTACACATAATTACACATTTCTCAATCAGTTCATACATACTAATCATCATTAGCCTTCTTGAATTACCGATTTCGTGGTTTAATATAATATATATTGTAAGTCGATCATGGAATACAATTTATAATATTTAGATCAAACTATTTACGGCAAGATTGGGTAGGATTTGTTGACGTCAAATATACACAGGGGAGTTTGGTATTTTAAAATAAATTTCAATCATCTCTATCTTGCACCCATCTCTATCTTCGCTCCACCCATCTCTATCCCGCCGTCGCCGTCTGTCAATCCGACGAACATAGTTCCCTTGTCGCCGTCGCTAGTCTGACTGCCGCCATCGCTTTCAAAACCTCCTGCCACTCTCCTTCCTCTGTTCAGGTGGCTCCGACGTCACCAATTTCACTTAGCCCAGCCATCGCACCGCTTCCGGCTAGGAGTAGGGGGGAAGCTCGGGAGAGGAGGCGGTTCCTTTCACTTCCGTTTGCAGTAGCCCAGCCGCTCGCACCGCTTCCGGCTAGGAGTAGGGGAGAAGCTCGGGAGAGGAGGCGGAGGGAGGTTGTCTATCGACGGCATAGGAGGAAGAGGAGGTGGCGAAGACGGAGGCTGTGATCGGAACCGGCAACTAGGGGAGGCAGCTGCTGGTCGTACTGCTGAAGGTGAGGAAGGAAGACCTGCAAATCGGAAGTCAGTCCTCGCCGGAAGGAGAGGTTGAAGATGAGTGACTGATTGTCAAATATTAAAGTTCAGTGACTGATTTGTCAATATTAAAGTTCAGTGACTGATTGTCAAATATTGAAGTTTGATTTTGTCTGATTTTGGACTGTTGTTTTCAAAGTTGAGTTACTAATATGTCACATATTAAGTTTGTAGTTTGGGAATTTTTAGTAACATTAAAATGTGAAATTTTGGTTGTTGAAATAACATATAATTATATAATCGGATCCTTGGTTATCTACTAAATAATCGTGTTAACTAGTTAACAACTTGATAACTCGTTAACTCCATTGGTTAACTAGTTAACTTGATAAGTTAATTAGTTAACTCGAGTAGATAACTAGTTAACTTGATAAGTTAATTAGTTAACTCGAGTATATAACTAGTTAACTCGAGTAGATAACTAGCTAACAAGATTATTTAGTAAAAATGAATGTTACAATTAAAACGGTTGGTTAACTAGTTAACTCGATAAGTTAAGTAGTTAACTCGAGTAGATCATCTTCCATCTGCTTCTTACCTTCTTCTATCTGCTTATAAACTTCTTCAATCTTCTTATAACCTTCTTCTATATGCTTCTTACCTTCTTCTATCTGCTTATAACCTTCTTTATTGACCTCCTGATAACTGCTACTAGCCATCAGCTTCAAACCTTCTTCAATCTTCTTATAACCATCCTCTATCTGCTTCTTCCTTTGTTTGTTGGCCTGGTCGATAGGCTTCAAAAAGACTACAGCAAAAGAACCCTTAATTAGTTCATTCTGATCTAATATCATTTCATTTAGACATTAATCTAAAGAACGAGCTGAACCAAGCAGGTCTGAAGCAAATCCACCAAAAAAAGCGAAACGCCAGAAATGAATTGGAACCCATCAAAGTCTAATTCAAGAACGATCAGGATCAACGTACTTTACCCAAGCACTAATTGAATCACACACACCAAGAAAACGAATTCGAGCTACAACCAAGCAGGTCTGAATCAAATCCACCAAAATCAGTAAAAACGCAAGAAATGAATCGGAACCCATCAATATCTATATAGATCAACACTACTTTATCCAAAACTGATTGAATCACACACATCAAGAAATCGAATTCAAGCAAACGAGAAACTCCATTAATGCAACTATTTCAAAGAGTAATTAACAAGAGAGGGGGGAAGGAACCTTTTTTCCTGTGGGGTTTGGCGATAAATATGAAGACTCTGAAATTAGCAGTGTTGGAATGTATAATCTTTTCAAGAACCCACAAGAAAGCAAAGTGGCTACTGGTCGAAGCTTGTTGTGGTTTCATTGCTATCATTATCCGAGTCTGCTGGCCTTCAAACTTCGAAAACTTTTTAGCTAAACTCGGAAATGCACTCGGTTGATCATCATTAGGAGACGCCATGGATTATCGATTGGAAGAGCTCTGTTTCTGAGAATAAGAGCGGGAAATTGGTTACAGAAGGAGGGAGCTGATGTGTATTATATACTGCAAATATTAGATGCAGGATAGCCTCACTTACTTTCATCTCACTAACATGCGCCTCTTGGCCATTAATCCGTTTCATTTATACCCTGAGATAAACCGACACCGTATCAAAGTTGTTTTGGTTGGGCTTGGATGACGTTCGGCCCACCAGATATCAAAGCCAGGTCGGACCTTAATCGGAAACCGATTCGACCAGTCAAAAGCAATTCAAATCAAACCAATCCGATTCCTTGATCTAAAACCGTCGCTCGTACGAGCTGTTTGGATAAACACTCTGAAAAACAGATGAGCAGCACTTTTATATTTAAGAGAATGAATGGGCTGGAAATGGGTTGATCCATAACACACGTGATTGGGCTGAATTGGTGATCAGGCCCAAGAAATGAAATTGTAAACAGAGACACATGATTTTTACGTGGTTCCACCAACCTTATTAGTTTATATGTACGGCCACGTTCGAAAGAACTTCTTTGAGATTATTTCTTATCAAATGAATATCAAGGATAAGGATACTGATAATCCATGGACCTTATGCTTACTCCCCGTAACCACTTTGCTAGCTACCCACTTGCACCACCTATTAATAAAAAGTCGAACAACTTGCAATCTCCTAATTCAAACTTTGCAGTTTTGCTAATTCGATTCAAAAGACTTAATCTTCCAATTAGTTTATACAGTCCATGTTTTACTTCGCGCAGTTCTTATTTTTCCAAAAATTAACCATTATACCCCTATTAATTTGTGCAGTTCTTATTTTACTTCGTGCAGTTCTTTTTACTTAGCGCGGTCCAGGTTTTACTTCACGCAGCCCATTTTTACTTCACGCGGTCCAGGTTTTACTTCAAGCAGCCCATTTTTACTTCGCGCAATCCAGGTTTTACTTCGCGCGGTCCAGATTTTACTTCGCACGGTCCAGATTTTACTTCGCGCTATCCGTTTTTATTTCGCGCAGTCTAGATTTTACTTTAGGGTCGTTTGGTATAGGGGAAATTCAACTGTGTTTCTTGGAAACTTTGTATTCTGAGATATTCTTGTTTGTTTACTGTCTAATGGAGCTAGGGTTTTGTATTTTAGATACCCAGAGTTTCTTATTGTCTCCAGAATGTGTATTCTGACAATTTTTACTTTTATCAGAAATTCTAACTTCCCCCAAATAGAATAATAGGACCCACTGTTTTCCGGATTTTTTACATTAATAATATATATTAATTAAATAATTACCAATCTAAGCCTATTTTAAAACTATTTACAAAATTATTGTTGTTTTTATTGATTTTAGCCGCATGTAAAATTGTTGTTTACCATTTACGGCTGGTTTGGAGCAAATAGCCTCACACGGCTGCTCAACAGCCTTATGATCAGACAGAGCCTTAAAAGGCTGTTTTATATCCGCATAAAGCTGGACTTCACTGACACATTGACTATACAGTTGCTTTACAAGTCTCTCTCTCCCCTCTACTTTGCATTTTGCTGCTAGACATGAAAGAAGAAGAAGGTATGTGTTGCTTTTTAGTTATTTTTTATTATTTAAGTATTAATTAGTTAGCTAGTTAGTTAGCCATTAATACTTAATTTATGGTGAATGCTAATGTGATGCATGTAATTGGTTATGCCGACACATGACATCGTTTAATGGGCCGGCAAATTAATTCACAAAAATTACACTTTTAGACACTACACTTAATTGTATTACAATTTTAATACGGCTATTATTTTCATTTTTATTTGTGACCCGAATGGAATTCCGTTTATTGTTTGGTTGATTAACTAATTTCCGTCGATTGCATTTGCAAGAGCCGATCGCAAATATAATAACATAATGAATATGACAATTCAATATAGTGTTTACTGTAATTGTAATGTTTACTCTTCAACGACTAAATTGCAGAGTTCGATCCTTGCACCGATCTAGCCATGGTGGCTACCGGAGCAGTTAAGGTGTACATCATGTAAGCTTGAAGAATTGATCCAGGGAGACAAGATTACCGGCATATGGGGTTCAGAGATACCTGGATATGGGGTTCCAATAGCATTAATAATTGACCCTGACGAGTCCCGCGATTTGAGAATAAATATAATTAGATAGTTAGATAAGTGGTAATTAATTAATGATAAGTTAATCAATGATTAATTTAGTTAGTTAATAAATAAAGAATATGCATCGCTGATGGTTTGGCAAAAGAGGCTTTGGCCTTTCTTCCGATCTCTTCTAGTCTGTTCAACTTAAGACCTGTGGGTTGGTAAATTGTTGGTTGTTATAGATCCACCCCCCCCCCCCCTCCCGTTGTTTTGCCTTTTATTTTTCTTCTTCTCTTTTTATTTTTTGTTTTTCTTTTGTATCTCCTAGGTTGGCTCACGGTCTACGGTATCTCTTCGGGAGATATCCTGAAAAAAAAAATAAAGAATATGCAGTTACGAGACAAAGAAACTAATCTCTCTATTTACCCATAATTTAACTAGAAAAAATACGCAACTAATTACAGCCGAGAACTTTCAAAACACGAGAACTCCATCCAATTTACCTATAATGTAATTGGCAAAGCACGCAACTAATTACAACTAGTACCATTAGATTAAATTTATTATTCAATAATTCAGATTCGAGTTCTTATATAAGAAATATCAATAATTTCTCACCATAAAAATTTACCACATAAATCAATCACAAATAGTTGAAATAAATTTAGGGAGCCTAATACTAATCATTAAGCGAACCCTAATTTTTAATCAAACCAGCCTAACACACAAAAAACAATATGATCCAATTATATTGATGAAATATCTTGTGACCAATGGAAAAAATGCAGCCTATTAAAATTCCTTAGCAGAAAGTCTTCAGCTTTTTTTGGTAGTCACGCCACTGCTCCAGTCAAATCAATAGTCACCATACACGGCTGTTCCAAAGCCGTAGTGGCCAGCCTGAAACCACATAAGGCTCCAAATCTTCTTCATGCGTTTTATTCATTATTTCCAGCCGTGAAAGGTTGTGTTTGGGCTTCTTGTGGCCAATTTTAACAGAAATCACCCTAGATTTGTAAAATGTTTTTGAAGTCTCTTAGATTTGTAATTAGTAATTTTATAACTAATATTAATGTAAAAAATCCTGTTTTCCCCTCCTATTTTCTTTACCAAATATACACACCAAACAAAGTAATTTAACATCCTCCAACTTTTAACAAACACTTTTCCACCATTCTCCTATTTTCATATTTCCCCTAATTCTCAATCTCCTGTACCAAACGACCCCTTTGCGCAATCCGTTTTTATTTCAAGCAGTCCAGATTTTACTTCGCGCAGTCCAAATTTTGCTAATGCAGTGCAATTTTACTACCCACGATCCAGATTTACTAATGTAGTCCATATTTGAATAAATTAATTACTTTTATTATTTTGAAAATAAAGATAAAATGCATACTCAAATCTTCAACACATTTCATATTCGAAAATAATGTTTTAATAAAATAAAAATAAATTTTCTCAATTTCTTTTATGAATAGTTGATTTTTTTTATGAATAGTAGGAATTTTATTCACCAAAAGAGAACCAAGAATTTATGTACAATTATATAAACACCAACTCTATGGAAAAAAGGAAACTAAGAGGTTATTTGTATTAGAGATTTGGGGTGGAGATTTTGGGTGATTTGGAGAAAATCTCTTTCCTAAAGATTTTCATAAAAATCACTTGTTTGGGCTACAAAATTGTACGGAGATTGTGAGAGATTTTAAATCTCTTAGGTGGGCCCTGACGAGGTTTTTATGGCCTCAACACCAAATAAACCTGAGAGATCTCAGAGTCGTATTCCCACGGGTCTACTCGAGCTACCTTACTCAGTTTAGTTCTGCTAGTCAGTGAAATCGTTTTGATTGAAGATTTGATTAATAAAAAATGTAAAAACTAACTAATAACTAAAAAACAAATAAACAAGTAGGATCAATGATGGTGAAAGGTCTTGCTTGGGTTTGTATCCTTCTAAGAAATTATGAGAAAATGCAGCTACAGAACTGGCAGGACATGGATGACAATCAGTTTCAGGTTCTTAAGGTTGGGTCGTTCAACTCTACAACCAAGAACCACTTGCAACACACCCTAACTCGCATTCAACCAACAATCCAATAGCAAACTGAACAGAAAACCCTAAACAGGTAAACTGCATGAAACCTCGAATTACAGGGAAGTCTAAGAACGGGGCGACAAGATAACAAAATAGATTATCAATCATCATTAATCCACAATCCAATTCAACGTATCAACTCATAATCTCAAAGAATTCAACAAAACCCAAGCAAGAAAGAAAACCTAGCTACTCATTAGAGAAATCAGAAAGAACGCTGCAAACCGCCGATTCATCAAGGTTGGCCTTGATTCCTCCGCTATTGGGAGCTGCTCTTCCCAATTAATTCCAACGCTGCCATTTTCACTACTTCTTCCCGATGTTGAACTGGGAATTAAATCCCAGCCCTTTTCTTTTCTTCCCTATCTGCCGAAATCCCTCTCTTTCTTTTCTTCTCTGCACGTTGCCCCCACTCTGTCTCTTGCCAATCTCACAACCTAATAATTCCTCTCTCTCTAATTGATGTGTTCTGGGCTTAATTAAGAAGACGGCCCACTTTTTCCAAGCCAAAATCTCATACACGTGATAATGATGGTGGTTAAATTAACACCATACCCAACCAATTTTAACTCTCCTTTGTTTGGGTAGTTACATACAGCCGTATGTATTTTGACGTCATGCTTTGAAATATTCCTTCAATCATCTCGTATTGAACCCAGTTCAATTTTTACCATCGTATATATCCTGAAATGCATGAAAACATACAAAACAACGTAAAATAGCTCAAGAGAACAAAGAAGAGAAACGATCAAATAATTATCAATTATCTCATCCAATCATGACAAAAGCATAGTGAAAATGTCGTCAAATGAGGGATTGAATACACCAATATTTGAGTGCATCAAATCACCCCACACTTAGACTTTTGCTTGTCCTCAAGCAAGAACTCTACACAATAATGCACCAACCTGAATGAGCAAACCGAAAACCTCTTGGATCCTAGAATGATGTATAATAGTGCTTCTATCAAACAAGAGGATCCACCCGTCTAACCGCACAGTTAAAACCAAACCTCTGCTAGAGTAAAAGAGGAACAAGACTTTATCGAGCTAGTAAACAACACGACTTGATAAAGGCAAGACAATACTTACTTCTGCTACACTTACTCTAGGACGCAACCTGACACTTGCTAGATAAGGGGACACGACTTGAACAAAATTAAAGAACATTTATTTTTTTTTCCCTTTTTTTTTCTTTCTTTTTTTTCTTCTTTTTTTCTTTTTTCGAGTGGCCGGTACAGTTGAGAATCACATCAGGTATGGAGCAGCCAGATTTCTTTGGAATTCCGCGTTATCCTAACCCTGACCACGATTGGGTAGGTTGAGAAGAAGAACGCCACATTGAGACTTCCCTTTGGGACTACAGCAATGGGCAGGCACGTATGCCAGCTCGTGAATCAACCCGCAACTTCAATACCGAACCACTCATTTTTTTTTTCAGATTTTCTTTGATTGGGAATATTAACAACACGAAATTAAAAGATCCCTTATCTAGACTCGATCATGGCATTGAACTAGAGAATTCGAGCATCAGACAGACCAAGTCTTACACATTAACAAGTCAACTGTTCACTAACACGATAAGGGCAAGTTTCTAGAATACTTCAAGCAAGAAGAGTGGGAGATGGTCATAATACAGGTTCTCACACACACATTTGGTCAAGCAAAAGCACCACATCAATCTCACCATATGGAAGAAGGTAAGCAATCCAAGAAGATATTAAGCAATGTGAAAAATTAATTGCCAATGAAAATGGGAAGCAGTGAAAGTGAAAAACAAAGCACAATCACCACCCATTAAACGACAAGAACTCAGTTAACCAACCATGCATGCATTGTCACGAAACCATCCCACACTTAAACACTGGACATTGTCCGCAATGGACCAAATCAGAATAGGGATGATACAGTGTACCTGGAACTGGCTAGTGGAAGGTGAGGAGACAAGGTTAGCACCAATGATGACAACCTACACAATGAACAAACACAAAAGGGAAAAAACAACACAGAAAACTGACTCAAAAATCAAAACAGACTCCAGACATGGGCTGCCTCCCATGAAGCGCTCTTTCTTTAACGTCTTTGAGCTAGACGATACCTGGGGAATTAGCAGTCTCCATCCCATCCAAGCAGCTCCTTGTAGTTCATGTCATCTCCAGACTTCAAGTAGAGGTGATCTGGGAACTGAACTTGAATACTTCCCCATTGTGGATGGTGAATGGAATAACACCCATATGAGAGGCATGAATCTTGATCTGGTTGTCAAGCCTAGGTAACTCTTCCTTCTTCTTTGCTTGCTCAACCATCATCAGCTCTTGGCGACACCGCTTCCTTTTTCTCCTACTAAGGCGCTTTCGCTTGGTTGTCTTAATAGGTTCCGAGCCATCCGTAGTAGTCTCATCAGAAGAAAGTATGGAGTTTTACATTTTGACTAGTTGAAGCACAACAACTTTAATCTCTCGGTAGGAAGTGGCACAGTTTCAATCAGAGGGGTAGGAGTGGTGGTGACCGTACCCATCAAAGGAGTGAAAGCCTCATCGTCGTCCGAGCTTGGATAAAAAGGAAGTTCCTTCTTAATATGCTGATATGCCTCTTCAGCCTCTTGAAGTTCCTTGCACTGTTGTTCAACTGTCTTCACTGTCAACTTGAATTCCAAGTCCCACAACCCATCACTAAGCTCTCTCACCTTGCTAGACAAGTACTCAACTGCTCTTTTCGCTTGTGCAACCCATCTTCCAATACTTCTTTCTTCTTTCGCACATACCCTCCAACTTATCAAATCTTGCATTAGTAGTGGTCTCTAATGCGTCAAATCTAGTCTGAATCACCTTCGTCAAACTACTAAATAACTCTTCAACACTTGATGTTTGTTTGTCAGGTTGAGAGGCTTGATTAAGATGATCGTTAATTTCTTGTTGAGAACCAATAGCATCATCATTTTCTTCCTTTAGCTTTGATATGATGAGATCCATGTCCTCACTTATTCTCTTGAGAGAAGCGTTATGAGAAGCGATACGAGAAGCATTTTCAGCTACACTAGTACAAATCTTCTCGATCAACTCAATTGTATAAGGACTAACTTGGTGTGTTGAGCCATAAGATTCAGGTTCTTCATAATAGCAAGACTGATCCTGTCGGTCTGAAAACTGGATCATGCATACTCCAGTTTCCAGAGTTACCGTAATCACCACTATACTCTTCATAAGAACGATCAAAAGCTGGCGGAGAGGCTTGAACCGATGGAGAACGATGATTTTCTAACTCCCCAAGAATAGCTGCAAGTTTTTGCTTCAAAATCCTACCCTGTCCTGCAAACAAAGTAGAAAAATCCAAGCAAACAACCAACACAACGGGTGAAGTAGAAAATGAAATATGAACAAGATGGAGATATGAAGCAAACTAAAAGATCAAATATGTACAAACAAGAAAGCAAAAACTGAGCTAGTAATCCTAAACCTTTCCTGAAGTCAAGTAATGTCCCCGGCAACGGCGCCAATTTAATGACGAGTTTTTAGGCCTCAACACCAAATAAACCTGAGAGATCTCAGAGTCGTATTCCCACGGGTCTACTCGAGCTACCTTACTCAGTTTAGTTCTGCTAGTCAGTGAAATCGTTTTGATTGAAGATTTGATTAATAAAAAATGTAAAAACTAACTAATAACTAAAAAACAAATAAACAAGTAGGATCAACGATGGTGAAAGGTCTTGCTTGGGTTTGTATCCTTCTAAGAAATTATGAAAAATGCAGCTAAAAGAACTGGCAGGACATGGATGACAATCAGTTTCAGGTTCTTAAGGTTGGGTCGTTCAACTCTACAACCAAGAACCACTTGCAACACACACCCTAACTCGCATTCAACCAACAATCCAATAGCAAACTGAACAGAAAACCCTAAAACAGGTAAACTGCATGAAACCTCGAATTACAGGGAAGTCTAAGAACGGGGCGACAAGATAACAAAATAGATTATCAATCATCATTAATCCACAATCCAATTCAACGTATCAACTCATAATCTCAAAGAATTCAACAAACCCAAGCAAGAAAGAAAACCTAGCTACTCATTAGAGAAATCAGAAAGAACGCTGCAAACCGCCGATTCATCAAGGTTGGCCTTGATTCCTCCGCTATTGGGAGCTGCTCTTCCCAATTAATTCCAACGCTGCCATTTTCATACTTCTTCCCGATGTTGAACTGGGAATTAAATCCCAGCCCTTTTCTTTTCTTCCCTATCTGCCGAAATCCCTCTCTTTCTTTTCTTCTCTGCACGTTGCCCCCACTCTGTCTCTTGCCAATCTCACAACCTAATAATTCCTCTCTCTCTAATTGATGTGTTCTGGGCTTAATTAAGAAGACGGCCCACTTTTCCAAGCCAAAATCTCATACACGTGATAATGATGGTGGGTTAAATTAACACCATACCCAAACTCAATTTTAACTCTCCTTTGTTTGGGTAGTTACATACAGCCGTATGTATTTTGACGTCATGCTTTGAAATATGCCTTCAATCATCTCGTATTGAACCCAGTTCAATTTTTACCATCGTATATATCCTGAAATGCATGAAAACATACAAAACAACGTAAAATAGCTCAAGAGAACAAAGAAGAGAAACGATCAAATAATTATCAATTATCTCATCCAATCATGACAAAAGCATAGTGAAAATGTCGTCAAATGAGGGATGAATACACCAATATTTGAGTGCATCAGGCCCATAGAGATTTGAGAGTGAATTTAAAATCACCATAAAAAAGTAGAGACTTGGGGAGTTTGAGAGAGATTTGAGGCAAATTTACTAGTTGCCCTCAACTAATTCACCTATTCACAATTTTAATGAAGAATATTTTGGTCATTTCTAATATGAATGTAATTTTTAATTTTTAATTTTCTGAATATCTTACCTTAATAATCTCTCAAATCACTCAACCAAACAATCTATTTTTCAAATGACAAGGGCACCCCAATTCTCATGCTATTTCAAATCTCTAGGTATTTGAAATCACCTCTTCCCAAATCTCTAACCCAAACAACCCTTATATGTAGGAAAATGAAGAAAGGAGGACTCATTCCTAAGGCCAAAAGCAAGCCTATGTAACGGTCCTTCACTCTTCCGAGTCATACATATGTGGCGCAATCGCATTGGCTCAAAGCATCAAACTACACAACTCAACTCGAGATCTAATCCTCCTCCACGACTCGACCATCTCTCCTTCGTCCCTAACCGGTCTTCGCGAAGCTGGTTGGACCACTTGACTCATCTAGCCCATCAGAAGCACCTTCGCCGAGAAGGGCTCCTACAACGAGTGGAACTATAGTAAGCTACAGATATGGCAGCTTAGTGACTACGACAAGGTGGTCTTCATCGACTCTGACCTCCTAGTCATACGTAACATGGACGAAATCTTCAACTACCCACAACTCTCGGATTCCCCTAACGATGGACATCTGTTCAACTCAGGGATCATGGTCATCGAGCCCTCGAGCTGCATGTTCGAGGACCTGATGGCCAAGTCCACCCAGGTCGCCTCCTATAATGAAGGAGACCAGGGTTTTCTCAACGAGGTGTTCACTTGGTGGCACCGCCTCCCGAGAAAGATCAACTGGTTGAGGGTTTTCCAGAGTAACCCTGATCCGGAAGACAAGAGACGGGAGCCGAAGAAGGGACGGATGTGTTATAAGGACTACGATTGCAACTGGGATGTAGCGGATCATCACATTTTTGCGAGTGATGTGGCTCATAGGAAGTGGTGGGAGGTGTATGATGTTATGCCAAAGAAGTTGCAAAGTTATTGTGGGTTGAGTAGGAAGATGGATGAGAGGATTAGGGAGGCTAGGAAGATTGCTAGGATTGAGAAGTTTAGGAATGGAAGGTGGAGAATTCAAGTTAAGGATACTAGGAAAGATCATTTGATTGAATGAAAAATAAATAATATGGCAGTAAAACTTAGAGAGAGAGAAAAATATTGCACAAACTTTAGCTCGGTTTAATAGTTCTTTTCATATTAAAATCTGAATATAATTTTCATTGTACGCTGAAATTGTTTGCTCAACGGTTTTCTCTTTAGCTAGCAAATATTGCTATTCTCCATCTAAAGGGAGAAATCCTTGTTTGAAACACCATCACTTCAGATAAACAACAACAGATTACGAGGGATGCTTCTCAAGTTTTTCTTAGGACTTATTCCATCGTGATGGAGGTTCGATATTCGCCGACATTAGCTAGTTTCTCGAAGTTTGTCCCATTATGCGCCTCCTCGTAATTTCTCGTCAGACAAACAATACTTCCCCACCCATTATATAGCTCGACATACTCTAAATGTCTCCCAAATCAGAAATTACGACTTGAACTGACACCCTCTTTAAATATAAATATATATCTTGCTACGAGAATTACCTCAAACACAAAAAATTAACGGGTCGTTTGGTTTCTGTGATTTGGAGGTGTGTTTTGGATGAATACACTTTTTCATCCAAAACCATTGTTTTTTTCGGAAATACAAATGCACAAAAACAGCTGTTTTCCGGCCAAAAAAATGAGTGATTTCAAAACTCAACTTATAGCTGAGTTTTGAGTGATTTGATAATGGGTGAATTGAAGGGTTTGTCCAATCACATTTCTATCCAACTACTAATCCAAAAATTACATGCTATGCCATTGTTTAATTGGTGAAACCTACCACTGCACTGCACTGCTGTCATAACTGCTCCATCTTTCTTCTCTTCTTCCTCTTCTTCTGCGATGCATCTCTTCTCTTCTTCTCATCTTCTTTTCTGAATACTTCTTCCTCCTCTTCTTCTTTGACGAATTCATCGTGCTAGCAAGCCCTCCCGCAGCAAACTTCCTATACAGGAACTTGCAGTTTGAATCTGCACGAGTTCAGGTAAGCCCATACATAGACTTTTAGGGGAGATTTCTTCCATTCATCAATCTCTAATCGGTAGGTTACCTTCTGTTAGGATAATGGCAAGGCCGCCCAGGAATAAACGGAAAGAAGTTGCAGTTGTTATCGTGATGTATTTCGATTTTTTTTTTCGAATTTTGATGTTCATAATGAAGCTGATTGAGGAGATACATACTGATTTGTTAGAGTCTAGGGAAGTTCAAACTGCTTGGGAAACTCCAATTGCTCGACAAATAGCTAGAAGGTCTTTCATGAATGCCATTACTTCTCATGGCAATGTATCTTCTGTTATGTTAATTAGGATGAACTGTCGATGCTTTCAGAAACTGTGTCGCTTGCTTGTAACTGATGGTGGGTTAAGGGGTAGTTGGAACATTGACATAGATGAAATGGTTGCCATCTTCTTATATACTATAGCTCACAATGAAAAGAATCGTATCCTACAAGTAGTGTTTCGTCGTTCTGGAGAAACAATAAGTAGGGTCATACATTCTGTGTTATTTTCTGTATTGAAACTGCATAAAATTCTATATCGTAAGCCTGAACCTATTACCGAGAACTCCACGAAACCAAGATGGAAGTACTTCAAGGTTAGTAACCGACTTATTATAGTGATATGCAACTATTAGTATTACAGTTATTAACGACATTATTCTGCAGAATTGTCTCGGAGCGCTTGACGGAACTATCATTACAGTTCGTGTGCCGAGGGAGAGTCAACAACGATATCGTACGAGGAAAGGAACATTAGGAATAAATGTTCTTGGCGTATGTAATTCAAATTTGGAGTTCATTTACACCCTTGCTGGATGGGAAGGATCTGCGCATGATGGGAGGGTACTTCGTGATGCCCTCCTACGGCCAAATGGACTAAAGGTTCCTAGAGGTATGCTTCTCATACACTCTTTGACGGTCTCACTTGTTCGCTGCCCAAATTTGATGTGCATATATTATCATTTATGCACTTGTCAATGGTTTGTTTGCCTATGATGTTTAACAGGTTATTACTATCTGTGTGATGCCGGTTATAGTAATTCTGAAGGCTTCCTCGCACCATATAGAGGACAACGCTATCATTTGAAGGAGTGGGGAACGACAAGGAATAGACCAAGGACCCCTGAAGAACTATTTAACATGCGACATTCACAAGCAAGAAACACCATTGAGAGAGCGTTTGGTGTACTCAAAATGAGATGGGCAATTTTGCGAGATACTACATGGTTCGACACGCGGACAGTCGGTAGAATTGTCAATGCTTGTTGCTTGCTTCACAATTTCATCAGAGGTGAAGTAGGAGCTGATGTGTATGAACGCCTATATCGGGATGAAGAACATACAGTTGGTGCAGGATATGCTAATGATGCAGAAGAATTCGTAACTCATATTGAAGCATCTACTGAGTGGACTCAATTCAGGCAAGATATGGCACAACATCTGTGGAACACGAGGGGTGGAGTACTTGACTTATAATCTTTTAGGAGAACTAGTCCATGTTTGTGTATTTGGATTTCTGGTCCATGTTTAGGGGGTGGAGTAACTGAATTTCTGGTCCATGCACAATTGAATTCAAATTCATCTTATTATGGTGAAGTTCTGGTATTTTGTATGCTGCAACTTCTGCAAGTAGGTTATATTAGTATTCATTCTTAGGTTATATTATAGTAGGTTAAATTTGTATGCTGGTTATTGTAATGATGCAGGTTATTGCAGGTTATTGTAATGATGTAGTAGTATTTTGTAATGATGCAGATTTGCTGGTCATTAGCGTTCTGCAGTATTAGTGTTCTGCAGTAGTATTAGTGTTCTGCAAGTAGGTTAACACAATTAACAGCCATTAACAGTTATAGTAATTAATATGGTTTGGTACAACTCATTAGTGTTCTGCAGTAGTATCAGTGTTCTGCAAGTAGGTTATAAGTCAACTGTTATAGTACAAGAGTTAGATACAACTCATTAACAGCCAGCTACTATACAGTCTACTCTACAGTCATTAATATGGTTTGGTAATAGTCATGTCTGCACTTTAAACACTTACAGCTCACACACATCCTCAAACCCTAATCTTAGGCAGTTGCTATGTTTATATGAACTCCTGCAAACAGCAAAAGAAAGACCATTGCTGCACTTCTCTGAACAAATACCATTGCTGCACAGGTTAAGTGATATTGTACGCTTTATTCTAGTTGTTGTTTTCTTGTATGTATGCACCATGTATTCTAAGTCACACATTAATATACATGATTTATTATCTATCCATGTTGTAGGTATGAATTCTGGTGATGCTTCAAGTCAAGCGAAGAAGTCAAGGGACTATACAAACTGGACGCCAGAGTTGGATGCAGCCTTGATTCGAGCAATGTTGCAGCTGGTGGAGAACAAAGAGGTGGAGTCTGGTAATTTCCAGAATGGTGGGTTCAAGAAGATTGAAGCTTTAATAAAGATCCTCGTCCCAGGTTGCACTATGAAGGTAACACCGCACATCAAATCTAGGCATAGGATATTCAAGAATAAGTATATTGCTATAACAGAAGTGAAAAATGGTGGAGCTAGTGGTTTTGGGTGGGATGAGTCTAAGCAACAGCTCGTAGCTGATGACGATGTGCTTCAAACATGGGCTAAGGTATGAGTTTTGTGATGTTCATGGATGTTTGACCCTCTATACAGTCATATACATATGTTAATTGGTGTCTTTCTTACATTGTTTCTTACACAGAGATTCCCTGGTGCAAAAGGTTTAAACAAAAAGCCATTCCCTTACTATAACCAATTAGCAAGGATATTCGGAAAGGATAGAGCTGAGGGGGGGGGAAGCTGAATCCCCAGCAGATGTTCAAGGGCCTGCTGCTGCTGCTGGAAATGCTGAAAATGCTGCTGTTGATGGCAATACTGAAAGTGTTGCTGCGGTTGATGGGAATGCTGAAAATGTTGCTGCTGCTTCCTCTGAACCATTTGTTGATGCTGCTTCTGCATTTGATGATGAAGCCTCCCAGAGGGTGTTGGAGAGCATGATAAACCAGGGAATTGATGGCAGGAACATGCTTCGACATGAGAATGTTACCTCCAGAGCATCTGCTTCGACTGGAACCTCAAAGAAACCAAGGAGGGAAGTCATTGCAACTGGAATGACTGATGAAATAGCGAAGTTTCATCCTCTGTTGGAGAAAACTGCTGCAAACATAGAGAGAATGGTCAATAGCTTGTGCCATGATGACGACATTAGGATCCGTCGTGGAAACTTATATAGTGAGATATCTGCTGTGGATGGGCTGTCTCATGACCAAGTTGTGGCTGCATCATTGGCGTTAATGAAAGATGATCAAGCTGCACAACTCTATCGTCAATTGCCGACAGACGAGGATAAGTTCAACTTCCTGATCAGTCTCATCAACTGAAGTTTGGGAAGAATGGTGGTTTCTTTTGGAGAGTAGGTAGTGCTAGACTACTTACAACTCATATTTTGGAATTCACTGCAATCAGGAAACTGAATATGCAGAATTAAACTTGGTCATGAGACTGAAAGTTTAATTGTTTGGAATTAAACTGAATATTTAACCATGAACTATTGTCTTTGAATTAGTAATATTCTATTATGATGTATGTTAACAAGGGTAAAATGGTAGTTTGACTTCATTTTAATAACCCTAAACCCAAAGCTCAAACTAATTTCAAGCAACTTCCAAACAAAGGTTTTGAGCAAAAACACTAATCACAATACAACCATTTCTAAAACCACTGTTTTGCTCAAATACACTGTTTTCAAATCACAGAAACCAAACGACCCGTTAATCCTCAACTGCCGCCTTGGAATCCGAGTGAATCCTTAACTTTGTCATCAATGACTTGTCCAATGAAGAGGCTAAATTTATGACCATTTTATTATTACTGTTAATTTATGATCATTTTAATATAGTTGTTAATTTATAATCGTTAGAAGAGCACTGGCCATCAAGAACACATCAAGAATTAACCAAAACAAATAATTAGTGACCTTTTTTTTATTGCCTCTAGCCAAGAAGCTATACATTTTCAGCCCCCACTTCCACTTTTCACAAATCAGCCTCCTTTTTTCCATTGTTAGCACAAAGAGACTAAAACTTTTAAATTTTAACAAGTTAGTCTTTGGTTGCACATAAAGCTGAACACAAGATTAAACTAAAATTTACAAAGGATAGCTAAGGTAGTCCAAATTGGAATTAAAAATGAATTTGAAAGGTTGAAAAATTATGAGGCTTTGAGAAACCTCTGCTCAAATCCAAACCATGTTTGATGAATGAAATTGATCGGAAAAAAAAAATTATTTGTGTTCGTCA
Source organism: Linum lewisii (assembly GCA_034768395.1). Taxonomy (NCBI): domain Eukaryota; kingdom Viridiplantae; phylum Streptophyta; class Magnoliopsida; order Malpighiales; family Linaceae; genus Linum; species Linum lewisii. Next base: position 49,881,956 of record CM068304.1, read on the forward strand.
AATGAAAAGAACTTAAAAGATAGATAAAAGAAAAGAAAACAAAATCAATCTATATTGAAAAATAAGACACAAAAAGTGATCAATGAAACTAGTAGTACACCCATTAATAAATATGTGACCACAAAATAAGTATTGTTGTTTCCACTTCTCAACCATATGACGTCGTTCCAGAGCTATAATCACTCTTTCCCTACCTCCTTCCAACCATCCATTTGAATCATCACTCTTCTAAAACTTTTTCAAGTCATCCGTCGTCATTCTTTCTCTCTCCATCGTCAATAGTCGGAAACCTAATTTATCGTCGCTAATCTCAACATTTGAAGGTAGATTCTTGACTAAGATATCGAGGTCAGTAATGAGAGGGGATGTGGTTTGGGCTAAATGAACATCCCCTCTCATTACCGACCTCGATATCTTAGTCAAGAATCTACCTTCAAATGTTGAGATTAGCAACGACAAATTAGGTTTCCGGCTATTGACGGTGGAGAGAGAAAGAATGACGACGGCGGAATTGGAAAAGTTTAGGAAGAGTGATAATTTAGTTGGGTGGTTGGAAGGAGGTAGGGGAAGAGTGATTCTAGCTCTAGAACGACGTCGTATGGTTAAGAAATGGAAACCACAATGCTTATTTATGACCATATATTTTCTAACGGATTTACTACTATTTTCATTGATCCCTTTTTGTGTCTTATTTTTTCCATGGAGATTGATTTCATTTTGTTTACTTTTTTATCAATCTTTTTTGACCAACACAAATAAGGAAAATGATGAAGTATGAGAATGTTTTATTTCTTTTATGGTGTAACTATTTAAGTTATTGTTATCTTGAATTTATCAAGCTTTCAAATATCCAATTCCAATTTTGACTACTTTTTTAAATTTTAGTTTGATTTTGTAGTATGAAGTGAGTTAACAAATCATGTGATCTTTCCTTCTTGGACTTATTGTTGTTTGTACTTCTATTCCATATCGCATATCAATGTTCACAAAAGAAAGAAAGAAAGACTTGTAAGAGGAACACAACCTTTACCCTCTAGGCTTTACGCAATAGAGGAAGTAGCAAACTCACCCTATGAGCTTATGAGCTTGCTCGATGATCGTGATTCCTTGTTAGTCCCGTTTATGAAAATTCTCAATTTGTTGTTATTGATATGCTTTATATGTGTGAAGAAATGTTATATAAACTAATATTGAGTTATCAGGAATTTGAGATATGCAAACATATGATATACAAAAAGTCTTTGTTTATCGTTTAATAGCAAACTTGTAAACTTCAAATTTTATATATATGTTTGACCTTTTTTAATGTTAAGGAACTCTCGAGAGTAAACATCGCAGATGACTTCAGTTGCATTACTTTCAAGCATCAATTTAATTTAATTGAAATAAGTAATAATTAAAATTTAATAAAAATGAATTGCCGGTGTCACATCAAAATTTTGACTAAAAAAATGACAATGAGTAGTTTATTTATTTATTTATATTTAGTATAAGGTTTACGGAGAAATACTGATATAATATAGGGTTTCATTTTAAATCTAACTCCCTCACCATTTCACTCCGGGTTACGTCATTGTATGTAGTTCAATTATTTAAACCATTTATATAATAGTTGAACCCCGTTAAACCATAATTCTATCTTGAAATGTACTAAACCATCTTAATTAGTCATTCTCTTTGTTTTTCTTGATTAATTTCGATAAGTTGTATTACTTTGGAACACAATTCTTGACTAATGTATATCCAATATTTGAAGGTAGATTCTTACTTTAGAATGAAGCATCCTATCAATGTAGGTATGGTTTTGGCTAAATCAACATATATAAGTCACTTTCTTATATTAACTATGATGGATTTTACCCTATGAATATGATACACTTAAATAAGAAGAAAAAGACACTTGTCTTTTAATTATTTTCATGGTTTAAATATTTATTTATAATTAGACGGTATTCAAAATATCGTGATCAATAGACCAAAGATGAATCAAAATTAAGAAATTATACACATCTAATGACATCTCGTGCCCAATGCTAACAAGGTAATATACTACATGATTTTTTCCCTTCTCTATAGATATGAATAAACTCGACCTTCTCGTGTTCTCTAGATCAGCTCATGTAACTGGTCCACAACTTCTGTTAGTGTCTTTGTGTAACACCATTACATATGCTGACTCGGTCATGCGTTGTGTCAGCCAATTTATTATTACAACCTAAAAACCTTACACCCATGGTCGTGATAAGCTCGTAGCCAACTTCCCACAGCAAGAGTCATCCTCCACACTAACTTGTGTGCATCCGTGTATGCAGTATCTCTAAAAAGATAGCAAACACGCATTTGAAGGAATATCAAGTCTCAACCCAGAAAATCATGTCTACTCCCATAACCCCTAAAAAGTTAAACAGGGCAAAACGATCCATATAATGAATGACATTGTTACTTTAACAGCGTACCATTTGGCTGCCTCTTAGTCCCTTTTATTACTTGCTTAGCACCCTTGACAATACTACAGCTCTTCTGCTAATTAGACTGCACCAAGTTTAGTACAGAGCACCAAGTTCACCTAACAGGCCGAAGGGCCGTCCGTCTTGTAACAAACAAATGGGCCTTTGGCCACCCATGTTGAAGCCCTTTAGCTTGACTCAACCCTAAAACTAGAGCAAACAATTCGCCCTATAGCAGGATCAAATCTCATTGTTCGCCGCAAGTATTAGACAATTTCATTTCCCCATTTTCTTATTGTCAGATTTAAATATCCACATTTTATAACCCTTACAATAACTATCTTTTCATAATCCTATAACAAACACAGTTTCTTATAGACATTTGACTTTGGGACTTTTCGTTCGTATCGATACCAAAATCAGACAAATTGGGAAACTTGTAAGTAGAGCAGGCAAACGGGCGGGTTGGGCGGCCCACGGGCCGCGGGTTCATCGGGTTGCGGGTTAGTTGGGTTAGTCGGGTTGCGGGTTAGTCGGGTCGTGGGTTCATCGGGTCACGGGTTAGTCGAAAATAAAAATAAAGAGGGAAAAAAGTGTGAGAAATATAAAAGAAGATGGAAAAAAGTGTGGAAATAGTGTTACATCCCGAATTTCGGAACCAAAAGAAATTCTTTTGGTTAGTACGGTTGATTCTTTTTTTATACGGAGAGAAATGACCGTAAATTAATGGCTAAATGTTTAACCGTATCATTTTAATGATTCGGGGTCAAGTTAACTTCTTTCGCGGTAGTCAAAAATTATTTTTGGCCGAGTGGGTTGAGAACCGAACAAAAATCTCAGGTTCGAATTCCTTTTTTTTCCGATGAATAGTGATCATCACTATTCATCATCTTCCCCAAATTAATGGAAACTCCTATTCACCTCTGCTTCCGGCGACTCCTCACTCAAACTTTCGTGTTTGTCGGGTTTTGATGATTGTAAATCATCACCCCGTGAATCTACAGTTCTCCAACACCATTAATTGCCTAACAGCGCCAAAACGGAGTGTCACCGTCAACATCACCAACCGACCAACCTTTATCGTGAACTTGACTTTTGGTACTCCACAGTGCTAGGAAGGCTTCGGAGTCAGCTATAAAAGCCAACACCGTCGAAGCTTTGTGTAAGGAAGCCAACACCGTCGAAGCTCCGCCGAGAGTTACGGCGGAGCATTCCAATACATACCCAACCCTTGAAAAATACATACCGATATTGTTTTAGGCTTGGAAACCTTTTCCAACCTTCGAAAGGTAGTTTCGTGCGAGAAATAGGGGAATCCGGAGCTTCACCGGGATTTCACCGAAGGAGAGCTCCGTCTCCTGGTGAAAAATGGTAAATTGCGATGCAGTCACTCCTTCTTTTTCCTTTGTAGTTTTGGCCCTTGAAGTTTTCCCTTCGGACAGTTTGATCCTTAACTGTCAACTTGTGACAGATTTGGCCCAACTAACTTTTCCAGTTAGTACAATTTAGCCCGGAAGCTACGGAAGTCTTATTTCCGTTCGATTCAAGTTACGGAACCTATTTCTAAGTCAACCGACTCGGTTTGTATGTGGGTTGGTTAAAGGGGTAATATCTTATCGTTGCTAGTTATTTTTATGTCATTAATTTATGTCACGCTTGGCTTACGGTTTATAACGATCAATTATGATGTTGAGGGCATGTTTGTATGGCAAATCTCACATAGATGAGTATAGGTGGATTATTTAATTCCACATAATTAAATAATTGGTTTAAATGTGCCATTTAACAAGTACCGTGAATTTTCGGATTAAATCGGGAACCGGATCAACACGTGAGTTGTTCGGTTCGTATATTTTGGTCTTGTATTCGTACGAAGTATATTGGACTCGTACATGCTTAATTAGGGTCCTTATAATTGATGTGCCACCCGGTAAGTAATTTATGTACAACGTGTTTTCTCTAATATCAATATGATGTGTTTATTAAGTGATAAGAATTATATGCATGCTAGAATGTTGGCCTACAACCTTTGGGCCGCATCCATTAAGGTAATTGGGTCGTATGCTTAAGGTATTTGGGTCGTATTTTGGGCTGTATACGTATAAAGTATTTGTGCCGTATTTAGACTCGTATTTATTTAAAATCAGTCCTTAGTTATTCTCGAAGTTAATATTCATTGTTAACCAAGAATGAAAACGACGTAGGATCGGAGAGATTGGTGAGGACAATCCGGAAGGATGTTTTAACCGTAATGAAATATTAATTCCTTAAAACATGTAATAATTGGAATAGATATATTACAAGACTACGATGGACTTATCGTATGAAATGGATAGGTGAAATAGTAATTCCAGGAATTTCCTCGATTTAACGTAATAATTATTAAAATGTGATTACAAGGATACGATAGGTAATTCGTATGAGTTGCATGGTAGAAATATTGATTCTTTGGTTCAATGTAATAATTATTGAAATATTATTACGATATTTGCTCTGCTTGCCTGAATCCGGTCTTTAAAGTTATGATGCCTAAGGCAAGAGGGATTTAAGTAGTCCGAGTGACTCCCCTACTTACCTGGAAATTAAGACGTAAAGTCTTGGTTTTGACAACAAGGTGTCGTTTCTACGGGAAGTTCCATCTTTCCGGGACCCTATGTTTGATTTATTATACGTGTCTTGTTGTGCTATGATTGATGCTAAGTTAATTGCTATAAATCCTTTATGTATGTTGCAATTAGTAGATTGTATGCATGTTTGAGTGTCACACACCTCACATAGACAAGTCATAGGTGGATTAATAATTGGTACTCTCTAGCTAGACCCTCGCCCCAGTACAGTTAAGATATGTGGGTTCAAGTCCCCATACACTGAGATTAAGAGGTGCGGGTTCGAGTCCCCATCCACCCTTTGTCTGATGGATACGTGCTCCCAGACATTTCCAGTTATTCCAAATTGGGCGTAGGGCTAGTTAGATGAGGTAGGGGGCCCCACCCTAAGTAAAAGTTGATCAGATATAAGTTAAAGACAAGTGATGATATGAAGCGTGATATGCTTCTCAGTTCCAGATTATGATCATTGATATGATAATGATGTGTATTCATGTTGAGTTATGATTAGTGATATTTGTTTAAGTCATGTTATGTGCTTGTTGTGTTATATGATTGATTGCATTCTTGATGAGCACCAGTATATGATATTATCAAGTTTCTATTAATACTCCGCATGTGCTAGCTAAGTTGTGATTTCTGCTTAGCCATGTTTAAAGAATTCTCGTAAGTTAGGTATCACGATGAGTACAAGTCTTGTGAGATGATTAGTTTAATTAAGATTATGAACGTCATGGGCACTATCATAAGTTATTTCATGAGCTATATGTTACAAGTAAGGTTGTGTATTATGTGGGATAGCTTGTGATGCATGTTTAGAAGTATTATTGTTCTTAGTAACATGTTTGATTGATCCTAAGATTCTTGGGATCCCTTTACAAGTTCTAATATTGTTTTAAGCACGAAAGACTGACCCCGAGCCACCCACCAGGTTGTTAGAAGTTGGTTAGCGAGCTTGAGCCTTGAGGAGCTGATTCGGGGGAATTGGAATTTTGTAGCACAATTTTAAAAAATATGTACCGTCAGTAGCCAAATGCGTAAAAATGTCCAGAAATAGCACAATCTGACTGGCAGTCAGCGCTGCGCCAGCCAGATAGCGCTGCGCCACCCAGCCAGCGCAGCGCTGGCTGCCAAGTCAAATTTGTGCCGTTGCAGCGCTGCGCCATGTGGCACACTAGCCGTTACAATGTATCCGTTAACTAACGGTAGTATTGATCCCAGGCAGCGCTGCGCTGGCTGGGTGGCGCAGCGCTACCTGGGATCAATACTACCGTTTTTTTTTTGGTATAAATACCCCCTACCCCCCACATACCATCTTCACACCTCCTCTCATACTTTCTGAAACTCAATTCTCTCTAAGGTATTTTTGATAGTTTGTTTGTGTTTGTCATAAATTTTTTGTTAGTATTATTGTACGCTAATGACGTATTTTATTTGTAGGTTCATAGCAATTGTCCGGCGAGGAAATTTCGTTTGAAGAAGGCCTGAACCCTCCCTCAAAAGGTATCATGCTATAAATTATATGGTAATTAAATTGTGTTTTACGATTTTATATGTATTTAACATTGCTTGTGGATATTAAATTGTAGATGGATTACATGTTTGGAGAGGTGCCGGTTGGGGTACGAAGTGGTAGTCCCGAGGACCCGTCGATTTTATGGGGTGATGCTGACCGACATCGAGCGGCGGGAATTTTTGAAGCTCAGGTTGGTACATTTGAAATGTTATTTATTTTTACAAGGTATTTATGTTTGAATGTTGCATTTATTTTAATAATATTCATAATTTAATTACTTATATTGTAATATTAGGATCAAATTTGAGCGAACATTAATTAGTATTAATTAGTATAATATTATATTGTACTTTTAGGATCAAATACAAATTAGGAGCAAATTTGAATATTATATTGTAATATTAGGTTCAAATACAAATTAACTACTAGTTGACTACTAATATTAATTAGTAGCGAACATTATGTACCTTAGAAATTTACTAATAATAGTAATTAGTAACGAATATTAGTTCCGAATATTAGTAAAGAATATTAGTTACGTTAAAAAAGTTAAAAAGTAACAAATAATAGTAATTATATTAAAAAATTTAAATAGAATTAGTAATTCACTACTAATGATAATTAGTAGTACCTAATATTAATAATTATAATACTAATTGATATAATTACAAATAATGTAAGTCCTAATTCATATTACTATATAGTAATAATTGAAATGTTACTTCAATTTGAAATGTTAGTTATGTATAAATGTTTGTTATATGTAAATGTTAGTTATATTTGAATGTTAATTATATGTGAATGTTAATTACATTTAAATGTTTAGGGTGCACTCAGAAATTGAGTACTAGTTATTAATTTTGTTACATCTTCTTCCCCCAACTATTAGGACCCACATATGACGCTTAATTGTCGCTTCTCTAAGAAGATCGTGAAGTACGATCCTAGGTTCGAGGCATACCTTGCCCCCATAGGTCTAGGTCAGTTGCGTGACTGCTTGGATTTTACCCCTGATTCTGAGCTGATCACCGCATTGGTCGAGAGATGGCGTCCCGAGACGAGCACTTTTCACTTGTACCACGGTGAGGCAACCATAACACTCGAGGACATGTACTTTCTCACTGGTCTGAGCATCGATGGTGTGCTTGTGGAGTCGCAGAGGCGCATTCCGACTGTGGATTCTGATCTGCAGATTTACGTTGAGCAGCTTCTGGGGAAGAAACCATCTACCGCTGACCTGTCTGCTGGCAGAGTGAAGATGTCGTGGTTGCGTAACCACTTTGGCACCATCAGAGATGACGCCGACCAGGAGACTATCGAGCAGCACTGTCGCGCATACATTCTGGACTTCTTCGGCAGCTGCATCTTTGCTGATCGGTCAGGATCACACGCCTCACTCTTCTTCCTTCCACTGCTCGAGGACATGAGCCAGATAGGCGAGTACGCTTGGGGGCTGCCGCACTTTCATGGCTATATAGGGAGCTTGGCCGGTGTGCTTTCCGCATAGAGAGCAACCCGTCCCGCGACCACGTAGGTGACATTGGAGGTTGGATGGCACTGGTTCAGGCGTGGGCCCTGGAGAGATTTACGTCCATTGCGCGTCGAGTCCACAAGAGTCGACAGATTGCACCGACGCACTCCCCCATTCCACGTATGACTAGGTTCGGGCTACGACTTATTCTTCCATTTTCATGGTTTATTCCATCTTATCAAGTTGTATGAATGGAAGAATAAGTCGTAGCCCGAACCTAGTCATACGTGGAATGGGGGAGTGCGTCGGTGCAATCTGTCGACTCTTGTGGACTCGACGCGCAATGGACGTAAATCTCTCCAGGGCCCACGCCTGAACTAGTGCCATCCAACCTCCAATGTCACCTACGTGGTCGCGGGACGGGTTGCTCTCTATGCGGAAAGCACACCGGCCAAGCTCCCTATATAGCCATGAAAGTGCGGCAGCCCCCCAAGCGTACTCGCCTATCTGGCTCATGTCCTCGAGCAGTGGAAGGAAGAAGAGTGAGGCTGTGATCCTGACCGATCAGCAAAGATGCAGCTGCCGAAGAAGTCCAGAATGTATGCGCGACAGTGCTGCTCGATAGTCTCCTGGTCGGTGTCATCCCTGATGGTGCCAAAGTGGTTACGCAACCACGACATCTTCACTCTGCCAGCAGACAGGTCAGCGGTAGATGGTTTCTTCCCCAGAAGCTGCTCAACGTAAATCTGCAGATCAGAATCCACAGTCGGAATGCGCCTCTGCGACTCCACAAGCACACCATCGATGCTCAGACCAGTGAGAAAGTACATGTCCTCGAGTGTTATGGTTGCCTCACCGTGGTACAAGTGAAAAGTGCTCGTCTCGGGACGCCATCTCTCGACCAATGCGGTGATCAGCTCAGAATCAGGGGTAAAATCCAAGCAGTCACGCAACTGACCTAGACCTATGGGGGCAAGGTATGCCTCGACCTAGGATCGTACTTCACGATCTTCTTAGAGAAGCGACAATTAAGCGTCATATGTGGGTCCTAATAGTTGGGGAAGAAGATGTAACAAAATTAATAACTAGTACTCAATTTCTGAGTGCACCCTAAACATTTAAATGTAATTAACATTCACATATAATTAACATTCAAATATAACTAACATTTACATATAACAAACATTTATACATAACTAACATTTCAAATTGAAGTAACATTTCAATTATTACTATATAGTAATATGAATTAGGACTTACATTATTTGTAATTATATCAATTAGTATTATAATTATTAATATTAGGTACTACTAATTATCATTAGTAGTGAATTACTAATTCTATTTAATTTTTTTAATATAATTACTATTATTTGTTACTTTTTAACTTTTTTAACGTAACTAATATTCTTTACTAATATTCGGAACTAATATTCGTTACTAATTACTATTATTAGTAAATTTCTAAGGTACATAATGTTCGCTACTAATTAATATTAGTAGTTAACTAGTAGTTAATTTGTATTTGAACCTAATATTACAATATAATATTCAAATTTGCTCCTAATTTGTATTTGATCCTAAAAGTACAATATAATACTATTATACTAATTAATGTTCGCTCAAATTTGATCCTAATATTACAATATAAGTAATTAAATTATGAATATTATTAAAATAAATGCAACATTCAAACATAAATACCTTGTAAAAATAAATAACATTTCAAATGTACCAACCTGAGCTTCAAAAATTCCCGCCGCTCGATGTCGGTCAGCATCACCCCATAAAATCGACGGGTCCTCGGGACTACCACTTCGTACCCCAACCGGCACCTCTCCAAACATGTAATCCATCTACAATTTAATATCCACAAGCAATGTTAAATACATATAAAATCGTAAAACACAATTTAATTACCATATAATTTATAGCATGATACCTTTTGAGGGAGGGTTCAGGCCTTCTTCAAACGAAATTTCCTCGCCGGACAATTGCTATGAACCTACAAATAAAATACGTCATTAGCGTACAATAATACTAACAAAAAATTTATGACAAACACAAACAAACTATCAAAAATACCTTAGAGAGAATTGAGTTTCAGAAAGTATGAGAGGAGGTGTGAAGATGGTATGTGGGGGGTAGGGGGTATTTATACCAAAAAAAAAACGGTAGTATTGATCCCAGGTAGCGCTGCGCCACCCAGCCAGCGCAGCGCTGCCTGGGATCAATACTACCGTTAGTTAACGGATACATTGTAACGGCTAGTGTGCCACATGGCGCAGCGCTGCAACGGCACAAATTTGACTTGGCAGCCAGCGCTGCGCTGGCTGGGTGGCGCAGCGCTATCTGGCTGGCGCAGGCTGACTGCCAGTCAGATTGTGCTATTTCTGGACATTTTTACGCATTTGGCTACTGACGGTACATATTTTTTAAAATTGTGCTACAAAATTCCAATTCCCCTGATTCGGTATGTGGAGTGGTGTCTTCGCTGATGTAAGACTTGGACTTGAGACAAAAGTTTTAAAGTTTACTTCGAGACTTGTTTTCACTTCAGTTTTGCACAACTGTTTAGGGCTCAGTTATCAAGTTATTATTTTGAGATTAAGAGTTTTGTTGAAGGTTTTATAAGTTATATTTAAAGTTTATTTTCAAGTTCCTTGGCCAAGGCATTTTGTTGAATTGTTTCAATTAAGCGTAGCCCCCTCATTGGTTTGATGTTTTTCCGCTGCGGTAAAGGACATTTTGGTAATTCCCTTTGCTCCAGAAGTGAGGGTGTTACAAATAGCAAAAAAAAAAAAAAAAAAAACGGAAAAAAGAGAAGGAAAATATGAACAAATGAATATATGATTCTTTACACATGATGATAATTGTACAACTTGCAATATATATTTTGTTTATTAAATTCTTTATTCAAATTGTCTAACTTGCAATATATGTTTTCTTATAATACTGTGTAAATTACAATTATTGAATGCCTTTGGTGGGATACGAAAGATATAAAACATGTTTCTTCTTCTAACATTGTGCAATTTACAAGTAATTTAAAAAATTCACATGTTGGAAACTCTACTCTCTCGTATTGTTTTCTCCCTTCCTTAGTATATGTAATTCCTTCTCCTACTCCTGTAATCATAGCTAGATGCCTTTGGGTGGCCAAATTGTTTTTCAAAAATTATTATTTTTGTTTCTGATTGCATTTGGGGTTGCTATTGAGAATATACTCTTAGTTTTCTCATCTAGTGTAGTTGGTGGAAGTCTCCCTCCTATCCTTTGCGTTTTTGTCTGGGTGCCTAGATCAAATCTTTAGTTACTACTTATAAGATAGAATATCAATTAATTGTTTTTCTATTTATAACTATCTATTGCGTAATAACATTTGAATTGCATAACAGTACAATTTGTGTGTTTTTTTATTCGAATTGTCTAGCTTGCAATATTTATTTTCTTCTAAAACTGTGTAAATTACACTCATTGCAGGTCTTTGGTGGGGTACGATAGATATTAAATATCTTTCTTCTTTAACATTATGCAATTTACAAGTGATTACAAAAATTCACATGTTGGAAACTCTACTCTCTCGTATTGTTTCCTCCCTTCCTTAGTATATGTAATACCTTCTCCTACTCCTGCAACCAAAGATAAATGTCTATGGCTGGCCAAATGGATTAAGTAACCAACCCCGAGGAATCAGTCTGAAATTTTCCGTTTCTTTGTTTGACTAGTGCAATCATCTGCCACATTTTTCTGTTGCTCTATCACTTGTTCTTCTTCCTTTTGCTTTATCACATGTTGTATCTGTTTAATCACAGCATATTGTTCCTCTACCATATGTCCAAATTTCTCTTCTTGTCCCTTCACCATCTTTCCAAAATCTGTCTTCCATCTTTCCAAATCTCTCCAACAACACTTCAAATCTATCGTAGTGCTCTTCTGTTGACACCTTTCTCTCCTTTAGCATCTTTTTCATACTCTCAACAACATAATCTTCTATTTCTTTTAATTTATCAATTTTTTCTTTCTTGTTTTTGAAATCCACATCTAGAAAATGCGAATCACGCAATAAATTAGCTCTAAGAGACTTCATTACTTTTAGAAGACCTTGAGCGTGACTCAGGGCCCGATGCTCCTGACGTCCAAGGTCACAATAGTCGTAAAGACTTTCCAATGTGCAGTCCTTTGGTGCGTCAGGGAGCTTGCTAATTTGATTATATATCATAGATACATCTAGATAACTTTCAAGACGAGGTGCAGTCATTCCTACTTTTTTATATAAGTTTTTAATCCATATCTTATCATTTCCAATATTAAAACCCATAATAATACTAGTCCGTAATGCATCTCTTAGAACAAGAAGTTCAGGACATTCTAGCTTGAGCTCAATTTTTCTTTTATCAAAATCCGTCAACTTAGCTATCTTATTGTTACGATCTTCAGATAAAGGATCATAGAAAATAAACGTTTTAGGTTCTCCAATTTGATCGTAACTTCGAGAAGACGCGGTTACCAATGCTATTTTCATTGCATATGGCTTCGTAGTGGCGGAAGACGATGATTCAACGTTTACAACTACGACAGGAGAACTTCGCTCACCCCACAAATCTGAAGTCAGATATGTTTTAAATTCCTTATCCCGTAAATCCTTCTTTATATTTATCAACCTTTCAAGCAAAATTATTCTCTCACTTTGTAAACATCTAATCTAAAAGAAGGAAAATTATGTTTTAGTGTATAACAATAAACAGAAATAAAAATATATGTACTGAAATACTTACCGGTTTAGCGAGATCTAAAATCTCGGAAAGCAATGTTCGTGATACGTTTTATCAAATTTATCCACATAGTCAAATGCTACTTTCATTACCTCGTGTTCATTCTCATCATGTTGGAAACAATTCTTCAAAAGAAAACAAACCGCTATTTTATCATACTTTCCGCTTAAAAGCGGTTAGTTTTCTTTTGAAAAATTGTTCCCAACATGATAGGAATGGACCTAAGGTAATGAAAGCAGCACTTGACTACGTGGATAAATTTGACAAAACGCATCACGGAACATTGCTTTCCGAGATTTTAGATCTCGCTAAACCAATAAGTATTTCATTACATGTAATTTTATTTCTATTTATTGTTATACACTAAAACATAATTTTCCTTCTTTTAGATTAGATGTCTACAAAGTAAGAGAATAATTTTGCTTGAAAGGTTAATAGATATAAATAAGGATTTACAAGATAAGGAATTTGTAACATATCTGACTTCAGATTTGTGGAGTGAGCGAAGTTCTCTTGTCGTAATTGTAGACGTTGAACCTTCATCTTCCGCTACTACGAAGCCATATGCAATTGAAATAGTATTCGAAAATTATTATTTTTGGTTTCTGATTGCATTTGGGGTTGCTATTGAGAATATACTCTTAGTTTTCTCATCTAGTGTAGTTGGTGGAAGTCTCCCTCCTATCCTTTGCGTTTTTGTCTGGGTGCCTAGATCAAATCTTTAGTTACTACTTATAAGATAGAACATCAATTCAATTAAGTGTTGTTATATTTATAACTATCTATTGCGTAATTACATTTGAATTGCATACACTACAATTTGTGTATTTTTTTATTCGAATTGTCTAGTTTGCAATATATATTTTCTTATAATACTTTGTAAATTACAATCATTGAAGGCCTTTGGTGGGATACGAAAGATATTAAACATGTTTCTTCTTCTAACATTGTGCAATTTACAAGTAATCTAAAAAATTCACATGTTGGAAACTCTACTCTCTCGTATTGTTTCCTCCCTTTCTTAGTATATGTAATTCCTTCTCCTACTTCTGTAATAATAGCTAGATGCCTTTGGGTGGCCAAATTGTTTTTCGAAAATTATTATTTTTGGTTTCTGATTGCATTTGGGTTGCTATTGAGAATATACTCTTAGTTTTCTCATCTAGTGTAGTTGGTGGAATTCTCCCTCATATTCTTTGCGTTTTGTCTGGGTGCCTGGATCAGATCTTTAGGTACTACTTATAAGATAGAACATCAATTCAATTAATTGTTTTTATATTTATAACTATCTATTGCGTAATAACATTTGAATCGCATACACTACAATTTGTGTGTGTTTTTATTCGAATTGTCTAGCTTGCAATATATATTTTCTTCTAATACTGTGTAAATTACACTCATTGAAGGCCTTTGGTGGGATACGATAGCTATTAAATATGTTTCTTCTTCTAACATTATGCAATTTACAAGTGATCACAAAAATTCACATGTTGGAAACTCTACTCTCTCGTATTGTTTTCTCCCTTCCTTAGTATATGTAATACCTTCTCCTACTCCTGCAACCAAAGATAAATGTCTATGGCTGGCCAAATGGGTTTTTAAAAATTATTACGTTTGGTTTATATTTGCATTTGGGGCTGTTGTTGGTAGGTGGTGAAAGTCTCCATACTGTTCTTTGCGTTTTTGTCTGAGTGCCTATATCACATCTTATAGATACTACTTATAAGATAGAATATCAATTCAATTAATTGTTGTTCTATTTATAACTATCTATTGCGTAATAACATTTGAATTGCATACACTACAATTTGTGTGTTTTTTTATTCGAATTGTCTAGCTTGCAATATATATTTTCTTCTAATACTGTGTGAATTACACTCATTGAAGGACTTTGGTGGGATACGATAGATATTAAATATGTTTTTTCTTCTAACATTATGCAATTTACTAGTGATCACAAAAATTCACATGTTGGAAACTCTACTCTCTCGTATTGTTTTCTCCCTTCCTTAGTATATGTAATATCTTCTCCTACTCTTGCAACCAAAGATAAATACCTAGGGCTGGCCAAATGGGTTTTTAAAAATTATTACGTTTGTTCAAATGACATGTATTTCACACACATTATCAACGCACATAATATATATATATAATATATATATATATATGGTAAACACTCCGGTGCATATATAAATTTTTCTGATTTGAAATCAACATCCCATTCTTTCACCCCCAAGCCATCTCTATTTTCGTTATGCTGCAAACCGAGTTGGTTGATGAATCCCTCTCGTTTGTTTGCTTGTTACTATTTAACTTCTCAGAACCCTAACATTTTTCACACTCGTTTTCAAGCTTTTAAAGAATGGCGTGTTGTCCCTCTCGTTTTCGTCCAACCTAGGACAAACTTATGTGTCCTAGTAGGTTTTTTTCAACAACTATTGAGTTTTGTTTTTCCCTGCTCTCGCGGCTGCTCTGAGCAACATCATTTTTGTTTTGACGGCCGTCGGAGATGTGAAGCCTCCGTTAACGCTTCACATCCTCGTTTTTGTTCCACTTTTTCATCTGTTTGTTACTTGTATTTTTCTCTTCTCCGATGGTAGATGATGGTATATATTGTAAGCTTTTTTTGTTTCTCTACCTTTTTAACTTTTAATTTTATTTCATTATTTGAGCATTATTAACTTTGGGTTTTATATTCTCCATAGGACTACTGCCTATGTCGCGCTCGAGAGGAAGGGGGAGAATGGGACGACATTCTGCGTCTTAATCATTCTCTTTCTCATCTTATTGCTGGCCGCGAACGACTATTTAACAGCCACCGATGTCAAGCGCAATGTAATTCCGAACCCCGGACGGATTCCTCTCCGTGATGTAATTCTTCCAGATTGGCTCAGAAACCACCATGATTGGTGCGGCCTACACACTGCGGATCAAGAAGAAGTTGACCTAGAAGCTGGCCGGCGAGTTGTAGAGTTGGCCTAATTCTAGGTATGTTTTTCCGGTTATCACCGATTTTAAGAATTTGTCAGACATTTATTATCCAGCCCTAACTTATTTGATCTATTTGTTATCATTCTTTGTTTTTGTTTTATACAGAGTTCGATTGCAAGGATGGAAGGAATGCAAGAAAGCAATCAAGCAAGATGGAGAAACGTGAGAGGATAGAGAAACAAGTTTTTGTTTTCTGTTGGAATTTTGAACAAATTGTGGTCTGTAATAATTAATTAGTCTAGACTCTAGAATATTAGTTTTCTTCGTCTGCTTTGCATACACTACTGCATTTATTCCAGACATTAATCCTTGCTTAATTTATTTGTTTTCAATATGTTTGTTTGTGTTCCTTGTTTTGTTTGTTATGATTTGTCTTTTGCAGGTTGTGGAAATAATGACCAAGAGAACAAGGCTCTACGCTGCTGGAGTTTCGTTTTTTTTGTTTTTTACTGCAATATAATTTCTTTAAATGTTGTATTTTTAATTTTTATGTAATCTTTTTTTTATATAAATAAATATAATAATACCATTTTGGATATCTTGTTCTTAGCAAACGAGGCGTTTCTTCTTCTTAATCTTATTCTAAATAAATAAATAAATGTTCCTTTTGTACATAAATTTCACCTTATTGTAAACGGAGACACTAGAAGTAGGGTTCAAATGGAGCAGATCATTAGAGTTTGATATTGGGGCAAAATTAATGAGGCCCCTCAAAATATGTGAGTCTGTCTTTAAATTCAGCCCAAAAAATATCTATGCTAAACCCCCCCCCAAAATAGCCCTAGTAAATTTTTTTTGAAACTATTACACTTTTATTATGGATTGAAATAATATTTTCATCATATCATGGACTAAGTAGTGACCAATAATAAACTAACATTGAGAGTTGATACTATTTCGTTGTTATAATTGAAAGTTCAGTCAGCTATGATATTATGATTTAGAGAATTCGAACATAGAATAAATTGATTAATTTATCTCGCCCTAGCGATGTTGGGCCGGTCTTGTAAACTCGAGGGCCAGAGTTCTATACGCATCAGCGGCTACCGGTTCTATTAGTTTTTGATTCACTTTTCCGCCCTTAGCGAAAGGCAGCGTTTTCATGGTTTTGCAGCCCCTATAAGGCTCAGTTGTAAAAACCTTACGCAATTCATTTGTAAGGATATAATATGGATATAATAAATGTTTTGTTTTTATGATTAGTCATTCTAACTTTTATTTAGAACACATGTCTTGTTTTTATTTTATTTTGTCATTTTAGGTCTAGCGAGAAACATTCAACTATTCCCTTACTTTCTCTATAGAAACATCATTCTTAGCCTTGATAAGAATGATGTTTTTTTCTGCACATAAACGAAACTTAATTCTGAGACCCCTAAAAAGAGGATTCAAGGCTGGCCGAAATGCATGACTCTGAAATAAGTTTTGGTCAGAATTTCTTCAAGCTTCCTATATAAAAACATCATTCTTAGCCTTTGTATTTCTTGCACCTCTCTTGTTTTCAACTTCTTCTTCAACTTTTTCACTTCATACTGAAAATGGATGCTCCTAATTTTCCTATTGGATTGTGGTGTTTTGGCTTTATAATTCCTCATCCCAGGTCTTCAAGTTAGAGCTAAAGTAACAAGGAAGATAGAACATCAATTAATTGTTGTTCTATTTATAATTATTTCGTGCGTAGTGACATTTGAATTGCCTACACTACAATTTGTGTGTTCTTTTATTCGAATTGTCTAGCTTGCAAATATGTTTTCTCTATACTGTGTAAATTACTTCATTGAAGATCTTTGATGGGATATGGAAGATATAAACCTATTTTTCTTCTAACGTTATGCAATCACATGTAATTACAAAAATTTACATGTTGGAAACTCTACTCTCTCGTATTGTTTCCTCCCTCCCTTTGTATAGTCATGCATCATTGTTCGCTAAGCTTGCCAATATATATGATCTTGCTTAGTGATACTATAACTACATTTTAAACTAAAAAAAAAAGTTTCTTCTTCAGTTTCAACATCTTCTAAAAATAGTGTGATGTTTTTTCTTTTAAATTCCCCCTCTTAGTCTTCCAACCAAACATACATTACTCGGTCCGAGTAGGTTTCTTTTCACCCACTATGGAATTTGGTTTTTTTTTCCCTGTTTTTTTGTTTATGTTGCTAACATAACTTTTGTTTTAAAATCTGTTGGAGATGTTAAACCTCCTGTGACTCTTCCAGTTGCTGTATTTGTTCCTATTTTTCATCTTCTTGTTACTACTATGTATCTACGTTGATGGTCGAGGGTGGAGATTTCTGAATTTTTCAACAAACTAGTTTGAAAATTTGTCGGGAAGATTATTGGGGTTGGTATTGGGATTTCAATCAATTATATTGTGATGGACTACCCAAGTGGCTGATATAATTATATTTTTTTTGCTATATGCATTGATTGGATCTCAATATGCTCGTCTGCACGTCGACTTAGGGGTGACTATTACTTGGCTTACGTAAGTAATTTTTTTTACCTTTTTTATTGTTAGCTTATTTCAGTCTTTCAGCAAAAACTTTTGAATATTTTCTCTGTTTTTTTAACCTTTTTAATGTAAACCTTTTCAAATCCCCTCTCGTTTTCGTCCAACTGAAGACACACTGATGTGTCTGAGTAGGTTCTTTTTCAACAATTACTGGGTTTTGTTTTCCCCCCGTTTCGCGGCTGCAGTGAGCAACATGGTTTTTGTTTTGACGTCCGTCGGAGATGTGAAGCCTCCGATAACGCTTCGCATCCTCGTTTTTGTTCCACTTCTACATCTTTTTGTTACTTGCATATTTCTCTTCTCTGATGGTAGAAGGTGGGTGATTCTTGATTTCTTGAAGACACCTTTCTGGGGGTTTTGGGGCAGGCTAGTTAGGGCAGCCATAGGGCTTTCTATAAACTATGTTGTTTCCGACTACCCAAGTAATTGGCGTGCTTGGGTGATGACATTCTTCTCGCTGTACACGTTATTTGGGGCTCAGTTCGAGCGGCTGAATGTTGACCTAGGGGTCACTCTCACCTGGTTCACGTAAGCTTTTTGTGTTTCTCTACCTTTTTAACTTTTAATATTATTTCATTATTTGAGCATTATTAAGTTTGGGTTTTATATTCTCCATAGGACTACTGCCTATGTCGCGCTCGAGAGGAAGGGGGAGAATGGGACTACATTCTGCGTCTTAATCATTCTCTTTCTCATCTTATTGCTGGCGGCGAATGACTATCTAACAACCACTGATGTCAAACGCAATGTAATTCCGAACCCCGGACGAACGCCTCTCCGTGATGTAATGCTTCCAGATTGGCTCAGAAACCAACATGATTGGTGCGGCCTACAAGCTACTGATCCAGAAGAAGTTGACCTAGAAGCTAGTCGGCGAGTTGTAGAGTTGGCCTAATTCCTTCGGTTGAGGTATGTTTTTCCGGTTATTTTCTTGGTTAGTCAAAATACACCGATTTTAACCGGTGTTGTATTTTAAGAATTTGTCAGACATTTATTAGCGTGCGTTTACTAAGAATTTGACTCTCATATAGTGTAACCTATAATGACGTCGTATGGTTGAGAAGTGGAAACCGTATTGCTTATTTATGGTCACGTATTTACTAATGAATTTACTAGTGTTTTCATTGTTCACTTTTTGTGTCTTATTTTTCACTGGAGATTGATTTTGTTTTGTTTTCTTTTATCTATCTTGAATTTATCTAGTTTTCAAATTCATATCGGATTCCAATTTTGACTACTTCAATTTAGGTATTCTTTTTAAATTTTAATTTACTTTTGTAGCATGAACTGAACTGAGTTAACAAATCATATGAGCTTTGTTGGCGACTATCAAGTAATCTTCGTATCACCGTGTAACCTTCAAATTGGAAGAATCCTTCTTCTTAACAAACATGCATATGCATATATTATATACTCATGAATCTTAGTTATTATAATTATTATATTGGTTCTATCATGAATCTTAGATTCATAAGTTTTACTTTATAGGAACCAACCAATACTCTGTTTTAACTATCATGACATTGAACCATGCATCTTCTTTTTAGTATGGATGAACTTTAAAAGCAGTAGGACAAATTATTTTGATATAAATATGTTGGATAAGAAAAGAATGAAAGAAGAAGTGTAGAAAATATAATCTGATTAGAGAGGAAGTAGAGAAAAACTAACTACTTTTCGTTTATTATTCTTGCTTATTTATAGGTACATTGTTTACTAATAATAGCCAACTGTGAATAGACGTGTCTCTTCCCTATTCAATTCACAGAGACCTTAACTAACTTAATTTCCAACTGCAATACCAAAGTGTTTATTCGAACATTCTCTTCCTAAACACTTTCATTAGGTTATTATCTGAAAACTCGAATCTGAAACATGAAACCGCATGCCCACAAAGGGGAGAACCAGGCCCACGAGGAGGGAAACATGATAGAACAAGATCTGTAAACGAATCTCACAAAGGAGACGAAAAGCACAAGAGACCGATAAACGAACAAACAACAAATACTGCAAGAAAAAAACTAGAGCAAACGAAAAGCAAAGCAACCAGTAGGAAGAAAGCAAACAGATGAACAGTGGGGCTTGCTGCCTCCGGCTGAGCCAAGAGCCGATGACAGCAGGTAAGGCAGCAAGAAGAAAAAGAAGAAAAAAAAAGTAGAGAGGCGAGAGAGTTTGAAATATGGAGGTGGACATGCATGGATGTACGACTCTAAGTTCGATTAGAGAGGTTGGTTGATATTCATTGGGTTAGATTAACATAGATAGGTTGGTTAGATTGAGTATAGATCAAATTAGGATAACATGATATGGAGTAACGTCAACAAAATTAATGAGATGGTTTGATTATATGTCATTTTAATGGACATTTTGGACATGCGTGAAATTACCAAATGACTACAATTAATATGTTTGTTACATTTTTTTAAAGGTTAAAGAAACTAGATCTGACGCTACAATCCATAAAAATGTCATATGGGTGTCGTCATACTAGGAGTGAGGTCAGGGTTTGCTGGGTCTGGGAGCTGTATGAGTTGGACTGTAAAGAAAAATGTCACTTTCAACTTAAGACAGCTATTTTCAATCCATGCCATGTTATAGTCCCAAATTGTTGATGAACAAAATGAATATTAAGCTCTGTAACATATGATATCCCATTGTTTTCTTCCAATTTCGTCTTCACTTGCATTGATGAAATTCTCCACATTCGTTATTGTTGATCATGTCTCATGCACAAGTGAGGTAAGAGTGAATTTAATTCAAATCATTCGATTCAAACAAAAATGGAAGAGGAGTATTTTTTGAATAATTGAGCTCGAGTTTAACTCGAACTTCACTAATTTAGAAGCCGTAACGAGTACTATTTGAACTCAACTTCAAGTTTGTACATATAAATATAAAATGAGTAGTGCTCTGGAACACATTACCCTAAAATTTACAACTCTCTAACTTTTTATCTAAAATTTGAAGTTGTTATTCACGAGTCACTAGTCAAATCTTGATCGAATAAGTCAACGCTAGCTCGCAAGCCTATTTATCTGAATCATGGTTGGATGATGATTGATTCTTTTACCTTATGGAACCAATAATGAGTTTCGATATCTTGGATGAGAAGAGGGTAAACGACGTCGCATTGAAGGTAGTATGCTGCATCCAACAGTTGTGATATATGATGCAAGTAATACCCATAGAATTGTTGGACAAAATCAAAGCGGATTAGAAAAATCATAACGATATCGAAATCGAAAGAAAACTGTAATCAAGGTCTGTGTTTGCACAGTTTCCTTAAGATAGATTCGCCCTACACAAGGACGTCTTTCTCCCAGGATACAACGATTTCAACGGTGTTTCAACACCGCCGAACGCAACCACGCTTGAGCAAAGCGACAACAAACGAACCGACAAATAAAAAGAAAGGAAGAAGAATAGAACTCTCGGAGAGAGCTTTAGGTATTTTTTTAAGGTGTGTGTAAAATTGAAGGAATAGGTGGGTATTTATAGGGGGAAATTATGGAGCAAACTCTTAAGTTGAGCAATGTGGTATAAAACCACTTTCTCGCATTACTCCTTTTCCCACTAAGGTACTTTGAGAATCAATTTCTCATTCACCTTAAATCCATTTTGGATGGATTATATCTCGATTCGAAGCTCTCTTGTAGGAGAACACGAATATGTAATCACCTTACAAAAAGGTGTTACTTAACCCACTCATAATCACATCCCAAAATGGTACAAACCCATTTGGTTTACCCAAATTTTCCAACAGTCCCCCACATGAATGAAAATTGGACTCAAGACTCTAACGACACTAACAACTTTGCTCAACGGTCAAATCCTGCATAGGATAGGTAGGTGTTACCCCTTGAACCTTCCCTTGTGAAGCATACCGACTCTACTGGCTAGATGGTAGACGCGATGTCCTTGAACCATCATGTCGCCCGTGTAGACGATGATACACTGCACATAGGATCCTTCCTAACGTGATTTTGTTCTCACTGTTATGTTCATATGGCCCTGAACATCTCCTGGTTCTGCGAGAGTTTAAGGAATTTGCGCCCCGCAATTCCCTTGAAGCGGCCCCACTTCACTCTAACATAGGTGATCCTTATCTCAGAATCATTAAAAGCCTTTATGCTTATCCTTATCCATCATCACTGTTTATAGGAATGGGTTGGGGTTTCCCCCACAGTGACTCTACTAGTTCATTCAAGTAGGTTGTGCCTTTGAACCTAGATCTTGGGATCTGCAGTCAACTAGGTTGGGTTTTCCTTCGAATAAACTTTATTTCAGGGGCTTTAATCTCATTCCCATTGACAACTTGTGCACAGCCACTCGGTTTAACCATTTGGTTAGCGAATCCGCAAGGTTATCTTGACGATAACTCTATTTTGAGAGAAGTTGTCTTGTGGTATTTTGTCTATGACAATATGTCTAGACTACCATCAAGTAATGTGATGACTACTTTCACTAGTCACCCTTACATTTAAAATAATGAAAAGAAGTATTTCTTTCTATTCAATAATTTATATGGAGTCTCATTAGTAATCTTTCCATATACCTTATTTAAAAGGTAACTAGCTGACACAACAACTCCCCCACATATTGTGGGAACTCAGAACTTATTGACTTGGCATTCAGCTTAGGAACTCATATGTTCCTTAACAATTGTTCATGCTTATATCTCTAATATAAGAGCATTACTTGACACACAAATTTCATGTAGAATAATTCTAATTCATGTAGCACTAAGCCACAATATAAGATCCAAGCGTCCCCAGACTTATATATATGGTCTAGTACCACCACCTAATTATATAAGAATCAAGCGTCCTTGATTTTCATATAAAGAGATGTAAGAATTTTTCTACCATTATTTGATTGTGCCAATAAGATTACACACATTGGTCAACCCATCGAACAATTGTTCAACATGTCATGAACTTATAAATGTTCTCAAACATTTTATGGTCTACATGACTTCAATATCTCCTTTAACATATTAAGGAGAACATTTGCCAAGCCAAAATTGAATGTGTACAAAATAAATATAACTTTTTTTTTTTGCCACTTCTCAAAATTCATAAAATGAATTTATTTGGTTTATCAACATGATTAACCATCACACTCTTAGGTATTTTTCAAGAGGTGTTAACTTATTTGGTACTTAACGTTTGGTCGGATTTCATTTTGGTACACATCGTTTCAAAAATTTCATTTTAGTCATTAACGTTTCAGAAAATCTCGAAACGGTATTTCCATCCAAATTTTCTGTTAAGTGATGATGTGGCAGCTGAGTCACACATCACAGTCAGCTAAAATATTAATAAAATAAGAATTATATTATTTTAATATTAAAAATTAAGTTTTTATTAAAATAATTAAATTTTAATTGAAAATTTTAAAAAAATATTTTTTCCCAAAAAAATTTCTCTTTCTCCTCTTCTCTCTCCTCTCACCTAAAAAATACATATCTAACCGTTTCAGTGTTTCAATACTCAACGTTTCGTCACTTTTTCATTTTGGTAGTTTTTGTTTGTAGATCTAAAATTTTTGGTACTTTTTCCACCTCCAACTCTCCTTCTTCTCCCCTCTACTTCCTCCTCCTTCCGTCCTCCTCTCTCCCTTCTCCCCTCATGCTTCTTCCTACTTCCTCCCTTCACCTCTCCTCTCTCTCTTCTCCCCTCTGCTTTCTCTTACCCCCTCTTCCCGTCTCTCCCCTTTTCCTCATTTCTTCTACTTCGCCCCTCTGTCTCTCCTCCCTTCCCCCTCCTCCTCCTAAAAAACACAGATAAATAAGGGAGAAGGAGGACAGACAGAGGGAAGGAGGAAGAGGTCTGGAGAGGCTGAGTGAGGAGGCAGGAGAAAGCAGAGGAGAGACGAATGGAGAAGGTAGGAGGAAGCATAGGAGAGAAAGAAGAGAGAAGAGACGGAAGGAGGAGGAAGTATAGGAAAGAAGGGAGGAATAGAGAATGAGGGTCGGAGGTGGAAAAATACAAAAAAAGAAAACTTAATCTACAAACACAAAGTACCACAAAACTTAGATCTACAAACAAAAATTACCAAAATGAAAAAGTGACGAAACGTTGACTACTGAAACCCTAAAACGTTTAGATATCTATTTTCAAGGTGAGAGGAGAGAGAAGAGGATGAGATAAAATTTTTTTGGGAAAAAATATTTTTTTTTAAATTTTAATTAAAAAATTAATTATTTTAATAAAAACTTAATTTTTAATATTAAAATAATAAAATTATTATTTTATTAATATTTTAGCTGACTAGGATGTGTGACTCAGCTGCCACGTCATCACTTAACAAAAAATTTGGACGAAATTGGATGGAAATACCATTTCGAGATTTTCTGAAACGTTAATGACTGAAATGAAATTTTTGAAACGATGTGTACCAAAATGAAATTTTGTCCAAACGTTAAGTATCACTAAAGTTAACACCTCTATTTTTCAACAACACCACAACAAGAGTCATTTAATAATCTTCACAAGAGAAATCATCAGTTATTCAACATTCGTTGAATTGTTTGTCATGTTTCCACAAGAAACATACACTTTAGACTAGATTCATGAACAATCATGTTCAAGATTTCTAGCCTCAATTGGACCATCAATCCAACCACCAAGGATTTACAATTTGACACAAAGTCAATCCAATGTACCAAACATTGATATTTCAAATATAACACTTCAATTGAAATACACAATATTTCGAAGCAAGTATATGAATCAATCATGCTACTAATGGAATTAGTGCAATTAAGTTGGTTGGTTTTAAATCAAGTTTGATTTAATTCACTTAATTGCATTACCAGATCCAAAGCGAGTTTGACCAAAATACAAATATTCAACACAAATGCATAACCATAGTGTTGAAACTCGCATTACAAGAAATAATTACGAGTCATCCAAATTAGCAACCAAATCATGCTAATTTAAATACCTTAATTAATTCCTCAATTAAACCATAATTAAGGGATATAAAATCTCATAATAAATTTAAATACCACACAAATAGTATTTAAATTATACGTTAAAAGATTTGGGAAACTTAACTAAATCATTGTGCGCGTAAAAAGGTAAGTCTATTTCAAGCAATTAAATTACCAAGTAAGATTAGATACCAAATCGATCTCAAAAGGTAAGTAAATCACATCTAATAAATTGTGAAATAGAAACCTTCCAAAATAATCGTTTAAATTAAATTCAAATATAACTTGCAAAGGAAGCACACAATTAATTTAGAGAACCGATGTCAAAATCACTATCAAAGGAATAAGTGCAATTTAAGTTTGATTGATTTAAAACAAGATTAATTCAATCGTTTAATTGCATCACCAAATCCAAAGTGATTTGACCCACATCCAAACAATAGAATTCAAACAGCTACATGAGTGTGAGAATTCAACCATAATATCAAACGGGTTTAAAGCGATTCCAAACAAGTAAGTAAGTTGGTAAAAAATATAGCTAAGATTCGAGATCTTAGATTACCAATGAGCAAATCCTCCTCAATGGAGCATCTTCTCTCCTCAATGGAGCCGTCCAATCTCCACCTTGGAGCGCCGTTTCAGGCAAAGTCACACCAACCGAATGTAGATTCAAATGAAGATGCGCAACGGGCAAGGGGGCATTCAATGCAGGAAGGAGTAAATGAGATTCAACCACCAATGAGAGAGTTAAAGGGCAAAAGGAAGAAAGGTACGATTGGAAGAAGAGGAGGGAGAAAGAGAGGAAAAAAACCCACAGGCAAAACAACTTTCTTCTGTGCATAGTGCTCTGTATCATCCAAGGCAGCGGAGTAATTGAAGACTCAGGAATGGAGGTGTCTGTAGATGATATTATTGCTCAAACGGCCCTCCTCAACTGTGAGGAACCGACGGTGGAGCTCAACAGGAAGGAGAAAGGTCGAATAGGTTGGCAAAGAAGTCCTTGGTCGGCGTTTTGTTAGTGATAGGGATTGTAGTGTGGTGACTATTAGAAACAATGTCCAGAGAGCATGGAAGCTAGAGGGGGACCTGAAAACTCGCAAGATAGGGACGACACTTTCCTTTTCACCTTCTTTGATGAGGAAGATAAAGAGAAGGTCGAAATGGGCAGCCCTTGGTCAATACTCCAATCACACCTCATTGTAAAAGGATGGGAGAAGCTAAGGCGACCGGAGGATGTACTAATAGATTCGACGGAAGTATGGGTGTGGATGTGGGGACTGGCCCCAGACATGAGAGGAATGGAAAATATGAAGAAGATCTCTAAAATGTTCAAAGGACTCATGGAGTATGAGGAAAATGAGAAGGAATGGGGAATGGAAAAGCTTTGTGAGGGTTAAGATGGAGATTTACTTGGACAAACCACTACCTACAGGTTTCCAGAGTCCGGATGGAAGGGGAGGTGTGGATAAAATTGAGTTCGCCTACGAGGGGGTACCGGACTTCTGCTACTGCTGTGGCCTCATGGGACACACAATATCTTTTTGTGAGCTGAGAATGAGACATGCCGACTTCTTCGAACAGAATCCGACGAAATATGGAGCTCATATGAGAGTTGAGGGCTCAAGGGACTGGGAGGGGAGGAGAAGTAGTCGGAGAGGTAAGCAGGGTTCACCGGCGACGGGCGAAGCAGGGGGTGAGCGCACCACCCGAGGAACAGCTGGCAGTACTTCGGTTTTGCAAAAAGGGGGAAAAGAGTTGCTTTTCCCGCCCAATTGTGGGGGTGCGGCGCTAGGTTACCAAGGGGAGATGTTCAGCCAAGCAAATTTGGGCCAATCCAGGAATATGGGCCAAGGCTTTAATATAGGCTGGGAAAGACAGATGGCATTTAATCCAGAGGGAATGCTAAGCCAAAGTCCGCTCCAAGTGAATATGCTCCATCCTTGGCAAGATAATACAAGGGGGATAGATAATCTGAGAGCAAGAATAGAAAGTATCGCTATTAACAAAGCCTTCTTTATCCCCTACAAGCTCCAATTCTACTCAACGCCGAACCTGATTAAACTCCTGCTTGATCTGGATCTTCCTGAGGTAACAGAGGCGGTGAGGCAGTGTAGAGGGCTCGAACAGATGGGGGAATCAAGTCTGATTATACAGCCACAAAGCCAATGGGGAAGTCATTTGGGGAGTGCACAAGGAATAAGGAACATGGGCAATGACACATGCTTTCAGAAAAGAGGGAATGAGGAAGGTGAACACCAAGCCCAAATGAAGAAACAGAAGCGAGAGGAGCAGCAAATGAAAACAAGATTTATATGGGGGAATCTGGAATTCGAAGTAGGTAACAGGAGGACCAGAGAGAGCATGTAGGCAGGATGCCAATCAAGAGATACAAAAAAATGGAATTGGGACAGAGCTCAAATAGGAAACAGAAGGCGGTGGTGGCAAGCCTATTGCCACCAAATCAGATATGATTCTTAGTTGGAACTGTAGGGGTATGGGACAGTCCCCTACAGTTCGACACTTGCAGGACCTAGTATGCAAGCACTGTCCCTCCATGGTGTTCCTAATGGAGACGAAGCAAGATAAAGGAACCATGGAAAGAATCCGTAAGAAGTTGAAATTCTGGGGAGGAGCTTATGTGGAGCCCGTAGGAAGAAGTGGAGGACTTACATTATGGTGGATACAGGACTTGAAAATTGAGGTACTAAATCTATCCCCGAATTACATTAATGTGAGATGGATTGATGGTGAGAACAAATATATTACTTTTGTTTATGGTGCTCCCTGTATCCAAGATAGAGGAGCGGTCTGGGAGGAGATTACTGATCTTAAAAGAGCACCGAATGAACCATGGTGTTTAATAGGAGATTTTAACGTGATCCGAAATAGGGAGGAGAAAGAAGGGGGAAATCCGACACCGATTAGAAGACTGCAGGAGTTCAATAACTTCCTGGCTGCAATAGAAGTTATGGATATCCAGAGTTCGGGTGATCGATTCACATGGTGCAATAATAACAGACAAGGAAATGTAATCAAGCAAAGACTTGATAGAGGATTATGTAATGGTGGATGGAGTGAGATGATGCCTAAGGCCAATGTAATACATGAACTCAGAATCCAGTCTGACCATAGTCCTATAGTGCTGAAAGTAGAAGGTGAAGGAAGTAGATTTGGAAAGAGGCGGTTTTATTATGAAGTGGGATGGCAGATGATGGAAGGTATGAGGAAACTGTTGCAGGGGCGTGGGAAAGGGGAGCACAAACAAAGGAAAACTTAGCAAGATGTGCCCAATCCCTGCAACGATGGAAAAAAGAGACAGTAGGACAACAAAGCAGAAAATAGAAATGCTGAAAGCTGAGTTGGAGGTTCTAAACAGATCAGACTTCACCAATGAGTTAGGTGCACAGTTTGACAGAATTCACAAAGAATTGGTCCTGCTCTGGAAAGCAGAAGAAGATTACTGGGCTAGAAGAGCTGGTGCGCAGTGGGCGAAGTTTGGGGACCGGAATACTCGCTTCTTCCATCTGTCAACAATCCAGAGAAGAGGGAGAAATCAGATCACAAAGATAAAAAAATGAAAGGGGAGAGTGGCTGGATGAGAATAGAGATATATGAAACCACATTGAGAGCTTCTTTCACCAATTGTTTCAAGAACCGAAGGAAGTTAGAGACTATTCAATAGTTAACCACATGCCAAAAGTGATAACGGAAGAAATGAATAGGAGGCTGTGTAGAGGAGTGGAAGAGTGGGAGATCAAGAAAGCTGTATTCCAGTTAGGGCCAAACAAGTCACCAGGACCGGATGGGTTTGCAGGGAGTTTTTTTCAAAACCATTGGGACTTGGTGAAGGAAGATATTGTTGATGAAGTGAAAAATTTCTTTGAGTCAGGGATCTTCCCGGAGGACTGGAACCTTACCAACATTGCTCTAATACCAAAGGTTCATCATCCTGAAAAGGTATCTCAATTCCGCCCAATCAGTGTGGCAAATTTCCGTGCAAAGGTGATCTCAAAGATCATATCCACAAGGCTAAAGCCGATTCTCCCTGGGATCGTGTCGGAACTTCAGGCTGCCTTTACAGGCAATAGATGCATTCAGGACAGTGTGATAATGGTTCACGAGGTTATACATAGACTGAAGCATAGGAGAAAAGGGAAGAAGTGTGATTTCATTTTGAAAGTGGATATGATGAAGGCCTATGATCGAGTCTCTTGGGACTTTTTATTTGCGGTCCTTCAGCTGATGGGTTTTAGCAATACATGGATAAATTGGATCAAAGCGATTGTTTGCTCGGTCAAATTCGCGGTTATGATAAATGGGGCAGCAACAACATTCTTCTCACCGACGAGGGGACTAAGACAAGGAGACCCATTATCGCCCTTCCTATTCATCATGGTAACCAATGCCTTATCCCTCCTGATTCACTCGGAAGTAACGGGTGGGAAGATCAATGGAATTCGACTCACCCCAAGCTGCCCGACCCTCACTCACGTTTTGTTTGCGGATGATACCGTATTATTTGGGAAGGCAAGTAGGGAGGAAGCCAGTTAGAATTAAGGAGGTTCTTCTCAGGTATTCGGCGGTCTCTAGGGCAAAGAATTAATGAAAGTAAGTCAGCTATTTATTTTTCCAAGAACTCGCCCGATGAGCTATGTGAGAGTGTGGCTGGGTTGATGGGGGTGCCAAGGGAAGCTAAGCTTGGAAAATATCTTGGGCTGCCTGCTGAATGGGGAAGTTCGAAAACAAAACCTTTCATTTTCTTATTGATAGAATGGTGGGGAAGGCTGGAAATTGGAAGAGTTTGTTGTTATCGCAAGGAGGGAAGGAAGTCTTAGCGAAAGCTGTCCTGCAAGCGATACCTTCCTATGTGTTCTCATGTTTCATGCTCCCGGATACATTAATTAAGAAGATGGATGCAGCTGTGGCAAGATTTTGGTGGTCGGGAGACATTAACCGACAAGGGATACATTGGTGCTCAAAGGATAGATTATCGGTAGCCAAGAAAGAAGGAGGATTAGGGTTTAGGAGCTTCAAGGAATTCAATCTTGCACATCTCGCAAAGCTTTGTTGGAGGGTCATACAAAACCCAAATGCACTATGGGTCCGAGTGTTAAAAGCTTTATACTTTCCGAAGACAAATTTCATAAACGCACCCGGACACCACCGTCCATCGTGGATATGGGGGAGCATACTTAAGGGAAGGTCTGCACTGCTCAAAGGGATGAGGAAGAACATTGGTAATGGGGAAGAGACTTTGATTGGGGATGTGTGGTTCCCCGGAGCTGAGAATGTCAACAGTAGGGAGAGGGAAAGTGAAGATTGTCGGGTTGCAGATTGCATAAAGCAGACTACAAGACAATGGGATGTGGATAAACTGAGAACTCTATTTCCAGAGAATGTGGTGCAGGAGATAAGGACGATTCCAATTGGACCGGTTAACATGAATGACAAGTGGATTTGGCAACACGATGTTAAAGGAATTTTCTCGATCAAATCGTGCTATAAGATGCTGAAGAAAGAGAGATTTGAAGGAAATGGAGCAGCTGGTTATCAGCAGAAGGAGTGGGCATGGCTGTGGAAATTATCATTGCCTCCTAAGGTAAATTTTTTTATATGGAGAGTGTGTTCAAATCTGCTGGCAACTCGAGAAAACCTAATGAAGAGGAAGAGTGCTCAGAATCCTTTATGTCTGGCCTGCAACAGAGAAGACGAGTCAGTCCACCATTTGCTATTTAACTGTGATAAAACAAAAGGAATATGGGCAGAGAGACTAACGCTAGTCGACATCCCAGAAGCACAGCATGACATCTCAGAATGGTTTCAAGCGATGATTAGAGAGGGTGGTCAAGACAGGTGCATTAAAGCGGCTCTATGCTGCTGGATTGTATGGAAGACCAGGAATGATTGGTGCTTTGAAAGTATTGACCCCACGATACAAGGTATGAAAGTTAGATTCTCCTCTGAAATTAGCATGTGGGAACAAAGCCGGTTGAATTTGCAGCCAAGAGGGAATGGTAGAGGAAATACGGACGGGGAGCTGAGGCATCAACCACACGAGAACCGAATGCCGAGAAACCACAAATGGAGGTTTCTGTGTGATGGCTCCTTCAAAGGAGGAATCCAGGAGGCAGGTATTGGGATCATTGTAGTGAGTCCTGAAGGTCGAGTTGTGGATGGTGTGGCTTGCCGTTTTTTGTGTAGAGATGCAGTAGTCGCTGAAGCATATGCTGTCCTAACAGCATGTAAACTTGCAGTGAGGGAGGGGGTTGAAGTTGAGATCTGGTCAGATTGTTTGGCTGTGACACAAGCTTGCAGTAACCGTGAAGAGATAAGTCCATGGGAATGCTCGGCAATAGTGGAGGAAATCAAGAATCAAATGGACGAATCAACGTTAATTTCAATTGTGAAATGTAACAGATCAAGCGTTAGCATTGCTG
The DNA here is from genome assembly GCA_034768395.1 of Linum lewisii. Classification (NCBI taxonomy): domain Eukaryota; kingdom Viridiplantae; phylum Streptophyta; class Magnoliopsida; order Malpighiales; family Linaceae; genus Linum; species Linum lewisii. The sequence continues at coordinate 49,913,651 of CM068304.1, forward strand.
ATCAGATAGCGAAGCAGGTTAGAGAAAAAAGACTTGAACCAAACTGGATTAGCCCACTGCTTGGCAGCTATGTCGATTGATATATTTTGTGTACCATGTTTATCCCCTGTACTGCTACTCTCTTTGATGATTCAATGAAATCAGTCTCTTCTAAGTCAAAAAAAAGATTACCAATGAGCTTGTTAGGAAACGAAAACCGATGATAAATAAAATTGTAAAAACAATAATTATGCCATGTATTATTTAAATCCAAAGCTAATAACAAATGCATATAATTATTGCACTAAAACGTAGTTCTTAATAAACAACACAAAGGTACAAAGCAAATAAAAATTGCTTGCAACAGTGAAGTAAAGCAACACACTGTCATATCAGTTAAACTTCAAAGTAAAACCTCGCTATCAATAGAATTAGTTCAATTAATTTTGTTGTTCTAAAGCAATAGTGCTTACAACCATTTAATTGTGCCACCAGATCTAAGCGATTTTTACCCGAGTTAATTCTTTGAAACAAATTAAAAGAAATAATTTAATCAAAATGAACAATAATTTCATTTAAAAACTTGAAACAAATTTTCGCTATCAACGGAAATAGTGCAATTAATTAGGTCATTTTAGAGCGTCATTGCTTCAACCTTTTAATTGCATCATCAGATCCAAGCAATTGTTGCTCAAGCACAACAGACCAAAACTAAATCCAAAGTGAATTCACCATAACTAAACAATAGAATTCAAGCAGTTACACGAGTGTGAGAATTCATTCATAGTATAAAAAAAAGATAAATCTTTGAATTAAACACATAATCATTGTGTTGGAAACTGAATTAATACGAATACCAACAATTTTAGATTCAAGCCATTGATCAAAAGCTATCCAAATAAAATCTAACCCAGTGGTAACAAAAGAAAACCATAATCTGAAAGTTAGGCAAAAGAACGTAGAGAACCAAACGAATTTAACAATATAACTCACTTTCTTTGGAACCGAAACCAGTGAAGTGTAAAGAAAAAGAAACCATATCAACTCAATATTACAACAAATATGAGTCGGCCAAAGGATATTGGAACTATATAATTAAATAGATAAGGATTTACTAGTGAAGAAACCATATTGACGATGTTCTTCCACATATTAAAAGACTACAGCTCCATTACAACTCTAAACCAATAAAATAGAATTGACCAAAAAATGGAAGAGTTGGCTTCCCCAATTTATTTTCATCAAAGTCATATGTAAACACCACCATCGAAAATATATGGAGAGCGGTCTTGTTGGGTTCGTTTCTTAAAACTAAGATATTGACACAAAAATTTTCCAATTCCGAGTTCATATGTAAAAGATATGACTTTTATACAAAAATTGGGGGTAAAATAATTATTTGTGTGAGTCCAGTGGCATGTAACTGAGTTCAATGGCAAGGGGTAAAAATTGGTGTACAGAATGATATTGGGGGTGGGTATTAGATATTCACCTATTTAGGTGGATATCTAAAGGGTTTTATTGATATTCAATATAGCACCCAATAGAGAGGGAAGTGGGAAAAAAAAACCAAATCCTCTCAACCTTGGAGTAACCGTCCCCAACCCTCTTCTCCGACGTTCCTCCTTCGACCGTCCCCGTTGCCGTTTCTCCTTGTCCAAAGAGCCCTGATCCCCAATTTCAGATTACAGATTACAGGAATCGAGAGCAAAAATCAACCGTCCTTCTCTCAATCCCTCGTTTCCCTGATGTCGCCGCTGTTCCGATCGGAACGCCGATCTCGTTTATCCGCCCTGCTCTTCTCTCCTTTCCTTTCTCTTTTTTCTTTTCGTCTTCTTCCCCTTCTCTCTGATTCTGAATCCGGTGTTGTGTGGTTTCCCCTCCGTAGGTTGGCCTTTGGGGTCAAACGGTTGTGGGTCGATGGCAGTCACGGGTTCCCCGTAGTCTGAAGTACAGGCTCGTTGGAGTCCTGAGTACGTCTTTATGGCGTTTTCTCTTCTCTTTTTGTGCAGGTTTCGGATTTTTGCTCGTCCGTTTGCTGCGTGGCTGGATTGCCCTCTCGATCAATTTCGGCATTTCCTTGTTGCGTTTGATCTCCCATGTTGGTCCGTTCTGGGACTCCTCTTCGCGGAATTCATCTTCATCCGGTTCTGGGGTCGCCCCCTTTCTTTCTTGACTGCGTTGCTTTTCCGATCATTCTCTCCCCGGCCGATCGGGCCCTTTCGCCGTCCGCTGGAAAATCGGTTGGACCACCCGAATTTGGTTGGTTTGGGTCGTGGCTCATTTTTTTCGGTTTGGGTTGTTATGTGTGAAAGAACTGTTAGCCTGTTAGGTTATTTAATTCCCCCTTGTTTTTCTCCAAGCTGTTTGAGTTGCTTAGTGTGGTACTCGTTGCCCCAATTTTTGCGCCCCCACCCATCCCCCCACCCCCCTTTTCTTTCTCTCAACCCCCCCTTTTCTCCTTTAGTCTAGGCGATCTTGGTGCGCTCTTCCGTGTGCGTACTCGACCAAAAATATATATATATAGCACCCAATAGCTAGCTATTCGGAGCAACGAAAAATGATGATATTTCGAATAGCTAGCTATTGGGTGCTATTAATATCAATAGCACCCATACCAAACATGAGAATTGGGGGTGCCCTTGTCATTTGAAAAATAGATTGTTTGGTTGAGTGATTTGAGAGATTATTAAGGTAAGATATTCAGAAAATTAAAAATTAAAAATTACATTCATATTAGAAATGACCAAAATATCCTTCATTAAAATTGTGAATAGGTGATTAGTTGAGGATAACTAGTAAATTTGCCCAAATCTCTACTTTTTGTGGTGATTTTAAATCACTCTCAAATCTCTATGGACCCACCCAAGATATTTAAAATATCTCCCAATCTCCCTACAATTTTGTAGCCCAAACAAATGATTTTATTAAAATCTCTAGGGAAGGAATTTTAACTCCAAATCACCCAAAATCTCCACCTCAAATCTCTAATGCAAACAACCCCTTAATAAAAATGATGACGACGGCCGAGAAGTCGGGTTGCTGGAAGAAGGTAGGTACGAGTGGTTTTAGCCTTGAAACGACGTCGCATGTTTCTGAGGTAGAAGCTACAATTAGCTAATTTCACGTTGTTTCTAGTCATTTCATGTGGGGGTCGTTTGGTTGCATGATATCTACATATCATGATATGTGAGATATATTGATATGTTAGTATATTGGTATTTGTAAAAGTGATTGTTTGATATCATTGTTTGGGGTAGTATTATTTAAATAAGGGGTGAATTGTGAGTGCATGAGTAAACATACCAAAATAACATCATTTGCTTGAACAAAGTATAAAAGTAGTTCTAACATTTAATTAAAAAAGCACGTGTGTTTATAAATTAAAATTTGTAATCTTTCTTTTTAAATTTGTGAATGTTACTTGGGGTAATTATACTTTTAGAAGACTAAACGCCCTCTCATTACAACAATAATTAGTATTATATTTAGCACTAACACATTCCTACTTCTACCCAAAATAAAATAAAATAAAAATTTAAAATAATTTTCATAGTGAATTCTAATTCTAACTCAAAACAAATTCTAATTAAGTAATTATAAACTAAATCATAATTATTTATCTTAATTAATAATAAATATAAAAATATAAACACGAGACAATAATAAAATGAGAAAAAAATAAATTGGGGTAATGGGATTGATGACATTGTAACTGAGAAGGTTGGGTGAGGATAGAATTGTTCAAAAACTGTGATATTAATATCACTCTGAAGATATTCACCTCTTCTCATGAATATCTTTTGAGTGATATTGATATCACTTTTGGCCCCAGATATCATGATATTCAGGACAGAAAAAATGATGATATCCTGAATATCATGATATCTGCAGTTATCAATATCATATCACTGCAAACCAAACGAGCCCTGTGTTTTTTTAACTTACTTTGGGTAATACTAATAAATTACTACTATACATAACCCAAATTATGGTAGTTGTTTTTATTAATTATTCGTTTAATTTTGTGTCTTGAGAGTGCTTAATACTTGTAAAAAAAAAAGAGTGCTTAATTAGCTTGATTTTTTTTTTTCGTTTTATTTTATTCATCTTGTGACCTTTTCATTTGGTCAACACAAATAATTTAAGAGTGTTTAGGGGTCGTTTGGATAGGTGATTTGGGAGGAGGGCATTTCAAATGTCTAGAGACTTGAAATAACATGAGATTTGAGGTCTCCTTGCTATTTGAAAAATAGAAGGTTTGGATGGGTGATTTGGAGAGATTGTTGGTCCAAAACCGAACACGTGATTTTGTTTAAACTCAACTGTGCATTTACGTACAACCCCCTATACCATGACATTTACTTATTAATAATTATTCGTAGTCAACATGCGATTGCTTACGAGATTGTTCGACGATCGTGATTTCTTGTTAGTCTCGCTTATGAAAACTCTCGATTCTTTGCTATTGACATGCTTTGTATGTGTGAAGAAATGTTATATAAATTAATATTAAGTTATTGGAATTTGGGATATGCAATACAAAAAGTCTTTGTTTATCGTTTAACAGCAAACTTGTAAACTTCAATTTTCATATATATATGTTTGACCTTTTTTAATGTTAAGGAACTCTCGAGAGTAAATATTGCAGATGACTTCAGTTACATCACCTTCAAGCATCAATTTAATTTAATGAAATAAGTAATAATTAAAATTAACAAAAATGAATTGCCGGTGTCACATCAAAATTTTCACTAAAAATTTGACAATGAGTAGTTTTATTTATTTATTTATATTTAGTATAAGGGGCAATGGATCAGCATCCAAGAGAATGTGGATTTGGAAAGTTCCAAACTCATTCTCAACCATTAGATCTAGTTGATTCTTTGACCAATCTAATGGTCCAGATCTGTCAGGGGTATTTAAAACTTTACACAAATACTTTAATTATTATATTTAATTTAAATATATTATTATTATTTTTTATTTAAATGTTTTATTTTGCAAACACTCCACAGCAGCAGTCACTGTCCCCGGTCGCCGGCCGCCGGCCACCGTCGCCGGCCACCGGCCACCGTCGCCGGCACCGGCCACCGTCGCCGGCCGCCGGCCACCGTCGCCGGCCGCCGGCCACCGTCACCGGCCGCCGGCCGTCGGCCACCAGCGCCGGTGACTTTTTCCGGTGACTTTTTCCAGTGACTTTTTTCGGTGATTTTTCCGGTAACTTTTTCGACGAGTACTAGTTAACCTATTTTTTAATTCATAACTAGTTAACTTGGATTTTTACAGTTAACTAGTTAATTAACATGTTTTCCAGTGATTTTTCCGGCGAGATTCCGGAGACCGAACAAACTCCGGTGACTTTTCCAGCAAGGACAAGTTAACTAGTTAACCTGATTTTTACTAATAACTTGTTAACAATATTTTTTTATTTATAAACTAGTTAACTAGTTAACCTGAGTTTTTTACAGTGAACTAGTTATCAACAGATAACTAGTTAACATCTTATCCAATCGAGTTAACTAGTTACCAAGTTGTTAACTAGTTAACTAGTTAACTTGTTTAACATCATGATTATCGAGTTAACTAACTAGTTAACCGATCAAGTTAACTAGTTATCTTCTTGAGTTACCTGATAAGTTAACTAGTTATCTACTCGAGTTAAATAATTAACTTATCGAGTTTAACTAGTTAACCATTCGAGTTAACTAGTTAACCATTCGAGTTAACTAGTTAACCAATCGAGTTATAGTTAACCAATCGAGTTAACTAATTATCCAATCGAGTTAACCAGTTAACCAACCATTTTAACTAGTTAACCAACCGTTTTAATTATAACTTTAATTTTTACTAAATAATCTTGTGAACTAGTTATCTACTCGAGTTTAAATAGTTATCTACTCGAGTTAACTAGTTTTCTACTCGAGTTAACTAATTAACTTATCAAGTTAACTAGTTAACAAGATTATTTAGTAAATAACCAACGATCCGATTATATAATTATACCTTATTTCAACCATGCAGAATTTCACATTTAAGTGTTACTAAAAATTCCCAAACTACAATTCAGTTACTGAACTTAATATGTGACATATCAGTAACTCAACTTTGAAAACATGCCAAATCAGTCAAGGAACTTTAATATTTGACAAATCAGTCACTGAACTTTAATATTTGAAAAATCAGTCACTGAACTTTAATATTTTACGAATCAGTCACTGAACTTTAATATTTGACGAATCAGTCACTAAACTTAATATTTGATGAATCAGTCACTCGTCTTCAACCTTGGGTCTCCTTCCGGCGAGGACTGACTTCCGATTTGCAGGTCTTCCTCCTCCTCTTATTTCGCGTCGTCCACTGAGGGGTCTTCTCTTGGGTGTCTGGATCTCTTGCTGCGGGCTGCTCTTCTGGCAGAGGACGAGATCGCGGCGGCCGCACTTTGATTTGAACCAGGGGAGGCGGCTGCTGGTCGTACTGCTGAAGGTGAGGAAGAGACGATGATGGGTCAGCTTCTCCGGGAGCGTAGACGAGGTGAAAGGAAGCCTCGGGAGTGGAAGACGATGTAAGTGCAGTCTCGGAGCGTTGTGGCGGCTGCGCTACTACAAACGGAGTTGAAAGAAGGAAGCTGTTTTGAAATTAGGGTTTTTATTTAATTTTTAATTAATTGATGATTTTGCCCCTCCATCTGTGGGGTTTGGAACGGTCCAACCAAAAAGGTTTGGACGCAGATCATGTCCCAGTATAAGGTTTAGGGAAAAAAATATTGATATAATATAGGGTTTCATTTTAAAATCTAACTCCCTCACCATTTCACTCCGAGTTACGTCATTGTATGTAGTTCAATTATGTAAGCCAATATATATAATAGTTGAACCGTCGTTAAACCATAATTCTATCTGAAATGTACTAAAGGGTGGTTTGGTTGATGGAATTGGGTCTGGGAATTGGATTTCATTCCCGGTCCAATGAGAATTGTAGTGTAATTATTTGAGTCAATTCCCAATGGACCGGGAATTGGATCTCAATTTCTAGACCCAATTCCATCAAGCAAACGGGCCCTAAACCATCTTAATTAATCATTCTCTTTGTTTATCTTGCTTAATTTCGATAAGTTCTATTACTTTGGAAACACAATTCTTGACTAATGTATATCCAATATTTGAAGGTAGATTCTTACTTTAGAATGAAGCATCCTATCAATGTCGGTATGGTTTGGGCTAAATCAACATGTATAAGTCACTTCTTATATTAACTATGATGGATTTACCCTATGAATATGAATATATGATTTACTTATAGAAGAAGGGGAAAGACACTTGTCTTTCAATTATTTGCATGTTCATTAATCATATGTGTGGTTTAAATATTGATTCGGTGTAACACACCTAACTTTCATTTATAATTAGACGGTATTCAAATATCGTGATCAATAGTACGACCCAAAATGAAGAAATTATACACATCTAATGAAATCTCATGCCCAATGCCGCCAATGCTAACAAGGTAATATTCTGCATGATTTTTCCTTCTATATATAATCTACAAACATATATAAGCATTTTAGCTTTTTTCCTATTGCCACCTAGGATTCTCCATGCCTCTCCTTAATTGTAGGAAAGTGGCCAATCAATGAATTTTTATATAATTTATTTTTAATAAAGATGATAATTTTTTAGTAACTAAAAGACTCGAACCTACAACCTCAAGGATAAAAGTATTGTGCTTTACCAACTAAAGCTAGATGAACTAATTTATAATTACATTAAAACATTAAAGCACATTGCTCCTATGTATTTTACTGTGCAAATTGAAGCAAATTTCACCCTTCATTGATTTTGCACATTGCTCCTATGGTTTGCACATTCATTAATTTTATGATAACCGTAGTTTGTTGTATAAATATACTAACAAGTTGACAAATAGTAGAGTGAATGAAATTATGATAATAATTTATTCATATAGTTTATTCTACGATGGTGATACTTTTTTTTAAACTTGCTCTGTGTTTTTTAATAATCTGGCTTGACGCTCTGTGTAGAATAATTAAATTATTATATTGAATAATTTAAACGTGAATTTTATTAGTATTCAAGCTAACTAAGTCATTGATTGATTTCCTTAAAAAAATCATTGATTAATGGCCAATGATCAATTTGCATAAAGCTTAAAAATTTATGAATATTTAAGAGAAATATTTTTCATTATATATCTTTTGAGCTACAAAAACTGAAGAAATAAAGTTATACATCAGTAACATCAATGGTGATGCAGTCATGAATGTATACGAGTATGAGTTATGAGATCGTAGTAAAACGAGTTACATGCCATTAAGTATTAACAAATTTAGTGTATTGATTGAGTTGTTCAGTTTGAATTGGGCGTATTCATTAAACATAAATACATTCATATAATTTTGATCCTTATACGAGTATGAGTTATGAGATCCTAGTAAAACGGTTACATGCCGTTAAGTATTAACAAATTCAGATTATCGATTGAGTTGTTCAGTTTGAATTGGCGTATTTATTAAACATAAATACATTCATATATATGATCCTTATTTTCGAAAAAAAAAGTTTAAAGGGTCAATTGAACTTTCATTTTTCATTATGTTTAACTATTCATAAAAAAATTTACAGTGATAGTTTCTTTAGTCTCCACTTTATTTGTTTGCATATGCTTTGAGAGAGTTGCAATTTTGTCTTCCATTTGTATTGAACTGACTTTTGTTGGAAATTATTTGAAGGACTCCAAGTTTGGTAAGTCATTTGTTCAAGGATCAAGCTGCTAAAATTTAAAATTTATTAATATTTAAGAGAATTATTTGTGATTTAAAATATTTGATCAAGAGAAAACTAAAGAAATAAGGTCATACCTTAGTACGTTCAATGGTGAGTGAGGCCATAAGTGTATAAGAGTATGAGTCATGAGATCGTAAGTAAACAGGTTACATGTCATCAATTGTTAACAAATTAAGATTATTGATTGAGTTTGCCTTCGTTTGAAGCATGCATATTCATTAAACTAAATACATTCATATAACAGATTATTATTTTCAAATTCTTTTAAGTAACAGGCAAATTGATGTTTAATTTTTATTACGCTTAACTTTTCCTGAAAATAATCTTTTATAGTATGGTTTCTTTAATCTCGAATTTATTTTTTTTTGCAAATCTACGAGAAAGTTGCAATTTTGTTTTCCTTTTGTCTTAACTAATTTTTTTTATAAATTATTAGAAGAACTCCAAATTTGGTAATCATTAATTAATTTGATTAAGGATCAAGCTGCAAAAATTTTAAGAATTTATGAATATTAAAGAGAATTATTTTTCAATTAATATATTTATTGATCTAGAGAAAAACTAAAGAAATAAGGTTGTAAACTTAGTAAGATCAATGGTGAGTGAGATAATATGAGAGAATTTAGTCATGGGATCGTAGTAAAATGGTTACATGTCATTAGTTATTAACAAATTTAAAGTATTGATCGAGTTGATGAGTTTGAATTAAGCATATTCGTTAAATCTAAAAATATTCATATAACATGATCGTTATTTCCAAATAAGTTTAATTTTTAACAGGCCAATTGAGGTTCTTATTTGTTTATGTTAACTATTCCTCAAAATTTTGTATAGTGATGATTTCTTTATCCTCGAATTTATTTGCAAACTTTAGCATTGACTTTATTTGTTTGCAAATTTTTCGAGAGAGTTGCAATTTTTTTTCATTTGTCTTGAACAAACTTTTGTTGGGAGAGTATTTGAATTAATATTTGGTTTAGAGGACATCACTCATTTGAAAAGTTTTTTTTGAATAAAAAGTAAATTTTTTATAATATTGTCTCCTTTGCAATGATCATAAATGGGCCTGTTTTATTTTAGTATGTAATTAAAAATTAATTACTTGTCTAAAATATCCTATAATTAATCAAAATAATTTAAATTAAATATTAGATTTTTTTGGGATTGTAAAATGAATTATCTAGCTATAATAAGAACATTTAAAATTAGAGAGAGATAATTAAAACTCTCTCCTTAATAATAGGACATTAACCTATCATATTCTGATTTTTAATTATTCAATAAATTAAATAATTAATAAATAAAAATTCCAAATAGTTTTTTAAACATAATAAAGTTTAGGAAAAAGTAAAATTTAACATGTAAATTAGTTTAATTAAATTAATTAAATTATATTGAAAAAATAATGTGCGACTCACTTTTTAATTTTAGTTTATTTCTATATTTTCTACTTTAAACTGTTAAATTTCTCACTATTAATATGTTAACTAATTTGACACATGTGTGGTTTCATTTAATTTTAATCATTCAATTCAAACTTTTTTTTGTTAATTCAAAATTTATTAATAATATTAATATTTCATTGTAAAATAATATTTTTTACTAATTTTTACTAAGGGTTAACACATTTTTGTCCTCCTACTATGAAAAGTTAAATAAGATAGCTCTTTACTATTTTAGCAGAATTAAACCCCTTTACTTTACACTTCTAACAAATGTGCCCTTTCGTTAACTTTTTCATCCTTCACCATTAAATTTGTTGACTGGACATATCCAGTAAGCTATTTTGTACACATAGATGCTAAGAGAATAAGAAATTTGCAGAGATGGTGTCCATAAGAAGAAGAAGAGAATTGGGGGCAAAATGTGTATTAAACCTTTATTTTACAAGTCTTAAATTTTTAGATTGTTTATTTTAAAGTTTACTTCAAGGGTCACATGAACTAATATTTGAGTGATATATACCATCATCATAATAGATGGGGAATAGACGAAAAAAGTTAAGGAAGGGAATATTTGTTAAAAGTGTTAAATAGAGGGATTAATTCGATTGAAAAATATTAGAATGCTGTGTTTGTTAACTTTGCATAGTATGAGAAAAAATGTGTATTTACTCTATACTAAATATATATAAACATATCGGCCAACGGGCCGAAACAATACTAGTATTTATATATATATGAATAAAAACTCGACCTTTCCCGTCCTCTGGATCAGCTCATGTAACTGGTCCACAACCTTTATTAGTTTTTTCGTGTAACGCTGTTACATATACTGACTTCAAATGAGTCAAGATATCCTATGACCTAGTCCTTCTTTCCGTTGCGCACTATCTCTTTAGTTGCTGATTTATAGGAGTTAGTTAAGGAACTTAGTTGTATGACTTTCTATAAAAGCCTTGTAATTATCTTCAACATTCATTAAGCAAATCAATCTTTCTTCTATCAAATATTATGGTATCAGAGCACTAAGATTTTCCTCTTTCTTCTTCTTCGTCAAATCCTAATTTTTTCTCTACCCCCCACCAACTCTCGTCTCGTCTCACTTTCTCTTCCTCTTCTTATTCTTCCAAAGCTCCACACACAGAATACAAAAACCATGGCTGGTCCGAGTCTTCTTACTGCTGCCGCGAAGACGGACACAACCTCTCTTCAACTCCCACCCACAACCATTCGTCTCGACCCGCGACAACTATTGTCTGTGGCCTCAACTGTGATACAAACTCTCGAATTTTTGATTTTCATTCTCTTGTCTTACCCCCGACGCCGCCCGCCGAGACGAGACGCTTGCTGTAAGGGCGATGAAGTCATCACGGAGCCAAAACCAGAATTTATCACATGGAGGGGGCAGGATTATCCTGCTTTGGTTGAAGTCGACCCTCTCGGAGAAGCTCTTTCCACCGTAGCCAGAGCTACCTCTTCACATATGGCATGGACAGCATTATCATCCACTTTCCAGGCACAAACAAGAGCTAAGCGTATGACTCTGAAGGTACAACTTCAGACATTAACTAAGGGAGCTTTGTCAATCATGGAATATGTGGAGAAGAAGCGAGCTATTGCTGACAATCTGCATCCAATCTCTGATGAAGATCAATTGGATATATTCTCGCTGGTTTTGGATTCTTCTTATGGCTCCTTCACATCACCTTTATGCTCAAGTCTGACATTCAATCGTTGACGATCTGGTGGGTCATCTTCTTCTCGAGGAGGCCCGCTTGAGAGAGAGCAAAATCGTCTCTCTGCTCTTTTGCCCACTCCGACTATCTCTTCTCCGGTGGCTGCCCTTGCTGCCCATCGATTCACACCACGACAGCCGCGATCCATGCTCTCCAATGCACCTACTGGACGTTATGCTCCACGGAACCACACTCGGCCACGACACCAATCGACCCCAGGAGCATCTACTCGGCCTTCTAGTGACCCCAACACCCCTCGTGACGTCTGTTCAGTTATGTGGACGGGCTTATCATACAGCTGTTGTTTGTTGGCATCGTGGAAATCACTTGATTATCCCTCGAAGCGTCCCACCACCACGTGACAGCCCTCGTCAAGCTCATTTGCTCAACATGGTTCCTCCTCATCCACTGTCATTGACCCGCTTGGTACTTCGATACGGAGCTACTGATACGTGACTCTGAATCTCGACAAGCTTCATCTCGCTGATGACTAGCTGGTTCCGACAAACTTCAAGTCGGCAATGGTAACCACTTGTTCTATCTCTCACGTTGGTTCATCTTCATTGCATAATATTTGTTTGCCAAGTGTGTTTGTTGTTCCTAATTTAACCAAAAAATCTTCTTAGTGTCTCCAAACTAACTCGTGACAACTCGGTTTACATGGAGTTTTGGCCTACTCACTGTTGTGTCAAGAATTTACAGGGGGAGACTCTACTCCCGGGGACGTCAATGATGGGCTTTTATCGCTTACCCACCACATTCTCACGCAAGCCTTCATCCTTACTTGCCTTGTCCAGTGTCCGCACTACCCTCCAAGGATGGCATCATCGTCTCGGCCACCCTCACGAATCTATCCTACGACGTCTATTTCTCAGTTCAGTTTACCTTTGTCATCAAATAAATTGTCTTCCGTTTGTGGTCCATGTCAATTAGGTAAGAGTCTCGGGTTACATCTCCCGGGGACTCATGTCCGTTTCACATCGCCCTTTTGAGCTTATTTACTCCGATGTTTGGGGTCCCTCTCCTTTGTTTTCTTTAATGGTAATCGTTATTTTCTACTTTTCGTTGACGATTGCACCAGATTTGTGTGGATCTATTTCTGACTCATAAATCCCAATTTATATCTTGTTTTGAGCAGTTTCGAGTTATGATTGCAACCCAATTCTCCGAAATTATAAAAAAAATTTCAATCTGACTGGGGAGGAGAGATCGCAACCTTTCTTTCCATTCTAAAGACTCATGGAATTAATCATCGTGTTTCTTGCCGTATACCCAGGAGCAGAATGGAGCTGTGGAGCGCCTCAATCGGACCATCGTGGAGAAGGGGTTGGCGCTCCTCGCTCACTCTTCCCTTCCTCATCACTTTTGGAGCAATGCTTTCAAAACGGCAACCTATCTCCATAACCGCACAATTACGCCTCTCTTACAACAGATTTTCGCCGTATCAGAAGCTATACAACTCCCCACCCGATTTACAAATTTCTCAAGGCCTTTGGTTGCCTTTGTTCCCCCCTTCCTCCGTCCATCAACACACACAAAATTGATTTTCGCTCTAAGCCATGTGTCCTTTCTTGGGTATACTTCTTCTCACAAAGGTTATCTAGTTATCATGTTTTCTTCCTCTCGGCTCTACATATCTCGACATGTCATCTTCGATGAAACCGTTTTCCCATACTCCACTCACACTTCCTCTACCCACACTTCCACCACTATACCTACAACCCCACCGCCCATACCTGATAAAATCTCCTCCATCATGCGGTTCACATACATATCCATCATCATTACCTATAGCTGCTTCTACTGAAAAACCGTCACTACCCTCTTCAACCCAATCCTCACCACATGATAGCCCCTTCACCACACCCAATCTACACCTACCAATAACTCACCCACGTTCAATCCAAACTCACCAATCACCCCCCACTCCTAGTCCCTTCTTATCAACACCAACTCCTCTTCCATGGCAAAAATTCACTCAACCTACCACAAGCCATTATCGGCCAGCATCTCGGGTCCACTCACCCGATGAAAACTCCGCTGCAACCAAATCCAGCATACCCAGGTGTTTTCATCTGTAGTCACAACAGATCAGCTCAACTCGAACCTACTACCTTTAACCAAGCTAACAAACACCCTTGTTGGCAAATCGCAATGACTGATGAATATAAATGCGTTGATGAAAACAACACTTGGTCCCTTGTTGCTTGTCCTACTAATGTCAACATTGTCGGTTGTAAGTGGATTTTCAGGATAAAAAAGGAATTCAGACGGTACGATTCAACGACACAAGGGCGCTGGTGGCCAAGGGTTTAGTCAAGAAGCTGGCGTTGATTTCTTTCGCACTTCAGTCCGGTTATCAAACCACGACCATCCGTCTTGTCCTTTCTCTCGCCTTATCACAAAGATGGAGCATTCGCCAACTAGACATCAATAACGCCTTCCTCATGGGAGATTTAACAGAGACGGTCTACATGAAAGCAGCCACGTGGATTTGAGGATCCTTCTAAAACCGAACCATGTATGCAAGCTTCAGAAGGCAATTTTGGGCTCAAGCAGGCACCGCGAGCCTGGTTTACAAAGCTGAAGTCGCATCTTCTCGGTCAAGGTTTTCGAGCATGTCACTCCGATACATCTCTCTTTGTTCGTGTCGCACCCAACAACCGTCATCTACATCCTCATCTACGTGGATGACCTAATCATCACAGGTTCAAACACTCACCACATCCAAGAATTCATTGCTGATTTGGAACCGTGTGTTTTTTCTCTCAAAGATCTAGGTACACTAAATTTTTTCTTGGGAATCAGCATCACACACACCAATGGGGGCATCCAATTATCCCAAGAACATATATTCTGACATTCTTTCTAGGTGTAACATAGTCACAGCATCATCAGTATCAACCCAGCTGATCTCCAAACAACGCTAGTCAAAGATGGTGAGCCCTTACTCAGATCCTCACCATATCGACAGGTTGTGGGGCACCTTCAGTACGCCACGATTTACTCGCCAGATATCACATACGCGGTCAATCGCGTATGCCAGTACATGCACGCACTCACCTTTCAGCATTGGCAAGCCGTGAAGAGAATTCTTCGATATCTCAATGGCACATACTCACAGCCTCCAACTTCCACCCACACAACTCATGTTACTGCAACTCTGATGCAGGCTTGGGTTTCGATTCAACGACAGTCGTTCCCAATTGGTAGCAATATCCATGGCCCAATCTCATCTTTGGACCCTCGCAAACAAAAGGTCGGCTCGATCAAGACAGAACAAATATCGAGCATTGGCGACACCCCGTGAACACTCTGGTCAAACAACTTCTCCGAGACCTTCGACACCCCCATGCAGCAACCACCCTTGCTTCTTTGTGACAACTTGGCGCTATTTTCCCACAAAGAACCATCTAAGCACCGCTCGAAGATATTGCCCTCGGACTTTCACTTTGTCCGCGAAAAATTATAGAACCAATGAGCTACCATCACCCCATGTTTCAACTCTGGATCGCTAGCCGATATCTTTACTAAAGGCCCCTGCCAAAAGACAGGATAATCCCACTGCGTCACAACGCAGTTCACCCAACCATGCACTTGCCGGGGGGGTAATGAGTCAAATTATTTCCATGCCTAGCCTTCTTTCCGTTGCGCACTATCTCTTTATTTTCGGATTTATAGGAGTTAGTTAAGGAACTTATTGAGACTTTCTTAAAAGCCTTGTAATTATCTTCAACATTCATTAAGCAAATCAATCTTTCTTCTTCAAATTTTAGCTCGATCATGCGCTAAGTCAACCGATTTATTATTAAACTAAAAAATCTAACACCCTGGTCCTGGGAAGCTTGAGCCAACGGCCCCCGCAAGACATCCTCCACACTAACTTGTGTGGATGCAAACCCTTGGAAAAAAATCAAGCCCCAAACCCAGAAAAGTCATGTTTAACCCCTTTATAACCTGAGAGATTAGATAGAACTAAACAAGCAGTAATGGGCGGGCCATGTTACCTTAAGACGAACCCTTTTT
>CM068304.1:50529737-50987160 GCA_034768395.1 Linum lewisii
CCTAATGCTGAGAAATCGATGAGATTTACAGGGTTTAGCGCCGGGGTATATGGAGAATTTTCCCGCCAATTTGTTAAATCGGACCCATGGAGCCTGGGGCTGGGCTTTTGGTTTTGGCCCGATTTTCATAATTTTAAATTATATTTTTAATTAGTATAGGAGGCTATTTGTTAAGTTGGCAAAATAGAGTGAGTAAAGTGTTATTTTTCCTTTAAAATTCGACTTAAAACTCAGCAAAGCCTCGAACTAGATTGTTGAATTTTGAAATATATTTCAAACCAATCTAATTTAAAAGATTTTAGGTTATATCATACGATCCGATTCGATCATAACAAACCGGTTAATACAGGTTGGGCGTGGGTTTAGACGGCTTATTGTCCTTTTTGGTCGTAAACCTTTGGGGTTTGTAACAAATTGGTAATAAACTTTTGATTTGTAACCTAGTGGCAAAGGGTGAGGTGGAAAAAAGGCTTAGCTTGCATGCTGATATCAGCATTTAACGGAAAAGTTGGATGAAAAGTTAACAGATTGACCAAATTGTAACAAACCCTTTAGGTTAATGAACACTAGGCTACAAATCAAAGATTTATGACCAGTTTAACAAACCTAAAAGGTTTATGACCAAAATGTATAATAAGCCGGGTTTAGACAGGTGGCATTTAAATGGATTAAATCCCTAGAAATTAGAAAGTTCTTGATTATGTATGACGCACCCAACTCTCTGCTCATTCTCAACCATTCAATCTGGATAATAAACTAGCAATCTGGACTTCTGGAGCAACAATCCATCTCCTTCATCTTCATTGCATCTGGAATCCCTAATCCTTAACCAAGGAGCTACAACAATCATCAATTTCAATTCCCCGTAAGCTCTCTCAGTCGCTACCCTACTGTAAATCTGCAATCTTTCCGTCTTTCTTTGCCTGCTCTGTTATGGGTGTTTGATCTTTCTTCCAGAGATAGATAAATGGATTCTGTACTGCCTACCCACGAAGCATTTCCCTCGCTTCAACACTTGGGCACCCTCAGAAATGGCGGATTCGTTACAGACAAGCCCAAGAACAAGCCTTCCTTATCCTTGAGAAGCCGTCGAATCACTTCTGTTTCTTCGAGCTTGCAAACTCCCCCACCGTACACTTCCCACCGCAATCGGAGTCTGGCAGATGGGCAATCGTCGTGGAACGGCGATGTTTTGAATCAGGGAAGAAACCGCCGTCTCTGGAAGTTGATTCACAATGGTCAGTTGGAAATGGCATCCACGTTCCTTAAGAACATGGTCTCCTCAGGAGAAATCCCAGGTAGATTAGCATACAGGCGTTTAATTAGGGATCTCTGTAAGGCTAGGAGAATTGGGATTGCAGCTGAAGTAATCGAGGCTCTGGAGTCTTGTCAGGGATTAGCCCCTGATTACCTTATCTACACTGAATTGGTTGAAGCGCTTTGTGAAGCTCGAGAGATTGATAATGCATTGAATCTGATCAACAGAATGTATACTGATGAACGGTGTTGTAACCCTGATGTGGTTTCTTATAACATTCTGATCAATGCGTTATTGTTTCGAGAGAGGCGATTCGATCAGGCGATGAAGCTATTGGACGAGATGAAGAGTAGAGGATGCGAACCGACTGAGGTCACTTGCAGTACTGTGGTGAATGCGATGTGTACAGAATCGAGATTCGATGAAGCTGTGAAGTTTCTGAACTCTTATGGCAGTCTACCTTGTACAGTATCTTACAATATTGTCTTGAATGCTTTGTGTAGTGTAGGAAGGTTTAATGATGCTGAGAAACTGTTACCTGAAATGGCTTCTCGAAAGGGATGTTCGCCTTCTGCTGTTACTTTCAGGATCTTGATTCATTCGTTAAGCAACAAGGGGCTATCGAGTAGAGCAATGGAGTGGCTGGATGCTATGCCGAAGTACGGATGCACTCCTGATCCGTTTCATTATAATCCGGTTATCGTTTCCCTATGCAGGGAGAAGAAGATGGAGATGGCGATCGAGTATACTAAAGTGATGAAATCGAGAGGCTGTAGTCCAAACATCACCATCTACAACACTCTGTTGGCTGGATGGTGGGGGTGTGACAATGTCGATGCTGCAGTCGAGTTGTTTACCGAGATGTTAACTAGTAGCAGCTGCTCACCTAATGTAGCTACTTACAGGATATCGATAGAGGGGCTATCGAGATTCAGGAGAATATATGAAGCTGTGGAGCTTTTCGGTATGGTGCGTAGAATGAGGGGTTATAAGCTCAACATAAAGACCTATGCCACGCTGATCGTGGGGCTTATTAAAGATTCGAGAGTTGACGAAGCGATGGAGGTTCTGGACGAGATGAAAAGGTTGCAGCCAGAGGTAAATGGTAAATACTATAACATGATTGTGAGTGAGCTGTGTAAGATTGGAGAGATCGATCTTGCGATCGATGTATTTGTGTATATGGTTTTGAATGGTTGTAAACCGGAGAAAGCTACTTATGCCTGGCTGATCGAAGGGATTGCGAGAGCTGGATTTGGTGAGGAAGGGATGGAGTTGATGAACGAGCTGTTGTTGAGAGGAGCTATGGATCAAGGTTGGAGTAAGAGTGTAGCAGCTAGGATTGAAAGGATTTGCAGGTAGTTTGGATTAATGTTTTGTTGATGATTTGAATCTGGAAATGATTTGGATTATAGTCTGTACTCTGTAGACAGTGTTGTATAAAGGAGATGATGTAAGGATTGTTAGTATGCAGAATTGCAGACTGGTTTTCATCTGGAAGTTGAGATGAACAATGATGAACATATTAAAGCAGACACATTTTCCCCACTTCCTCTATAGTTAGTCTTGTTAATCTTCCTTGAGATTTGATGTTGTTATTGAAATTTTCGAAATTCGATCTCGACCCAGTTCTCAAAATTTGATATTTACTCGTTGATTATGGTTCCAGCTTAATTTCGAGAACTGGGTCTCGACCCAATTCTTGAAATTCAACTCAGTTTCTCTGAAAATCAATTCCGAGCTAGTTCTTGTAATATGGTATTCACTTGTTTTCCAATATTGGATTCTGACCGAGTTTTTGAATTTTTTATACGCATGTGGAGCATTAGCGCCTATCTTTCATTAACAATCAAACGAGTCTGGAAAATTCTAACCAAATCATACAATGTCTTGTGGATAAGAACCGGATCAGAAATAGAAATAGAGTAAACACCAAGTGGTTAGGTGATGACCTAGGCCAGCTAAGTGATATGCTGCTTGGTTGCCTTCTTGATATATGTGCTCCACTTGATCATTCAGTCTCGATTCAACATCTCACGGAAACTGGCGACCTCAAAGAAGTGCTAGTGTATGAGCTCCCCCTCCCGCCATCAATAGCTAGACCGTGGCTTGCGAATTCACCTGCACATGTACCTTCTTGTACCCTCACTCCCAACCGATCTGCAAAACCCATCACAACTCCTCTCAACTGTTCGAATTTTGGTTTCGATCCATTTGCCAACCTTTTATTGTCATGAAACTCATTTGATTGTGATCCTAAATTCCTAATACCTCTAAAATTCTAAAATTAATGAAAATTACAAATTATAATGATCGGATTGCATATTCTAATGAATCTACATACTTATTTGGAAATAACTTTCTCTATGTAGGTCCCATGTAGTAATTTACCATTTTATAAAAAAGCTGCCGCCTTCTTTCCAAACAAAGGAGCGAAAAAATCCACCGCCGCTCGCCGTCGTTCTCCTCCTCCTCATCCACGGCAACGACCATCGGAAGAAACCGGAAGACGATACTGAAGCAACGGCAATAAAAAACAATGGACGAAAAAAAGTACAGGATTAGAATCGTGGTGACGCTAATCTCTCTCGCGGCTGCGGCAGTGACGGTCGCTTTCACGGCGGCGCATTACCGGCGAAGGCGGAAGGCTAAGGAACGCTCTAAAGGTTCCTGCTACTTGCACGCCGAAGGAAAGCCTCAGTTCGGATTCAGGAAGGTCTTCGCTGACAACTCCTTCTCTCACTTCAAGCACTCGAAGACGAACAACATTGAATCGAAAAAAGGTCTGAATCGTTGTTGTAATTTTCTTGAATGTTTGTTTTCTGAGAATGAATTTCTAGCTCATTGAATCTAATGTTTACAGCGGAGAATGGTTCCAGTACCCATCCGTTTGAACAAGAGGTCAAGGCATTGCTGGATAATCCTCCTGCCGAGTTCGAATTCGATGTTTCTAGCTGGAATAAGGAACTTAGCGATTCGTATGTTTGGATTGAGACTGAATCTCAGCTGAAGGAGCTTGCTGAGTTGCTGAGCGAGGAGAGAGTTTTCGGTGTTGACACGGAGCAGCATAGCCTTAGGTCGTTTCTTGGTTTCACTGCTCTGATCCAGATATCGACGCGAACTGAGGATTATCTGGTTGATACGATTGCATTACATGATTCAATGGGAGTTCTAGGACCAGTTTTTGCTGATCCTAACATATGCAAGGTAATGATTAACATGGTTTAGCTAGCAGGTAGCTAATTAAGTGTTCTTAGCTTTTGTGCATTGATAGGAATTTGTGGTTGGTTTTTGTTCTAGGTGTTCCATGGAGCTGACAATGACGTGCTTTGGCTACAAAGAGACTTCCACATCTATGTGGTTAATCTGTTTGATACTGCAAAAGTGAGGCTCTACATTAACTTCAGAATTCGGGTTATCGTCGTGGAATCATATGTCTGCAATGAGTTGACACTTGATTACTTTGATATTCACAGGCTTGTGAGGTGCTGTCGAAACCACAGAAGTCGTTAGCATACTTGCTTGAAACCTATTGTGGAGTGTACTCAAACAAATTGCTACAGGTAAGGGACTGTGATTGTTGATGATTCATGTATAACGAAAAGTACTACCTTTGGCTTTTTGTGATTCGTAGGAATGTCTCTTTTCTGTATGCTGTGCAGCGTGAAGACTGGAGACTGCGTCCCTTATCATCGGAGATGCTAGAGTATGCTCAGACAGATGCACACTATTTAGTATATATTGCACATTGCTTAATTGGTGAGCTTAGACAGCAAGATATTGGTAAGTAAATGTTACTGCTTTACTTCCACTTCATCCTCGTAGATGTAATCTCAGTTGTCTGAATGATGCATCAATGTACTAACTATTGGCGTAACTTTATTTGTATCAGACAACTCGCCTTCTCCAGATGAAAAGCTGCAGTATATTGAGGCTACTCGTCGTTCGAACATGATATGTATGCAACTATACACGAAGGAGATTGATCGATACCCTGGTGAGGCTGCTGCATCATCAATTCTTTCCCGGCACTTTGATGTTCAAGAAGGTTCATCAATTTCAAGTGAGACACAGGTGTGCCCTCTAGACTGTTGAAGCTCTTTTCATTTCTCCATCATAATTTGTGTTTAGCACATCTGAAGCAATCGTCGATTGTTCCAGGGTCTTGTAAGGCGTCTGTGCACTTGGAGGGAACTGATGGTTAGTTCACATTTCCAGTAATTTTTGTCACTTGAGTTATCAAACACGTTGATCTCGAACAAAATGCCTCTGTATACTCAGCATGATGCATTACATGGTTTATTCTGTATCTAATCCATTTGCATGGACTTCCTTTCAGGCTCGTGTGCATGATGAGAGCTTAAGATATGTATTATCAGATCAAGCTATTGTTTCCCTGGGAGAAAATTCTCCAACAAATCTGACAGAACTCTCTCAGCTGATTGCTGATGCTGATAATCAAGTGGATCCAGTGAATTCCACTTCTTTTCTTTCTCTGTCAACAGTTGTAGCAAGCCATTTGGATGATTTATTCGATATAATCCAGGACAAAGAAAGCAAACTTGATGACATAATCTCTACCGTCCTCCAGAACTGCCTTGGCGAAAATGGGAGTTGCCCGTTGTCTATCTATAACTATGCACTGCTAATGAACGGTGACTTCAAGCTTACTAGTAGAACAGTGTCCAAACAAAAGGGAGGTAGAAATTCGAAACAAGCACGGAAGACTTCACGAGCTCGGCAGCATTTTGTTCAGAAGTTCTCTTGTAAAGCTCCAGTATATCATAACTGCAGGATTTATGCAAATGACGGACGTTTGCTTTGCTATTGTGACAAGAGAAAGCTTGAATGGTAAATGAGACCGATCTCCTAATTCATATCTTTATTTCAATCAAATGTTAAAGATACTAACTAAATAAGATTATTCTTTTTCTCATATAGGTATCTTCGTCGAGATTTAGCTAAGCTTGTTGATGAGGAACCTCCAGCCATTATGCTTCTTTTTGAACCAAAGGGCCGTCCAGAGGATGAAGACAATGACTTCTACATCCAGAGTAAAAGGAACATATGTGTCGGCTGTGGTGAGGGTGGCCACTATTTACGGTACAGAATAATCCCTTCGTGCTACAGGATACACTTCCCTGAGCATTTGAAGAGTCATCGTTCTCATGATATCGTCCTACTTTGTGTGGACTGTCATGAAGTAGCCCATGCTGCAGCCGAGAAGCACAAAAGAAAAATCGCTGCTCAATATGATATTCCATTGTTCGTTCGTAGAGTAGTGGATCTTAAAGAAGCCACAATATTACCAGAGCCAGCTTCGTCAATAGGTCCCGTAGATGAGCCAGGTGTGTCTCCCTTGCAGCTTCGTACAGCTGCCATGGCTCTTCTTCGCCATGGGAAGAGAATGCCTTCAAAACGACACGATGAACTTAGACAGGTGAGATCATTCTCGATTATGGAGTTGTTTCCTTCAATTGAAAACTGAGAATGGACTTGTCGGTGCTTATTGTCACCGTCCTTACCACGTTTTCTACTCGTTGCACACAGATAGTCATGCAATATTACGGAGGAAGAGAGGTGTCAGAAGATGATTTGGAGAGAGCCTTGTTGGTCGGAATGAGCCCCCACGAGAGAAGGCGGTTTCAGAAGAAAAGGGGTATCTCCTCAAAACAATCTCCTCGAAATTTGGAAGAGGATCATGATAATGCGACAGAGAAAGAAAGGGGTCTCAAGAACACAAACCATGATGAAAGGGAAGAAGCTTCTGATACGAAAGAGGCTATCGACGAGGAAACTAACGGAGCTTCTGAAGATGCAACATATCTTTCTAAGAACAACTCGAAACTATCTCTCCTAGGACATGGCCCCCATGGGAAACAGGTCGTGGAGCACCTAATGAAGGAGGAAGGAGAGGAAGGCATCCGCCAGTTTTGCCAGACGTGGAGACAAGTCTTCGTCGAAGCACTCAACCCTCGCTTCTTGCCCTCTGGATGGACCGTGATGCACAGGTCCGTGTGTTCACAATTCCACCGTCTTCCCCTATATCGACGTTCCCTGATATGTTCGTTGTAGTTTGAAAACTGATTCGTTGTTTATTTTTCCCCATGGATTTGAATTTCTACGGTGTTTTCGTGCAGCGGCAGGAGGGATTTCGGTGAGTTCAGTGTGTACAACCCTGCCAAGAAGGTATCTGATGCTTGAAGAACTAGAAGAAAACCTGCCATTCCAGGTCGTCTATGCTTCGCTGATTTTGTCACGATTTTGAAGCGAATTCGTCGATTAGATTTGACAGGTCAGTGTATTAAGGTGCTGCAGAGGTAGGAGCCTGTTGTTGTTACAGAAGTGTAATCTAAATCCAGAATCCAGATGTACCTTATTTTGAATTTTGGTCATCATTTTTGGTAATAGAGTGACCTATCAACATTCGGAAATAGACTGTTTCGACTTTCGATCATACTGTCGATCCCATGTGGTTCATTATAACGGTTTTTCGTATGATTTGATGTTTAGCAACTTTCTCAAGTCATGATTATGATCGATGGTTGCATTGCGAGCTTAGTAAGGCTGGGAATCGGTACGTCTATGAACTGCGACGTTAGAACACACCAAATTGGTTTGCAGTTAATGGCTCTTTGCACCGTTAATGCAGTTTGTGGTTAATCGCAAAAGTTATGTCGTTGGACAGCAGACAGCCCGTGTTACCGAAAAACCCGATTTCCAACCATAATTCTTGTTCTTTGCATCAAATTTCGAATTAGAACCTTGAAAAAGAATTACACAACTGGTAGGTTACTTCCCTAAGTTTTCTGCAAACAGAGAGAATATCAAGTAACAGTTCCTCTTTAACATCCTGTTCTACTTGGACACTAGCTTGTTCTCCTAAACTTTACATCAGCCCATCTCAAAAGCAAATCATCCACGTCGAATCGGCAGAGCTTCGATTTCGTGTATTGTACGGTTGCAAAACTCATTTCCTTTCGAAGGAATGACACGTCGCAGCATCTGCAAGACAAAATCATACCACACTGTAATTTTCAGGTTGCAGGGTTCGGTAGATGTTAAGAGAACACACCTTTTCTATATGAGAGAAGACGGTCTTAGTCTTGGTTCTCATAACGACAGTATTTGAGATTTGTGATCAATGCCATTGAATATGAACGTGCCAGACAAGGGAACAAACTGTTTTGTTATGAGCTGCAATGGATAAAGAGCGAGAGAGATCAGACAACGTTGGAACGAAACAAAGAAGCTGCCTTTCTGGTATAAACCGATATGTGGCCTTACCTTGATCACTTCCTGTGAGGTGACTCCCCCGATGAAAGCAGCAACAGCATGGAGCTCTGAACCTGCATACCGCCAAATTTCGCTGACGAGGTCATCGTTCAAGGGTGAGGCATTGCAACCCAAGTCGTTGAGTAGGGTGACCGCTGTAGATTTCAATCGAGCTATGTCCTCGTCAATTTCCCTACATGAAGGCATCAAAGAGCTGATACAGAATTAGTTTTTTTCCTCTTCTGTCTAAATCCTGAAGCACAATGGAGATTGTTAATCAAAGTCAATCAGGCATATTACCCCTCGTATTGGCCTGGAATAACCTTGTAGTTTGCAGCGAAGCGATCGACAGCTCGAAGCAAGATGTAAAATCCCACGGCATAGCTGTAACAAATGTAGGGGATAGACTATAAGAAGTCTGCATATTGACAACAATGACAAGCTTCTTTCATTCATATATTAACCCAATTCGAGCAAAGTGAAAACTCTAACCTGTAGTCTGGACTGCTCAGATACCTCTGCAACTCCGACAAAGAAGGGTTGTTGAACTCATCCTCGACAAGGCGATACCTGCAAACCTGATCCAATAACAAGAAACGAATTAAAACAACTAGATCGAATCTCTCCATGAGCTAAGCGAGCATCAAGGTAATTTCTGTAAACAAAACGTAGAAAATGACTCACCTTTAATTTCCTCGCATTCTTGCAGAAAGTTTTTATCACCGATCTTGAGATGCTATCTAGATCACTACCCAATTCTCTCAGAATCCTCCTCACCTTTTCTTCGATAACAAGAAAATCAGCTTCGGCTTTTCTCTGATAGATCTTCTGTAGACTTACGTAAACCCTGACAGAAAATAAATTGAGGATGGTTTAAAGACGTGACATCTACAGGATACAATAAACACATTTAAGGAACTTACTCGGTTGAAGATGTCATATCAGGTATCGAACCCTCAAGAGGTGTCTCTCCTCCGCCTTCGTTCATAATGAACTCCTAGAAGTGCACAGATAAACAGTCCAACAATCAGCACAAAATACAAGGAAACAAGATGATTGGAGAAGAATCTGAAACATAGAAGACAGTTCACGGCGAGAACACGAGCTCACGGACAATCTCCTCTTTCCAATTCTAAAATTCTAACCAAAATTACAACAAAACAACGCTTGACCAGAAGCTGTAAACAGTTTCAAAGGGGGCTGATGCGCTTGAAGTCAATCAAATGCACCAAGTCTTCACTCAAGATCAGACCGTGATTATAAACTTCCATACGAACTTCATAAGGAAACAGCTTGAAAATAACTATCCTAGAACTTATGAACAAGTAAATATTGATCACCTTATGAAGGAAGAACTAGTAAGAAAAAAAAAAGGATTCTATCATCGATGATCACACCTTTAATGCAGCCACCATCACCCAAAAGTCAGATGAGTTGTAATCATATTCAACACAGCTATCGTCAATGATCTGCCGCAGTTCTGGATCTGGAAAGACAAAGACACAAGATCTAGTAGGGTTAGCGACCTGCTTGATGAAACTGGAAATGGCCATTTGCGCCTAAAAGCCAGAACCTTAATCGACCGTCTAAAAAGATTATCAATTAGATACACAACAGCAGTCTAGAGACTGCCATGACATTCTTATAGAGAGAATGGCCTAATATATCTGAACTTCACTCACTTATTCCTCGGGGTGCAAAAACTTTAAAGGAGGCATCCATAGCTTCTTTATAGTTGTCCTCATCGCTGATACCATCTTCCCCCTGAGACGCTCCTAAGACAACAATAAGATATGTATACAGCAATTAGCAAATGCTAGACGGAAACAGGAAAATAAATTCTTCAACACTTTTAAGTTGCAAACCTTAAATTCCTTTTTCTCGTCCCTCGTTGTCGGAAGGCTACCACCGTGATCTTTGACCCATTCCTCGGCCATCTTTACAAGAATGACAACATAAGGTGTGTGTTTATGGGCAACAGGATCTGCCATATTTAAGTTGATTTTCTCTGCGAAACTAGAATAGTAATAAAACCACATAAGACCGTTGATTAATCACAAGAAGGATTCAGAACTGAAGCGACAAAAAGTTTCCGTCTCATACAAGACAAATAGCAGTTATTTTCACTAAAAAATTAGCTAAACGCAGAAGAAATGCATTAGAGCGAGATACCTCTTAAGCTCAGGCCATGGATTATTCAATCTGAGGTCATCAAGAAAATGATCGGGCTTTGACTCAATGACCACATGTTCCTACCAAAACCAAGTTAAGGTCCTATAAGCACCCTTGGATGCTTGAAAAAGATATATGAAACAACTGAAATCTTGCATCCATATACTCAGACTTCAAACTTCTGTATTTCCAGATTCCCATTTGTTTCTTCTCTTTGCAGTATTATGTATAAAAAAAACATGGATAATCAATGCAAGAAACTTACCTTTACGCTGATTCTAACTAGCCCTGCAAGGCCATAAGAGCGTGCAAAGATCAACATCACATTAGCCTCCCTACAGATTTTGTCGAGCTTAATCATTGAATCCTCAGCAAGCTGCCATTGTATGTCACAGAATCAGCGTAAAGACATAGCAACATCAAAAAAATCAGAATGACATATGTCAAATCTAATTTTCGATAAAAGAAGTACGAGAAATCAAGAGAATTTAATTCAAAAGTTGGATAAGGTGTATTAAGATCTTCATGCTTGCAAAGAATACAGATGGAACTAATGGATAAGTGGAAAATAAGGAAAATCAGTCAGACCAGGGAGAAACATAGATGATTGAAGAGATCAAAAGCACATGACAATCCGAGTCATTAACTAAAATAGGATTCTATTCGATAACTTTCGACTTGCAAGCTTCAACTGTTCAAGAAGATACAGAAACACCCCATATACCTGAGTGGCCACTACCAAAGTGAACTGAGAAAAGAACGACGGATTTGTCTCAATCAGGGCCTCTGGATACTCTTCAATGAACTTAGCTTTAACAGCATCATTTAGCTCTTGAAGAAAAGCACACACACATTTCGCCTTCGGTTGCCCAACACTTGATTCATCCACTGCTCAAAATCATGAGTCATGACAAAGGGTAAGCTTCCAATCCACTAGAGAAAAGTTTTCAATCCCATGCCAAAAAGCAAACGTACCCATGAAATTGTTCCCAAGGTCACCAATTTCCACTTTCGATCCATCAACTACTGTGATCGATCCAATTCCACCCAGAACAAGATTCTTCAATGTCTCAGAACCAGTAGGACCACAGTTAAGCAAGCATATACTAGCATTCTCCAATGCTGCCTGTCCTTGCTCCCCCCATATCCTAAAAATTACCAACAATGACGAGAATAGAGAGTGTAATTATTCGCATTCATTAGCACAGATGAATCCACACAAATCCCATTCAATAAATTCTAATGGCTAATCACATAGAAACATACTACAAACGCTGGAAAACTTAAACGTCGCAGCAGTCACACATTGGTTTCAGTAGCCAACACGACAGAGATCCCTCCAATGAAAATTTCAAGCAATAATAAAAAAGATTGCAGGAACTCACAACGGGACTGTAAATAACAATTCTCTCTATCTCCAGTACTACAAGCCAATGGCAGAACCAGTGGGGAACCAGACCTCTCTTGGTACAGTATACCTAATTTTTAGTGGTTCAGTTAGTAGGTTGGGCAGGTCACACGATGGATTAATCTGGTTATGGATTACGATTAATTAGGTTGTGAGTTTATGGGGTCAAGAGTTAATCGGATTACAGGTCAATTGTATCACGAATCACTCGAGATTGTGAGTTCATTGGTGTTTAAGTTTCCTGAGTTGCGGGTTGTCAACTTTTGATCAATTTCGATCATGAATCAGGTTAAGTCGGATTGGGGTTAGACTAGGCCAGGTCAGCTTTTTGAAAGCTCTAGTTCTATTCAGTGTGATTTCGAGCTCCACTAATCAACTCAATGCAACTCCATATAAACTAATAGTCTCAATTATCCCCCACAAATTATCAAAACCAAATGAACAAAACACAAAACCATGCTTAAAACTGAACTCAATACAAAATTCATTCCACTTTCATGTAAGATTTTGTAAATTTCCTTCTACTGTTTCGATGAAATCTAATATTCAGCTCACTGCATTTCTCCAATACCTCAACCCGATTCCAAAACAAACCACAAACCTGCTAATCTTGAATCGATATTCTTAATCTTATCCACCAATCAATCTCTCGTCAGTACGTAAAAGAGGAAACGAAATTCCGTATCACGATTAAGCAGAGTGTTAGGGCAACCGATAGGGAGAGAGTAAGACTGAACTAGCGAAAAATTGAAGTTAGATGGAGCTTTACGAAGGTGGAAAAAAGAAGTATGAGGAATGATGAATAGAATATGTACCTGAGTTGGCGATCGTATTTGGTTTTAGGCTCCGCCATTGTTGATCTTCTGATATTTTACTGTTAGCTTGCTCGCTTGGTAGCTACGCAGTTATAGAGTTACTTCGAACTGAAAATGAAGCGACTTTGAAGACGAAGAAGATGTTAGCTATATTGGTTTGGGCCTTGGGCCTTGGACATTGGGCTTTAAGTAGAAAATGGGCTTTGTGGGCTTTAAAATCTTGGTTCGAACTCATTGGCCCAGCCCTTTCTCTTTGTTAAATTTGTATTAATATTTGTTAAATTTAATGGTTTTATTGTGTACTTATAAATCTAATCTAATTATGAGCTAATTTTATAACTAAATAAAGTGTATTTCACTATTTCTAACCAAAATTTTCTTAGGCAAGGTTAAATTTGTATCCTGCTCTAGGAATAGGCCCCATGGAATGATTCTTTATTCACTATTATTGTCGACTGTCGCCTGTTAATCTTCATGATTGATCCTATATAAAAGTCCACATGTCATGAAACGGCTCATACTCGCTACCCTGAAGTGTTCTCTGTTGGTAGACATGCAAATTGACTGTTAAATGTTGCGTTTGAATAAGTGAGAGAAAGAAGGGTTGTTACAACAAGTATAACAAACTGACGTGATTTTCCTCTAAGATTCAACTGCACCATCTTCTGTTAGCTACTAACTTGGCTTTCCGCTCATACAAATCAACATCCTTATGAATCATGATGATTTTGTCGAGGGATGAAGCGCTATTCCAGGAACATTGTACTTTTGGGATTGGACTTATAGCAAGGGATGAAGACGGGGTGCAGCTGGGGGACAAGCTGGAAACGAGACCAGGATGCCCTCCAACACGTAAATGTGAAGCTGAGGCAGTCCACACAGGCACTGCTTGAGCCATCGAGCAAGGGTGGAGTCGAACGGTGATCGAAATAGACAGTCAGATAGTGCAAAAGGCGTTGAAAAGAGGAACCCAGGATCGAACATGAATGTTATCACTAGAACTCGGGTATTGCTCGCCACTCAATCACGGTATAAGGTGAAATTTGTTAGGAGAAGTGGGAATACGACTACACATGCGTTAGCTAGGTACTCATTATTCTTGTATGATTCTGTTACTGAATTAGAAACCCCTAATTGGTTATATGACACATTGAATAATGTTTGCTCGTTAATTCATTAATAATAGTAGCACTTTGATTAAAAAAAAAAAAAAGAGATGCTTACCATAATTAACCAATTTCAAAGTGATTATACGACGTCGTCTTAACTGGCTATTCAATTGGCCAAATCTCCTTTTCTCATTCCCACCCAATTCGCTGAACCAGACCGCAGCGGATCCCCACCGGTCCGACCATTTCTCCGACTCCTTTCTATTTTTTCACTACAATTCCCCCGCGGCACGCACTCCTAGGTCACCGTTCCGTTACCACCCCACTCTTCTTCTTCTTCCTTCTTCCTATAATCTCATCAATCAATCAATCTGATCAGATCTTATCTTCTTCCCATCCCTCTGCCACACGCCATCGTCATTTCCTTTGTCTGTATGCGGTGAGCCAGAAACAGATCAATCGGCGCAATCATGTATATAAACGGTACCGCCTCTTCACTCCTCCGAAGAGTGTCCAGGTTGTCCAGACGAAACGCCTCTTCTCTTTCTTCTCCTCACACTAATACGGCCGCTTCCACCGCCTCCTGCTCTTCCTCGCCGGCGTCGAAGCTTTCGTCTCCGGCTTCGGGATTCAGTCGCCAGCAGCAGCGATCTCTCAGCTCCTCCGCTGTACGGTACGTGTCGCGGTGGAGCCACGGTTCTAGTTGGCTGTCTCACGTCGGTGTACGGGCGCAGACCAGAGGTGTATCCATCCCGGTGATCGAGCAGTTTCAGAGGAAGCTCGCGACTATGGGTACGGTTTTGTTAGAATTTTCTTGTATTGTTGTATTTTTACTGCAATTTCAATTTCGTTTGTTTATTTGTTTCGTTTCGTTCGGATCAGAGGAAAGTTTCATGTCCGTTACTTTATTTGGCGATATTTTGATGATGATCATTGGAATAGTTTGATAAAGGTGGTGATGATTTGCCAGGAAATTTGAATTTGAAAATTTTACCGTTAATATGTTTCGCGTTTCTCTTCCTGATGAGAAGAACGTTTCATATCTGATCTTTCGATTGGCGATAATTTTTGTTTGTTTATTGCTGTAGTGTCGCTCTCAGTCTTAATATAACTATATTGATTAATTTGATCACGTTTCCGTAAGTAAGACTTCCGATGGAAAACACTGTTCATCCTTCTGTAAGGATAACCTTAGGGCTGTTTTCTTCAATATTTGGAATTTTATTTTGTGATTGTGGACTGTTTGGCATTGTAATAGAAACTTATTAAGCTCTGTATTCTGTTTATGTTGATTGCTGCAGCTTCTGAACATCCTTACAAGGAGATTTTCACTTCCCTCCCAAAGCCAGGTGGAGGTGAATTCGGAAAGTTCTACAGTCTGCCTGCTCTTAATGATCCCCGTATTGGTATAATTCTCTTGAACATTGATTTTCCCGTTAAATTCTGTGAATCTATGGCCTTGTCTTTTCTGCAAGAGTTCGATGTGTAATTGTTGAGCAGTCATGTCATCTTTTGGGAGGTGTTGCTATGATTAAAAGATATAGGGTTATGCAGCACTTTATTGTTCTTCAGGACTTTTTGAGTGTGGTTCATAATGAAAGTGAGGAATTGCCGTGCAAGGGTTGTGAAAAGTATATGATTTATTATATATGGTAAGTAATAACATGTTGGTGTGTCTTGAACAGAGAAACTTCCCTATTCCATCAGAATTCTTTTGGAATCTCCCATTCGTAACTGTGACAACTTCCAAGTCACTAAAGATGATGTTGAGAAGATTGCTGACTGGGAAAATTCTGCCCCAAAACAAGTGGAGATCCCCTTCAAGCCTGCCCGTGTCCTCTTGCAGGTATTTCAGGATCATTGTGAAAAATTGCCTGGAGTTAAATATCCGTCTTTCATCATGTCTTGACCTGTCTTCTCTGTTGGCAGGATTTTACTGGAGTACCAGCTGTTGTTGACCTTGCTTCAATGCGTGATGCAATGGGGAACCTTGGAGGTGATCCTAAGAAGATCAACCCTTTGGTACGTGCAATCTTTATGTAGCAATACCAATAATAAGATAGACGTATAGATATAGTATGTGCCATCCTATGCAGTAGGACTTATTAGTTATTACCTTAGCCAGAAGGAGGCAAATATGTTCAGTGGTTTAATTTTTTTTGTTTTTTCATGTTCAAAACTCCTTTGCTACAGGATTCTGCTACATTATTAGTTATCATTTGTGATATGGTATGAAACTACAATGTGCAGGTCCCAGTTGATCTTGTAATTGATCATTCAGTTCAAGTAGATGTTACGAGATCAGAGAACGCTGTACAGGCTAATATGGAACTTGAGTTTCAGAGGAACAAGGAGAGGTTTGCTTTCCTGAAATGGGGATCTACTGCTTTTGATAATATGCTTGTGGTTCCTCCTGGTTCTGGCATTGTACATCAGGTATACTTCGGCATGTTAAGTAATGCTTATCATGTTCACTGTGGTTCTCTTTCTCCGAATATTATACTTCTCCTTTTTGCTTTATGTAAGAATTGGAGAACTGAAGAAAATTTATTTGGAATTTATGTTTGCTTAGGCTGTATATATATCTTTGGATGAGTAAGTGCTGTATTTATGCTGACATATATCTTTGGATGAGTAATTGCTGTATTTATGCTGACGTACCATATACTTTCAGGTGAATCTCGAGTATCTTGGCCGGGTTGTATTCAACAAGGATGGTGTGATGTACCCTGATAGTGTGGTTGGAACTGATTCCCATACTACCATGATTGATGGACTGGGAGTTGCTGGCTGGGGAGTAGGAGGCATCGAAGCTGAGGCAGCAATGCTGGGGCAGGTAATTAATTCAATGACAACTTCCTTTTGTGCCTGAAAGTGAAATTTGTACGAAGCTAAACCTTCAATATGTTTCTGCCCTTCGCCCTTCTCTATTATCACTGTACGTTTAAAAAGAAATAGCTTATGGACCTTTTGTTACTCTTCATGTTGCTAAAAGATGCTCAGCAATTCGTAAGAAGAATTAGTTATGTGTTCATTGTCAGAATATTTCCTGTTGTAGTTTAGAAGTGTTGAAAGAATCTCACACATTTTTCACGATTAGTGATCATTTCCAGTATGTAGCATATCTTCACTTATGAGCATATTTCGCCACTGGTGAACCCCCATCTCTGGCATCTTCTGTCCTCCATCTAGTCTCTTTGTTTACTGTTAGCTGCTTGCCAAATATAAGTACTTAAATAACCAATGTTTAGCTCCCTTAATGTTGTTAACCCAAATTATCTTCTGATATCACATGCTTTTCACAATGACAGCCCATGAGCATGGTGTTACCTGGTGTTGTTGGCTTCAAGTTATCTGGAAAGCTGCAGAATGGTGTGACTGCCACTGATTTGGTTCTGACAGTAACTCAAATGCTGAGGAAGCATGGTGTTGTTGGAAAATTTGTCGAGTTCTATGGTACTCTTTTCATGGACTTCAACTCTGTTGTTCCTCATATACCCTATTTATATAGTTTCCACAATATCTCATATTTTTTCATGGCAACAGGGGACGGAATGAGTAAGCTATCATTGGCTGATAGAGCAACCATAGCGAACATGTCTCCCGAATATGGTGCCACTATGGGTTTCTTCCCTGTAGATCATGTCACTCTAGATTATCTTAAACTGACAGGAAGGAGTGATGAAACCGTAAGTTTGTCAAACCTTCTCCTCTTTGTCTATATGGGCACGTTTTATGTTTTATTGTGTCTGTTTGATTTCAATCTAAACCCAAGAGGACCCCCTTTTTGTTTCTTTTCCTTTTTTACTTTAGGTATCAATGATCGAGTCGTATCTCCGGGCAAATAAGATGTTTGTTGACTATAATGAGGTAGTTCTTTCTTACTAAATTAGTCTTCATCCATATCATACCTGACATATGCAGTTGATATTTATCGTGAAATTACTAACTTATCTCCAATCATTACTAAATCCAGCCACAACTAGAAAGGGTGTATTCATCATACCTACAACTGGACCTTTCAGAGGTTGAGCCCTGTATTTCTGGACCCAAGAGGTGTGCATTTACATAAACTCTTGTTTAAAAATGCCGTATTCCACATTCTCTTTAGTTGAACCATTTCCAATAACCTCATTATTTGTTCTCTTAAGGCCTCATGATCGAGTAGCTCTTAGAGAAATGAAGTCAGACTGGCACTCTTGTCTCGACAGTAAAGTTGGATTCAAGGTTGGTATCAAATTTCTATCCCTAGACTTCATAAATCATACTGCTGGATGATTTTTAAGAGAGTACACTTGTCAATGTTTAATCTCTCTAAAGCTAAATTTACAGTCCACACTCCACAATACTTAAATGTTGCATAGATGTTCTTGGATACCATATCTGCTGACATCTTTTCTTGTGTAGGGGTTCGCCATACCAAAAGAAGCACAAGGTAAAGTAGCTAAGTTCACATTCCATGGGCAACCGGCTGAACTCAAGCACGGAAGTGTTGTGATTGCTGCTATCACCAGTTGTACCAATACTTCCAACCCAAGTGTCATGCTCGGAGCTGGTCTTGTTGCCAAGAAGGCTTCTGAACTTGGCTTACATGTAAGCACTATCTGAATACATAGTCATCATTCAGTTTAACAGTTAAAGTTTCACTTCAGTATGGTCATTTTCTTGTTCCTTACTTCATAAGGGAAACCTGTCTTATTTCCGTGAGAAGCAAAGAAAAGCTAACTGAAGGATGTCTGACTCTGAATTTTATTACCAGGTCAAGCCTTGGGTCAAGACAAGTCTAGCCCCAGGTTCCGGGGTGGTTACAAAATATTTGCTCAAGAGGTACTGCCATTTAATATAGTTGTGGTTTAAGTAGCCAGTTAACTTGTCTACAACATACTAAGCCAATGAGCTGGGTATTTGATCTTGCATTTTTCAGTGGGTTGCAAGAGTATTTGAACCACCAAGGTTTCAACATTGTTGGATATGGGTGCACGACATGTATCGGGAACTCTGGAGACATTGATGAATCCGTTGCTGCTGCTATTACAGAAAATGGTATTTCTTTTGGTTTTGTGTATGGAGATGAGCTTCAACACTCTTGTTTTTGAATTGCATATATTGTCTGCCTTTCTTTTGCTAATGTTTATATCTATTTTCTTCAGACATCGTTGCCTCTGCTGTGCTTTCTGGAAACCGAAACTTCGAGGGCCGTGTCCATCCCTTGACAAGAGCTAATTACCTTGCTTCACCACCATTAGTGGTCGCTTATGCCCTTGCTGGCACCGTATGTTCTTTCACCAATCTCTCTATATGTTTGCTCAAGTATCCTCTGTTTCCAAGTGAAGTGAATTTTCAATATCTGCGGCATTGATGTCCCCTTGTTTCACATTTTGTTCTACCAGGTCGACATCGATTTTGACAAAGAGCCCATCGGAAAAAGCAAGGATGGCAAGGATGTGTATTTCAGGGATATCTGGCCATCTACTGAAGAAGTTGCACAGGTAGCTACAACTCTTATCTCAAACTTATTTGCTCAGCTCTTGGATTAATCATCGAGCACCACGTGATCACTCGTTTCCTGTTTCTACGCTGTGAAGGCTGTCCAATCCAGCGTGTTGCCCGAGATGTTCAGGAGCACCTATGAGGCTATCACAAAGGGAAACCCTATGTGGAACCAGCTAACTGTACCAACTGCAAGCTCATACTCATGGGATCCCAACTCCACCTACATCCACGACCCGCCTTACTTCAAGAACATGACCCTCGACCCTCCTGGTGCTCACGGAGTCAAGGATGCCTACTGCATACTGAACTTCGGCGACAGCATCACAACCGATCACATCTCGCCAGCAGGAAGCATCCACAAAGACAGCCCTGCTGCCAAGTTCCTCCTTGACAGAGGAGTGGACCGCAGGGACTTCAACTCTTACGGAAGTCGACGTGGGAACGACGAAATCATGGCTAGGGGAACTTTCGCTAACATCCGCCTCGTTAACAAGCTTTTGAATGGAGAAGTCGGTGCCAAGACGGTTCACATCCCCACTGGCGAGAAGCTTTACGTGTTCGATGCTGCATCGGTAAGTTCATAACATCAGTCACATTTCCTTCTTCATAGCTTTGTCATGGTTTCCAATTTGGGTACTAATCGTCCAATCCGCCATTCAGAAATACAAGAATGAAGGGCAGGACACCATCATTCTAGCTGGAGCAGAGTACGGAAGTGGAAGCTCCCGAGATTGGGCTGCCAAGGGTCCCATGCTATTGGTATGTCCTCTAAACTCCTTTCTCGCAGTTTCATATCAAATATCGTGTCGTACCATCTCATCCAACCGTGTAACGAAAACTAACTGTTTCGATCCAAAAACCTTCTGATTCCACAGGGAGTGAAAGCAGTGATTGCAAAGAGCTTCGAGAGGATCCACCGAAGCAACTTGGTAGGAATGGGATCATCCCACTGTGTTTCAAGGCTGGCCAGGATGCAGACAGCTTAGGCTTGACTGGTCATGAACGGTACACCATCGACCTCCCCAGCAACATCAGCAACATAAGACCTGGTCAAGACGTTACCGTCACAACCGATAACGGGAAATCTTTCACCTGCACTGTCCGATTTGATACAGAGGTAACCTCTCCCTCCCTCCTTTCACAATCGGGAGAACGGACAAACCCTAACCCTTTTCCAAATCCGTTCCACAATCGTGCCTAGTTTGAATCGAATCTAACCATTGTTGCTAATCGGGGTTTACGATCATTTGTGTAGGTGGAATTGGAATACTTCAACCATGGAGGAATCCTTCCATACGTGATCCGCAACCTCATGAAGAAGCAGTAAACAGATTACACACACACACTCAACAGTCTTGTGTTCTTCCTCTTTAGTTTAGGCCAGAAGATTTCAACACGTTCCTGAGAAATGAGTTGTGAGTTTTTTTTTTTTTTTTGGTAATAAGGCTTTTCCTTTCTTCCCTTTCTTACTTGCTCTATATAAGACTGGCCCCCATAAAATATCCTTTTGTTAGAGAATTCAAGGCCACATGAACCATGGAATTGAATGCACGTATGTTATTCATTTCTTATCAAACCTTTGTTCACTGTGTATTACTCTTTGTGAATTGCATACATGGAGCTGAATTCGTGTTTTTTCGGTGTTTCAATGCGGGCATACTCATTGCTTCAAGGGACATTGATCCAGAGCTCGAGTACAGTCCGTGCGCCTTTGATAGCAGCGCGTATGGTAGGGTATAGATAAAGGGTTTAGCTTGCCCTCAGTCTTATGTGGAGGACTAGTGGGTTTCCAATAGTAAAAAAAAAGTTTAGCTTGCCCGCCAGTCCTATGTGCAATGGCGGTACTGGGGAGCTGGGGGGAGCCACGGCGCCCCCCTTCCCCGGTATCGAGTCTAATATTACATGTATTTTTTGGTATTTTCGAATTTGACGCAGGGGTATTTGAAGTTCGGCTCCCCCACTACGTTGTTTCGATGAAATGTTGTCTTAAATTTTACATAATAGTTACTCATAATTCACTTATAGTGTGTAATAATTAAATATTTGATCATAAATTATCAAATTTGAAAAAAAAAAATTGCCGTGGCACATATAATTATTTTTTACTAATTAAGCAACTTATAACCAAAACATTTATTGTGTATTTTTACTTAGTATTAGATGAATGAAAATTTTATACTATTATTCAAATTTGAAGAAATTTTTTTGCCGGTGCCACCAATTTTTTATGTACAATTCGGCTCCCCCCAGTATACCAATCCTGGTTACGCCATTGCCTATGTGGAGGACTAACGGGTTTCCAGTCCTCCAAATTGAATTTGGATAGGTTCAATACATGACTGATTAGGTTAATAGAGCTGAGTTGGATCTTCCACATATATATTTTTTTTTGCTGACTCGGCATGTTAGCAAAGCAATTCGGTTGAAAAAGTGGTTGATAACATGATTTTGTACGATTCTGAAACGTAAGGGATCAATTGATTTTTTTTTTCATACGAATGTGACGATAAATGTGATTCATTTATCAGTTGAGTAGGAGATGGTGTTGGTTTATTGGAGGTTAGCTTTGAGTTTTGTTAAAGTTGTCTGCAATGTACTAAAACAATCTGTATTAAACAAAGTCTAGTTTACTCAAAAACCATTATTTAGATGATCAAAACGTTCTTTTATTTATTTTGTGTGTGTGAAACGTGTACCTACTTCATTTTAAATTATAATTTTTAAAATCCACAATATCTTTTATTGTTCTTGATAATATCAAACTTGACCAAATTTGGGTTTTAGAAGATAGCTAGCTAACCTAAATGTGTTGCCTTTTAGTTTATAGATTAGCTTTACTTGTATACGGCTCAATACTCAATGTGTATAATGTATTACTATTACTTTCTTTCATTTCTAGTACGGTGAGATTCTACGTAAAATTTATAGAATTAGCTGATTTTTAGACTTGAAATTTTGCTCTGAGTCTTGAATTATCTTTGGTTCGGTCATTTGTTGTTGGGGTAGTTTGGTATAGAGAAAATGTGGTTGCATGTGTAGCTGAGATATTAAGTATTTTAGAAAAAGATATTTCAATTACCCGTGTTTTCTAATAAATACTTCTTCTATTGAAAATTTTGACTTTTTTTTTTCTAGACGAAACTATAGATATCACTATCTTCGATTATTTTTTTATATATCAAATATGCATTCTAAATAAGACAACGTAATTAAACTTCAAAAAAATACTTCTCCATATTCTCTATTTTGAGTCATTAAACGACCTCGAAGATCATTACATGCTTTCCCACATTCTATCTAGACGGTCTCTCTTTTACTTTCAATCAAGCTTTGAACACAAAATTGACTGCCCAGTTTCACCTCGGAATCGAAATTGAATTCCATTTTTCAAATGACAAGGAAATTTCAATTCTCTTACAAAGTGGATCATATATGGAATTTAATTTCGTTTGACGCACAATTCTAGTACAACAAAGTGGCTAAGAAACAAGGAACTAAATTACAGTGAAATTGACAATTCTAGCAAAAATAAATTCCATCAGCATTATCAATTCCGCCAGATTTCTAATTGCTAACAAAATGCATCTTATTTAACATAAAATGTATTTCCAGACTCAGAATCTAATCATCATAAATATCACAACAAAGATATTTATCATGTATCTTAACATCTTTTTTATTCAATATAACATTTTTCATATTGATTTCACATTTTCATAAGATAAATCTAGAATCGTTTCGGTTTTGAGAAGAAAAAACCCCAAATTCACGGGCCAGATAAACTTCTTTAAGAACGAACCCGTCGCAAAAGGTACAATAAACCGTCACTAAAACTCCACAAAATCTACATGCATACATACTTCAAAACATGTTTCTATGAACTATCACAGATTTTGAAATACAGTAATGAACTAAAACCCAACAAGAACCCAATTCTATCCCTACTAACCGAAAACCGAAAACCAAAAACCGAATCCCAAACCCGGGTTAATGATCCTCAGGAATGCTCTCCAAAGCAGGCCTCCAACCAGCTGCCACAACGTCGTCGTTTTCAGAGTTGAACATCTCACGATACTCTCTCAACTTCACCTTCCTCATCACAAGCTCCTCCAAACCCGTCGAATCGGATCCTTCTCCGTTGAGGATTTCCCTCAGCTCTTGCTTCGTCACCAGAACTCGAATCCTCACCGTCTTCTTCTCCAGCTCCTCCTTGTTGTTCTCGACCGCCTTTCGAGCTGTTTCGAGAAGCTGGTGATCGAACGACGAGTTATCGTAGTCGTCGTGTG
Source organism: Linum lewisii (assembly GCA_034768395.1). NCBI lineage: Eukaryota > Viridiplantae > Streptophyta > Magnoliopsida > Malpighiales > Linaceae > Linum > Linum lewisii. The sequence continues at coordinate 50,553,554 of CM068304.1, forward strand.
GGGATAGTGAGGCGATCTTGTTGTTCTTCTTGTGGCATATGATTAAGCAATTTCCCATGTTTTGATGTGTAATGGAGAGTGTTGAGTTTGGGAAGAGGACTTGTTTGAAAGGGAGATATGGAGGAAGAAAGGTGGAGGAATGAGTGTGTATAAATAATAAATACAATGGATAAATTGGGTATGGGTTGATTGTGTTGGGAACCGGTTCAGTTTCGGTTTGGATATTGGGTTATGGGTTTTTATGGTAGAGGGTGATGATTTGGAGTCGGTTCGTCTGGGTCGACTTGGTTTGTTCTAATTTGAAATGGGTATTACTCAACTCGTGATGATGGTGCTTTCTTTTACATCCTGACTCGTGTTCATATACATGTCTAATCGTGTGCCTCGTATCATGCCAATAAGGTTCCTATCATGGACTCACTCATCTACCACGAAACGATAATGGGTATCAAGATGTCTCAGCTCGAACCGACCCGTTGTCATTCATGACTTTCACCTATTTTTCCAGTGAAATCAAGAACCGGCAAATAAAAATCATTCAAATTCAGGATTCGTTTTTTTACATGAATTTGTGAGGTGGAATTGAGCAATTTTGTAGGATTTCCAAATTTCTTATTTTTCGTCTTGTCAATCCAATATGTCCAGAATTGAATTTCTTCCTCTCGCCAAAATCGAGCTCCAACATAAATTGAAATTCTTTTCGAATGGAAGGAAATTGAAGAAAAATTTCTAGTTTCCTTCCAATTTCATATCTCCATTAGACAGAAAAAAAACAAGAAATTACCAATTTTCCCTGCAATCAAATTCCATTGGATTTATCAATTCTCCCAAACAACTCATTTTCTCGCGAAAAAACAACCTCTCAAGTTTAGCTTCACAAAACACGAACAATGTTAGATCTTTCATTACTCGATTTCGATTAATCAATGAATGATCGAATTCACACTCGATCACGGTGAAACCAAAATAATCAAACCGGAAATACCGTGTGTTTGTACTCAACTAGAGACAAAGAGTAAAGACGATATCTTTAATTAATTAATAATACAATTAATTAAACATGAAAAAATAAAAAAATGATATGATTTAATTAATTAAATGAACGTGGTTGAAAGGTGTAGGCGTAGGAGTATGACGATTCTAGATAATATAAAACTGCCTAATTACGACTTTATTTTTTAAATTTTTTTTTTCATTTATACGTCATTTATGCGGCGGTTATATTTTATTAATTTCATTTCTTCTTATTTTTTTAACTATACTTTACGACCGTTACTTTGCATTAAAACTAACATTAATTAAATAATTTCTTAATTTTGATGGTTAAATATGATTTTTCATGTTATGGGGTAGCTTCATGATGAGAGAAGGATCCATATATCCATGATATATGCTACGACGGTATATGAGTCGAGTCGAGCCGTTCAGATTTTGTTGAAAAAATTCGTTTGTGAGATTGACTTGTTGTAAGGGAGTTGGCTCGTGAAGATACTCGCCAGCTAATATGTTGATCGACTCAACAGACTGATTGAGCTAACTCTAGGAATTAAGGAGACCGGGGACACCACTAAAGAGAAAAAAAAGTCTTTCGGAATTGGAAGATTTTCAGCCACTGTGCTCACGTTGTTATTATTACTTATTAAACAATAGTTGTTGTCACTACAAAAAAGTTTTCTTTTAACTACGGTAAAATTACAATGACATGAAAATGCAGTAGCAAATAGTGATTTTTTGCAACGGCAATTACTATTTTATGTAGTGATTAGTTGTAGCAAATACTATTTGCGACACCACTATTTACAACAGGGATGCTGAGTGTCGCAAATAGTGATTGCTGTTGCAAAAGATCACTATTTGCTACTGCAATATTTTCTTGCCGTTGTAATTTAGAGTAGCTAAAGACAAAATTTTTTTGTAGTGTGTCTTTTCGAGGATTTGTGAGTTGTGATTATCGATATTTTTTATATTTTGTAACATCTTATCATATTTGTGGAGAATATCTGATTTCTTATCGGTATTTTTAGCTTGAGCTCAGCTCGTTTATGATGATAAACAAGTTTGACTTGGGTTCAGCTCGTTTAGCATCATAAACGAGCTAAATCTGAGTCATGCTCGTTATTGTTAACAATAACAATTGTGTTTTAATGAATCCAGCCGGCCTGTGTGGCGCTGTTTCAACAACATTATTGTCTAATTTTAAACATAGTTTCAACAATGTTTCACCGATGATACATTGTTATGAAATCTCGACTACCAAATTACAAACCCTTATCAACGTAAATATTCTTTGAATTTGGGTCTTTTTTAAATTTAGGATACTAATAGAGGATTGATTCAACTATTCTCAACAGATGAGAAGGTTCAAAATACGACTAATTAATACGCCTACATGAAACCAAATCCTTAAGCTATTATATATCTTTATCCAAAATCATTTCGTGATACTATAATTAAGATTAAAAGAAATCCTAACATGATTAGGATTTTCAATTTGGGTTAAAACATTGGCGGTCATCTAAGTATGAGTCATGTAACAGCGTGGTCACCTAACTATGTTTTGTAACAGCGTGGTCACCTAAGTTTGTAAATCATAATCGATAGGCATCTCCGACGATTTTTCACTGAATCTCCTGTGAATTTGCTAGCTCAGAGGGCCACATCATCCAACAAAATAATATTGTTAACATGGATAAGATGGAATAAAAATATTTCGTTGCTGATGTGACAATCTGAGCTGGTAAATTCACTGGAGATTTGGTAAAAAATCGACGGAGATGTCTGTCGGTTACGATTTACAAACTTAAGTGACCATGCTGTTACAAAACATAGTTAGGTGACCACGCTATTACATGACCCATACGTAAGTGACCGCCAGTGTTTTTGACCCTTTTCAATTTTGTATGGTTGTTTATATTTTGGGACAAAACCCAATAAACCCTAATTAAGATGGATTAATTATCTTTACTTAAATAAAAGAGTCCACCTAACGAATAGGATTAATTTCAACACTCTCTTTGTTTGCTTTCTCAACCAAACACTCAATCATCAATCATGGGCGGCATATGAGAACAAACCTAAACCTTCATTAATTCTAAATTAATTTAATTACAACAAACTTTTTGATTAATGGAAAAAGGTTAACAATATAAATACACTTTAGTAATTGATTGCCCTAGCCCAGACATCGGTCGGACCTCTCCAACCGCCTATGTGTCGTGTGCCTAGGGTTTGATAAGCTCAGGGCGATCCTAGCCTTTCGTAGCTGGCTAGATGGTCATGACTATTGTCAAGCCGGGTCGTAAGTTCATTGACGACACGAATTGACCTAGCCCGAACCTGACCTCCAAACATTGATGTGACATAGTCTAGCTAGTACTTGACTACATACGCCTTAACCTTCATACACCCACTACAAAAAAAAGTTTGTCTTTAGCGACTGCAAAATTACAACAACATGATAATGATGTAGCAAATAGTTGACATTAGCAACAACAATCACTATTTTCTATAGTAATTTGCTATAGTTGCAAATAGTATTTGCTAGTGCAAATTATTATATATACAAAATAGTGATTGTCGTAACTAATATCAACTACTTGCTACTGCATTATCATGTTGTTGTAATTTTACAGTCGCTAAAGACAAACTTTTTTGTAGTGACCCTCTCATAGACACACTTAAGCCTCTATATATCATACAATCCAAAAGAGGTACGTCCCGATACTATTTCTCTATTCACACTCACTAAATACACCGACCCCTTCTTACATACGTAAGGGCTTAGTACTACTGTCTTTGATACGCCCTGCAAGTGGTATTACCACGTACCGACTCCGAAATTGTCTCGAACCCGAGAAACCCCCTAACCAACCCAAACCACACCTCCTTCTAATAAAATGAGATTAGCATGTGGATAAGGCGAGGAGGAAAGGAACACTAATTCGTCGTCAAGTCTTACGAATTCATCGTTTCAAATTATTTTAAAATTGTGAAGGTGGAAAAACGGCAGGAAGACAAGCGAGTACCGTTGCTACACACACACAGTAGTCGTGGAATGCGGTTATTTTGTCGTTACTTGTTTAACCGAACTGCACACAATTAAAAAAAAAAACCTTAAAATCCTAAACCAGCTCATGCATTCTCCATGCACGAGACAGACGCGGGAATGTTGGTCGGGTCGGGTCGGGTCAGGTCAATAATTAAAATGATCACGAACCGGTTTGGGTGGATCGTGAATCGGATTAATTGTATTGTGAGTTTATTAAGTTAAAAGTTTATCGGTTTTGTTGAGCTACTGATCGTTTAGACCAATAGAAGGAGGTGATGGTCTTGTTGGTTTGAAGTCATGACCTCATATGAAAGAGTGTGATCGAGGATAGCTAGTAGTCGGTGCCCAAGCCATTATCAAGGGTAGAATGAGTACTGTATATATATATGAGTGTATGAGTAAACGTTTTGAGAGAATGTTTCGTGTCAAAAGTATTTGTCCCTCTGCAATGTATTTATATAGTCTTTTCGTTTGTAGACATGCCCTTTTTTTATTAGCTCCACTTCGTGGGTAATCTGGGGTCGTACGTAGCGATTGTTTGGATTGTGCGTGTCATGTTGGCTTAAGATTGTCGAGGAAATTCTAAGCGGCTAAGGTTTCTGGGTGGGCCCTTTTCAATCCTTGTTAGGCTATTGTTGAGGCGCATGATGTGGGGGGGGGGGGGGGGGGCGATCTGCCTCTAGATAGTCCGACCGAATTGTTTGACTCATTGACTATGAGATCCCATTTATTGACTTGTGGATGGACCTGCTTTCTCATAGTCCTAGTAGGCTTATCAATTACCCTCAAGTCAATTGTCTAACTACATTTTAACGAGTTATAAATTTTAAATTTTTATCCAATTCAAATTTAACTAGAATTAAACTAAACGAGTTGGGTGGGTGGGTGGGTTTAACTTTTGATAAACATAGTTAGCTTGGGCCTAGGCCCAATTTTCGGACAGCTTAATATTTATGGCCCAAAGATGATTTAGGGCCTAGGTCATGGAATTGTTATTCCTACCTAAAATTCAAAGGTATGAAGTGGTTGACGGTGTATTAGACTATGTAAAAGATTGTGAGTCGATGTTTAAAAATCACTTGATAAAGTTCTTTAGTTTGTGATATTAAAATTTTTAAAAGCTTGAGTTCTTACTAGAGTCGTTGTCCAAGACTCAAATATTGGCTAACAAACTTTGACATTGTTCACTGCCCGGCGATTATTATCTAAAAAGAATTTAGACTACAAAATGACTCATATATGATCTTAGAAGTTTCATACTTTCAAAACATGACCTACTAAATTTATCGTAAGAACACTAGACAGGTGACCTATAAAATCTATTGAAGGACCTTGCATCTACTAGCTGTGAACTGTAAGTGGGTCGACCCATGATCCCATTTTATGTGTATTTTTCATGGGCAAATTCATGGACAGTGTTGAATTAGCCCATAAAAATACACATAAAATGGGTCATGGGATGACCCACTTACAATCCTAGCTGTGACCAAATTTTCGAGAAGTTATCGTCCATTGTGCTTTAGTATCACTTTCCAAATACTATTAAATCTTCTCGCTCCAAAAACTAATTCAGGGAATGAGATTCTCCATCGTACTTATAAAATGTTTGTTCCACTTTTCAAGTGTAAAGCATCATATATTCACTACAAAAAAAACGCTATTTGGCGTCGGTCATACACGCGTTTTAGCGTCGGTCATGACCGACGCCAAAATAAATAGCGTCGGTCGGCAAGACCGACGCCAGATACGGTGACGCTATAATTTAGCGTCGGTCGTTTGGTCAACCGACGCTAAAATAAAACACGATCGACGCTAAAATATGGGTTGACCGAATGGGTGGCTAACCAACCCAATTTTTTTGTTTTTTTGTTTTTGTTTTCATTTTAATTTTTCATTTAATTTTTCATTTATTATTTTCGTTTTTATTTTTAATTCTTTCTAATCTGGGTTTTTTTTTCCAGATTTGGGTTTTTTCCCAGATCTGTTTTCTCTTCTCCACCGCCGTCACGTTGGCTTCGTCGTCTGGCGGACGGCGGCTGGGATGCGGCGGCTGCAGTGGCTGGAGGAGGAAGTGAAGGCGGACGGCGGCGGAACGGCGGACGGCGGCGGAACGGACGGCGGCGGAACGGCGGCGGGTTGTGGTGGCGGACGCAGATGTGGGAGGAGAGTTAAGGGTGGCGGCTGAGAGAGGGAGGAGAGTTTGAAGAGGAGGAGGAAGGAGGAGGGAGAGTAGGAGGAGGAGAGTTTGGAGGAGGAGGAGAGTTTGGAGGAGGAGGAGAAGAGTTTGGAGGAGGAGGAGGGTGGTGGTGGGGAGAGTTTCAGGAGAGAGAGGAGAGGATTGAGAGAGGTGAGAATTTGAGATTAGGGTTAGGAAACGGGTTTAAATACTTAAGTGTTTTAGCGTCGGTCATGACCGACGCTAAAACGCGTGTTCGACCGACGCTATATACACGCGTTTTAGCGTCGGTCATGACCGACGCTAATCCGTTTCTGATGACCGACGCCGATCTACCTGTCCGGTCAACCAAAAATCAAACCAGGAACAGGTAATAGCGTCGGCTCTAAGGCCCATTTTAGCGTCGGTCGCCTATCAACCGACGCTAAAACGCGAGGTCAACCACTTAGGTCGTTGATGACACGACGCTAAATTGACGTTTCAACCGACGTAATTAGCTTTTTTTGATGGCTGAATCATGTAAATGACCAATCTTTCATCGTTATTATATTGGGTTGTTTACATCAATGTACACTTTGGCCAAATAACCGGACCAAGTCTTATAAATATTCTTCCATTTGAGTTTGGCACAATATTGGTCACCCGCTGGACGTCCAATTTATCCATCCACTGCCTAGTGAAATAAATATCCCATCATTTCTAATTGCCAATCAATCCTATCATACCAAACCAAACCGTTACACCCAATTCAATCTCAACCATCTCAACAATACCACTAACTCCTACCACTCCAAATGCCCATCACTCCGCTCTAACCCCACCAACCTATCGACCCAATTCGCTCACCCGTCTCACACCAACCTCACTCCCTCCACGTCGGAACCTCACCCTCGTCTCCCCTCCGCCCCCGTATCTGCCCCCTCTCTTCCTCACTTCACCTTCTCTTCCCTTCTTCTCTCCTTTTATCTGAATCTAACCCCTTCCCTTCTTCTTCTTCGTCAGATCTGAACCATGATCTGGAGATTAGAGGGAGAGACCAGATCTGGCGATTAGATATGAAGAACAAGATGAGAGAGAAGAAGAGGATCTGAATAACGGATCTGGTGGAGGAGATGAGAGAGAGGAAGAGGAAGAAGAGGAAAGAGAAGGAGGAGGATGTGGAGATGGGTTCAGATCTGGCGAAGAAGAAGAAGGGAAGGGCCCGTTCGGGGGACAGCAGTGCGGAGAAGCATGGGGCTTGAGCCCGTGCGGATGGAAGAGAGCTGAGAGGAAGGGTTTTGACCTTCAAAGAGAGAGGGTTTCTCTTTCCATCAGCAACAATGGAGGCTTTGGGTTATTGGAGGAGGTGGCTTCGAACAACAAGAACAGAGGGAGGAGTTGAAGGCTTCTTGCCCGGCGATTATTATCTAAAAAGAAACTTTGACATTGTTCACTGCCCGACGATTATTATCTAAAAAGAATATTTGAGTCGCTGTCCAAGACTCAAATATTGGCTAACAAACTTTGACATTGTTCACTGCCCGGCGATTATTATCTAAAAAGAATTTAGACTACAAAATGACTCATATATGATCTTAGAAGTTTCATACTTTAAAATATGACCTACTAAATTTATCGTAAGAACACCAGACATATGACCTCTAAAATCTATTGAAGGACCTTGCATCTACTAGCTGTGAACTGTAAGTGGTCGGCCCATGACCCCATTTTATGTGTATTTTTCATGGGCAAATTCATGGACAGTGTTGAATTAGCCCATAAAAATACACATAAAATGGGTCATGGGCTGACCCACTTACAATCCTAGCTGTGACCAAATTTTTGAGAGGTTATCATCCATTGTGCTTTAGTATCACTTTCCAAATACTATTAAATTTTCTCGCTCCAACACTAATCAAAATTTTCAGTATATAATGTTAGTTACTTCTCCATATCGATCTACTTATAAAATGTTTGTTCCACTTTTCAAGTGTAAAGCATCCTATACTATTCGTACTTATAAATGTTGTTCCACTTTTCAGTGTAAGCATCCTATATGCATGAATTCATGTGGAAGGTGACCAATCTTGATCATGTTATATTCTTAAAGCAGACAAGAAGAATAGATTCATTCTGCTAAAGTAAAACACCATTCTTGCACTTTTTTCTTCCGTTTGTTACACAAATGGTTATTGATCTTTGACCAAATAACCCGACACTCACTGATCGTTAAAAAATTTTCTTTTCATTATTGAGCTTTGGCCCATTATCCTAGAGGTCACTGGCGTCTACGATGGATGTTCGTAGACACCAGTGACCTCTAGAATAATGGGCAAAAGCTCAGTAATGGAAGATTTTTTTTTTAAAGATCGGTGAGTGTCAAGTTATTTAACCAAAGATCGGTAACCGTAAACAACACTTTTTCTTAGCATTGTGTTTCACATGGGTGATTGGGTGTCTTAAGTCCAACACCAACTCACCTTTCAGACCATACACTTTTCAACTAGGTATGGGCAATGGGTTGACTCGATGAGTATTTTAACATATACTTTGACTCTATGGCTTATGGGTATTTGTGTTGAACCAAATTAAAATGAAAGCAAATCAAATATAATTAATTGGATATGGGTGTCAAATATGTTTGGAATTGGTACTCTTGGCCCACTTAGTTGGGTCTATTTTGAGTCCATAAACTAATTAAAAAAGAAATTTGGAGAATCGGTAATTGGTAAGGATTGAAATTCGAGAACTGGGTTGGGAGAAAATTTTGGGAATTGGGTTGGGACCAGATTTCGAGAACTGTGTCAGGATTGAATTTCAGGATCAGATTTCGAGAACTGGGTCGGGATTGAATTTCGGGAACAGGGTCGATCTCGAATTTTGGAAACTGGTCGAACTCGAATTCCAGGAACTGGATCGATCCCGAATTTTGAGAACTGGGTTGATCTCGAATTTTAGGAATTGGGTCGGAAGCAAATTTCAGGAAATGGTTCGGATTCGAATTATGACAACTAGGTTAAACTCGAATTTCAGGAACTGGGTCGACCTCGAATTTTGGGAACTAGGTCATTCCCGAATTTTAAGAATTGGGTTGAGCTCAGACTTTCATAACTGGCCCAAGCTCAAATTTTGATAATTAAGCCAAAAGTCGGAACTAGATTTTGGGAACTAAGTCGGTCCCGAATTTCAAGAATAACAATGTTTATTTTAGTAAAATGTACTTTTATCTTTTATGTGTGGGTGTAAAATTCACAACCTTATCGTTAAATAATATGGTTGAGCAAACAATAATAAACAAAAAATTATCTAAAAAATATACAATTTAATACAAGAGAAATTGGAAGGAACAATCAAGTCATTTTCTATGGGTCCAATTTCTGAAAAAAAAAGATCTTTAGATTGTGTTTGGATTGTTTGCTCTATTTAGTGAAAATTTCAAGCCACGCATGAAAACCCTAAAAACAAAAAGATCCCTATTTAGTATTTAGCCCCACTATCTTTTCATGAAGCAAACCCTCATCAATTGGTCCCCTAAACCACCAATAATGTTGGATGGTAAAACAAAAAAATATCTACCATCGTTTGGTATGGGAAAATCCAGTCGAATTTCTTGAAAACTTTATAATCTGAGATTCCTTGTTTGTTTACTATTTAATGGAGTTGAGTTTCTGAATTTCAGATATCAAGAGTTTCTGATTACCTCAGAATGTGTATTCTTATTGTATAAGTTTCTAACTAATTACCAACATGGTGGTTCTTTGGTTGACTACTCATCAAAGATATGGAACTAGATCGATAAGGTGTAATTTGACTTCGTTGATATGGTAGGTTGGTTTCATTGAGTATCGAATATAAATCAGGTCGATTTGAAAGACTTTTTTTTAACTCTACTGTGGAATGGAAATAATATTATTATTCAGTACACATATAACAACAATTTGACTTTCTCAAGGCTTGATTAAATAAGGTGTGTCATTACTACAGTTGAACTATCATTTGAATCAAGTGCTTTGGAATTACATAAACAGGTTATTTTGTAGTAGAGTCTTTTATTATTTTGAAACTACATCTAGTCTAACCAACTTTTAACGAAGATAAGTTTAATAACAGATAAAATCTAGTAGATAGAGATCATAAAGCTCTTTTTTTTTATGATGAAGTTAACGAGAATCTCAGACACTTCAAAACTATCGAAGATGATCTTATCCTTTGAGATAGTAAGGGCGCAAGCAGACCCTGAGTTCATGTATACCATCATATCGTCGTATTGACATGGAAGAAGAAAGATCTCACATGAGCAACTTTACAAGGTCCAATGCATTTCGAATTATGTCCCAACAGATGCATCAAATCCATCTCGAAACAATCATCAAACTCAAATCATATTAAGTTCGTAAATTTAACTCCAACAACTCTTTTGTTTTAGAATTATTGGTTTCTAGGGATGCTTGTGCACACTATTGCTAGTTAGACTGATAAGAGATGAACATTGAAAGGGACACTACTAATGTGATTGTCAAGGTTTCCCAACGACAAGAGTTTACTCTAGACGGGGGCTCCATCATCTCCAAATATTTGTAGCTTCCTTGATGCAACAACGACCTTGTGACTTTCAGTCGTATCCAAACAAAGCTACTCATTATGTGGCGCCACAAACTCTTAGATGTCTCCCTAACCATGATGTGGTTAACCTTTCGAATTAGGTGAATGCTTAAGGCGAAACTTTTAACTATCTCATTCTCTTTCTACCTACTAAAAACATAAAAAAGGTAAAAAATATTGGCGGTCACCTAAGTTTGGGGGTTGTAACAGCTTGGTCACCTAACTATGTTTTGTAACAGAGCACTGCACTCATCTATGTTTAAACAAGGTAACCGATCAATTATTCCGGTCACTTTTAATGACAATTTTGGCCAAATTGACAACTAAACATGCAACATCATCAACATAATATCTTTTAAATCTCACATATCAACTCGGTTGAACCCTCAAAATAAATGGATCCAACTTAAAAACCAAACCGATACCCACAAAAATGAATGACCCAAACATAGATGAATACTCCGTTAGAAAACGAAGTTAGGTGACCACGCTGTTACAACCTCCAAACTTAGGTGACCGTCAATATTTTTTTTCACACAAAAAAAATTCAAAACTTAACTACAACAACCAAAATTCTTTAACAACCAAAGACCAAAGTCAAATAAATAAATAAAAAAGTTGAATTCCCCAAATGAAACCAATAAAAACCTCAGTGACCTTTTCCTTCATAATCACTGATATCATCTGCCAGCAAAAGTCCAATCCTTTGATCATCATCATCATCATCACTTTCCCCCCCACCATTAACACACACAGAGTTTACTTGCAAGTGGGTTCCAGAATACTCCCAAACAGTAACGATGCTTTACTTCTCTCTTTCGTCTTTCCATTTCACTTCTGAGGCCACAATCTTCCGCAACCTTTCTATCCTCACTCAAAACAGAATTCGAATTTCATTTCATCCCAATTTGTCCTCACTCAAAACAGAATTCGAATTTCATTTCATCCCCAATTTGTTTATATATAAACCCTAGTGGGTCATGGGCTGCTGCTATCATATCAACTTCAATACCCAAAGTGGCCCTATACATTTAATGATAACCGAACCCAAGCAAGGAGCTTCAATCTTGTCTATTTCCTTGAATGGTCGGGTTGGAAAGTCTTTATTTTATGTATCGCCAAATCTCCACGGCGAAATCCCAATTTCAACCTCTGTGAATGAAAGACTCAGTCTTTTTCTAGTCTCCTTGCTCTGCTGTTAAATTCGACCAACTGGGTAGCTCTGGGAAAATGGGAATTCTGTAGTATGACGAAGAATATGGAGCTGCTAGGGTTTATTCTCATGTGGGTAGTTGTAGCTGTTCTTGATTGTGGTTTGGTTTGCTGTCAGAGGCCTGCTTCAGTGAATATTGGTGCGGTTTTCACTTTTGACTCGGTGATTGGGAGGGCTGCAAGGCCAGCTATATATGCTGCAGTTGCTGATGTTAATAAGGATGCTAGGGTTCTTAATGGGACTCGGCTCAATTTGATGATGGAGGATGCTAATTGCAGTGTTTTCTATGGCTCTGTTGTAGGTAACTTTTTCAAAACTCATTGTCGTCTCTGTTTGTATTTGCTTCTGCAGAAGAACGTTTCTTTCTCTGTGGAATTAGGGTTCTAACTGGTGTGAAGTGCTCATGAATGTTATATTGAACAATTAGTTTGAGTGCAATTTGAGTTGTTAGGATGTAATACATGGTGTTAGTAGACGATATATGATCCATTCAGAACGCTCTCCTAACAACTCGAGTTATTTGGATGCAACAGTTCTTGACATACCTGGTATAGTGGTATCAGAGCCTTTGACTGAAATGTCGGATTGAATCCTTATAGCCCCAATATACCCTTTTCAATTGCACGAGGTTTCGGTGTAAACTTCAATCTCATTTCATAGTGTTTTGTTTACGTAACTATGGTAAACTTCCCTAATAACTCGAATTATTGGGATGTTATAGGGCTCTCATGGTTTGTTACTCCCCATTGTTTGTCAATCTTTTCTTGTTCATAGTTGTAAGTTCTTCCTTGCTATTCTTAAGTTCTTCCAGTGCATTGAAATCCATTCTGTCTGAGAAGTTCAAAAACCTTGTGAAATCCAGATTTTAGGAGCATGATCTGTTGGCTAACCTTGTTCTAATTCCAAAACTCCTCTCTTTGATCAGCACTTCGCATGATAGAGAGACAAGTAGTAGCCATGATTGGACCACAGTCATCAGGGATAGCTCACATGGTCTCCGAAGTCGCAAACGGTCTACAAGTCCCTCTAATCTCATACGCTGCAACCGATCCAACTCTATCCGCTCTCCAGTTCCCGTACTTTGTTCGAACCACACTGAGCGACTCTTACCAGATGTCAGCATTGGCTGACCTGGTCGAATTCCACGAGTGGAAAGAGGTCATTGTGATCTTCACAGACAATGACCACGGCAGGAATGGCGTATCAGCCATCGAGGATCAGCTTAACCAGAGAATGATCAAGATTTCGTACAAGATGAGGCTGAGAGCCCGGTTCAATGACAGTGATGTACTTGATGTTCTGAACAGCACCAAGCTGCTCGGTCCTCGGGTCTACATTATTCATTCTTATCAAGATCCTGACTTGAGGATCTTCAAAATGGCACAGAAGCTTGAAATGATGACCACGAACTTCGTCTGGATTGCCACGGATTGGCTAGCGACTACTTTGGACTCGTTTACTAAGTCTCAACGATCGATGATGCTTGGTCTTGTTCAAGGAGTTGTTGGCTTGCGTCAGCATACTCCCAAGTCAATCAAGAAGACAGCTTTCATCTCTAGATGGAGAGAAATGCAGAGGAAAGGTATGGTTGTCTCTGAGCTTAATGCATATGGGTTTCAAGCTTACGATACGGTTTGGTTACTCGCATATGCAATCGATAGGTTCATCAACGAAGCCAACAACTTCACCTTCTCCGCAAGAGATAGCCTCGTCGATACAGATAAGTCTTCGTTCCAGCTCGGGCAACTTAAGATCTTCAATGGCGGAGCTGATCTCCGCAACATTATATTGCAGACGAATTTCACCGGTTTAAGTGGTCCTGTCCAGTTCAATACAGACCGGAACGTGTTGAACCGTGGCTATGACATCATTAACGTTAACAACTTGTCGATTAATACAGTTGGATTTTGGGGTAATGCTTCTGGGTTTTCACTTGTTCCTCCCGAGGATCGCAAAGATCGAATCTTTACCAGGGTCGACATGGAGCTCGGGAATGTAACTTGGCCCGGTGGGAAGACCGAGAAGCCACGCGGTTGGGTGATTGCTAACTATGAGAAGCCACTGAGGATTGGAGTTCCTAACAGAAGAAGCTTTGTTCAGTTTGTCACTGAAGTTTCAGATAGCCACAATGTCGAAGGGTACTGTATAGATGTGTTTCTTGAAGCTGCGAAATTAGTTCCTTACGATGTTCCTTACATGTTCATTCCTTTCGGAGATCGCCATTCGAATCCTGGATATGACAACCTCGTGAGCAAAGTTGCAGCAAATGTAAGTTTTGCATACTACTTGCTCTTATTCACAAATGCCTGCTACTTTGCTCTTTACAATCCTTTGTTTTTATCAGGATTTTGATGCAGCGATTGGGGACATTGCGATTGTGACGAACCGGACAAAGATTGTCGATTTCTCTCAGCCTTACGTGGCTACCGGTCTCGTAGTTGTGGCACCAGTTAGAAGCTTACATGCCAATGCATGGGTGTTCCTCAAACCATTTACCATGGAGATGTGGTGTGTTACTGCAGCTTCTTTCCTCATTATAGCAATGGTTATCTGGTTGCTCGAGCATCGTGTTAACGACGAGTTCAGAGGCCCTCCGAGACGCCAGCTTGTCACTATGCTCATGTAATTAGCTTTCTCACTAAAAGAATCCAACTTTAGAAAGAATGTAACTAAACTAACTCGAACATCCTCCGAATTGCAGGTTCAGCTTCTCGACACTTTTCAAGACGAATCGTGAGTCGTTACTTAGCTTATGGAAGTATTTTTAGACACTGTTTAATTAGTGTGACTTGACATTTGGTACCTTGCAGAGGAAACAACTAAAAGTCCACTGGGAAAGATGGTAATGGTGGTATGGCTCTTCTTACTGATGGTGGTAACAGCGAGCTACACGGCTAGCTTGACTTCCATCCTAACGGTTCAGCAGCTATCGTCACCTATTACCGGGATCGAGAGCTTGGTCTCGAGCAATTGGCCGGTTGGGTACCAAGTAGGCTCATACGCTTACAGCTATCTATCAGAGACTCTCCACATATCCGCGTCAAGGCTCAAGTCCCTACGCAACCCTGAAGAGTACGAGGCTGCGTTGAGGAAAGGCCCCAATAATGGAGGAGTTGCAGCGATTATCGATGAGCTTCCGTATGTGGAGTTGTTCCTCGCCAATCGGACCGACTTTGGAATCATTGGCCAAGCTTTCACCAGGGCTGGATGGGGCTTTGTAAGTAACCTACCTTGTCTTGCAAGTAACTGTACCTTTCCAACTTGATGAAATTCAGATGCAAGCTTGTTTTCCACTTTTCGCATCCTGAGTCATTCCAATGGGCTTGTAGGTTAGGATTCAGCTGGATTAACCATTTGAGTGACATGTCACATTGTGTTGTAAATGTTACTTCTTTCGCAAGAAACGAGTCCAATGCCAATCTAACCCTATCAATTGCAGGCATTCCAGAAGGACTCCCCTCTAGCAATCGACATCTCCACCGCAATCCTGAAGCTATCCGAGAACGGACAGCTCCAGAACATCAACGACAGGTGGTTCTGCAAGAGAGGATGCCCCGGAGAGCACCAGAGGAAGAGCGAGCCGAATCAGCTCAACCTGATAAGCTTCTGGGGACTGTTCTTGCTCTGTGGTGTTGTATCCCTAACTGCATTGCTTATATACACGGTACGAATGATTCGACAGTTTGCCATCTACAAACACAGGCAGTTGCAGCAGATTTCTGCTGCTTCTTCCTCTTCTTCCGTTTCTCCAGTCTCGACGAAAACTGCTCGTTGTTGCTGCGAAGGGTGTATAACTTCTTCGAGTTTGTTGACGAGAAGGAAGAGGCTATTAAGAAGATGTTTGTGGAGTGTGAGCATCCTCAGCCGCAGGTTATGAGGATGGAGAGATAGCTTTGTTAAGTGTACATAAATTATATTAACATGTAGTTGTAACTTGTATAGCAAGGAAATAGGTAATTTGTGTGAAAAAAAATAAAAAATTAATGAAGGTGTTCATGCCTCGTCTTATCAGACTCCGACTCACCTCTTATAAGAATATGCGGCATTAGTTAGTTCTAGGCGATGTAAATGGTATCTTCTAGGGAAGTGAGAAGGAAAGGATTGTACGTACCGATGAAATGTTTCCCGAAATATCAGTTTGTTCCCCATGTAGTGGAATTCGTGCAGTATTTTTAGTCTTGTCACTTGCATGAGTGGCTCGCTTTGATTGGCTGCTCTGCTGTAGGCGATCTTTGTCGTCTATCTCACTTAGAGTTTCTTGGATCTTGCCACATCGTCTTGAAGCTGCTACGAAAAAAACTCTAGCTGTTTAGGATTTTCAATGGATCCTCTTTGATCGGTGGGCTACCGTTGGATGTCAGGTTACAACTTCTCATTTCCCCTAGGTGGTTAAGCAGTTTGGGTTTATTAGGCGACTCGGTCTGACCGCTTAACCTATCCTAAGTTTCTCTCCTCACCACCTTGGACAAACTATGACCTCGTTTAGGATTTTCGTTCGATTCTCTTTGGCCGATGGGCTACTGTTGGGTGTCAGGTTACAACTTCTCCTTTTCTTAGGTGGTTAGGCAACTGGGTTTATTGGGCGACTCGGTCTGGCGGCTTAACCTATCCTAACTCTCTCCTAACCGCCTTGGATCAACTATGGCCCCTTCTGGCACACTAGACTACTTATTAGACTTCTGGCACGTGAGCCCTCATCCTTGGAGATTCAAATGTTCCTCGGAAAGAGTTTTGCAAATTACTCGATCCGCTCTGACCCGTCACCCGAATGAGCCGATCAATTATCCCAAGCTTGTTGTCTGATTCTTTGGGTTCTTACTACTTTGTCCTGTGGATTGTCGGCCAGAATGATGATAAGAATACGTACGAGATTGACTAAGAGTATGTTTGGTAGCGCAGTTTCTCGGCTTCAAAACTGGTGTCGGTTTGACCGTTTCATCGGTGAATACATTCAACGCCACCAATTACTGCTGCCGACCCACTTACCAAACGTGTCCTAATTCTACGATTATTTTATATTATTAATTTATATAATTGTTTATTGTATAACGTTTTCACTTACTCATTACTAAACTTTTCAAAATAACTCTGAGAGTAATTAAAGTTTGGAAGAATAACTTATTGGTCATTTATGTTTACGAACGTTAAGTTTTTCATCCATTTATCTATCAGTATTTAACAAATGTCACATCAGCATTAGACCAACCAACCTAACCCAAACGAAAATCGAACAACGCTAGGATCAAGATCATTGAGGTCCAACTAGAGTTGCTGATCCCGATATGTTATAAATAGGAGTTGATCCGTTAACAAGGGCACTTATTACTGTTGCACCTACCACACGTTCTGATTATACATCATACATATACGTCTATACATCGTTCAGGCATGGGCAAACATGATACAGGTCTAGAGCTACATGTGACACTCAAGCTCTGATCCTAATATGTTAACAATAGGAGGTTGATCTTAACAACGAGAACACTTAATACTATTGCACCTACCACATGTTCTGATTGATTATACGTCATACAATACACGTCTATACACCACTGAGGCATGGACAAATATGAAACATGTGACACTCAAGCTATGACCCCAATATGTTATAAATAGGAGGTTGATCTCAGCAACAAGGACTCTAAATATACTATTGCACCTGTGCCACAAGTTTTGATTATACGACATACATATACTATCATCACAACTAGGGTTGTTAAGCCCTGTCTGCGTCGTTGAGGCCTGGACGGACATGATGATACAATCGTGCAGGGTCACCAGTTCAGAGTAGACACATGATACATAGGTTTCGATCCCTATATGTCATATATATAGGAGGTTGACCCCAACAACGTAACAAGGACACTTAATGTCTTAATACTATTGCACTTACCACACGATTTAATTATATGTCACACATATATACATCTAAGAGCATCTACAATGGTCTTATTTAAAAGGTTTAAAGCTTTTACAAAAAGCTTTATAACCATAGAAGAGGTTGAGGTGGCACTAAAAGCTTTATATACATAAAGCTTTAGGGACTACAATGGTAGGGTTTAAAAGTTTAAAGCTTTAAGTGTAAATATTATATTCTATATAATAATATGAGGTGACAATTTTGGAAGAGAGAGAATGCAAAAGCTTTGTAGATTCAAAGCTTTTGCAAAAAGCTTTATGAAATTCACCAATCAACTCATCTTTGACTCATCTTTGACCATCATCCATGCATGCTCATACTTAAAATGTTTGTTACGCATGGAGTAAAACAACTCTCGTGCAGCTCCCATAACTTGATCATCTGACCAACCGCTATGATTTTGTCTTTTGGTTTGAATGAAGCATTGGTTAAATTCATTAACCAAAGGAATTATATTGAACCAATGTGATTTCAAGGTTTGTTGCGTTCTATCATTACCGCTCGTAACATGATCGTTAAAGTATTTTGTTATTCGTTCCCCAAAAGTCTTTTTTGTTCTGTCTGTTGCCTTTCATACTATCAGTTGAGAAGGTAAGAGCTTGCAAGCAATTTGTCATCTTCAACGGTCCACCTCTTGCGACTTTCGTCATTACTCATTTCGTCAGACTCCACCATATCATCAGGTCTTGTATCGGCAGGCGGTGTTGGCATACTTTGCGGTGTATATTGTTGTTGCATTGCTGGATTGAAATACTCATAGTGTGGATACATGGGGATATGAGGGTTTGAATAATATGGAAAATTCGGGATACCTTGGCGTTCTTGAAACTGTGAAGAACCTTGCACCTGAGGTGGTGGAGCCGTGTGTTGAGGATGAACTGATTCGCCATTATAATGACTACCCAATAACCTCGTGACATAATTTGCCTCCATGTGAAAAAGTTAGTAATGTTAAAGTTTAAATGTAATTCAATTTATAGAGGCGTTTTCATTCTTATCATCTTAGATAATGCGAAGTATATGGGTTACCACAACCCTATATTGAAGATATATATTTTTAGGCTTGGACTAATTGATTGCATTTTTCATAGTATTCCATCAAACTAATTTAAATTGAGTTTGACCTGTTTATCTTCGAAGGGATGTATTATTTTAATTATATTATATTATTAATTTTTAGGCGATTTATTTGTCGATTTCATAATGTAATTATATATACTTATATTCTCAATCATAAAATACTTAGTCAGCTGATACATGGTCTTGGAGCTAATGTGGTGTACTGAATGCATACCAATTGACGTCATGAAAATGATAAGTGGTATGGAAAGACCCAAAATGTAAAGTGATCAAATTAGGAGGTTGTATCTATATAGGGGGCTATTTGTAAAGTTGACAAAGTATAGGGGGGCAAAGTGCCATTTTCCTTTAATATTTTAATCATATTATATTATTAATTAATATTTAAAAGGTTATAAAGCTTTATAAGTTTCATGCCATTGTAGGAATAGCTTTATAAATTAGAGTGTTTTAAAAAAGTGATGTGGCATACCTTATAAAGCTTTAAAATACATGACCATTGTAGATGCTCTAAGGGCTAACTATCAATACTTCTCGCCACCCACTTTCAGATACGTCTCCACTCACATCTTTTTACTGTTCTTGTTATGTTTCTCTTATACGTCTTACAATGTACAATCAAAGACATCTCAGACAGATCAACAAGACAAGACTCGCTCAATCTACTAAAGATTTGTCGATATTTTAGGTGAAATTATTAATTTATCTAGTCGAATTTGAAACCAAACTCTAATTAAAAATGCTAAGTGTAATAATTGAACAGGACATACGTATACTATAGGCATCGATCACCATCATTCAACGTAGCTTTCATGAAACAGAAAAAAATTAAATGGAAAATAGCACTTTGGCCCCCTCTACTTTGCCAACTTAACAAATAGCCCCTATACTTTAAATTACTCTTTTTACCCCCTCCTACTTCGACCACTTTGCTGTTTTGGTCCTTCCGTTTCAACTTTCATCTTCTTAACATTAAATGTAGGATGGTTGGTTCGAGAGGTATCACGAAGAGTATGGTAAAATAGGAAGAGATTTAAAACCACACATTTTATTCGTCGATTTCATCCTATCTAACTATATATATACCTATATTCCCAATTAAAAACACTTAGTAAGCTAATATATGGCTATTAGAGCTAACGTGGTGGAACGAAAGGACCCAAACAGCAAAGTGGTCAAAGTAGGAGGGGTAAAAAGAGCGATTTATTAAGTTGGAAAAGTAGAGGGGAGCGAAAATGCTATTTTCCCAAAAATTAAATTATTAATATATGATCACTTATTAATTATTATAGGGCATGATCTTGACCAACAACGACACACGTTGGACAATCATGATTTGAAATCTGTTACCACCAACCTTAATCAAAATTCAACACTACATGTGTCCTTTGTTTATTTCATGTGTACATATACCACACTCTCGTGGGGTCAAGATTTGATTCCATAATCGAAAGTAACACATGATACAATATAATTTAGTGTTTCGAGTAGCTGATCTGGTCGGTTTAATGAGAAGTTTGATCAGTAAGATCGGTTGGTTGATGTGAGAGAGACGTCGTTTTTATCCAAAGTGATTGAGAGTCACTGTGTAGTCCCTAACAACGCGTATATCAAAGAAATATATAATAGTAAGTGTCTTATAGTACGAGGGGGATTGGCATATTTGGTGGTGGGAGAGATAGAGAAGTAATGGGCGCACACCTTGTAGGTGTATTGTAAAGCTTTAAACGTGCATATGATAAAGGCGTATTGAGCTTAAAGTGTATGTTGTCTAATGTTAGGTCATGTCCCATAATTAATGTCAGGGTCAGGCTTGTATTTATAAGTCCTCTAGATTTGGGTCGGGTCGGGTCGCCATGTGTCATCGATGGAATGATGACCCGTCTTGGAGGTGATCCTGACCGTCCAACTACGAAAGGGTATGATCATCCTGGTTTTTAACCATAGACGCAGGACACATGCATGAGCCATGGCTGAGTCTCAGATGTTGGTCTTGGAGTATTGGGTCGACCGAAGTATCGGGGCGCACCTTATGGGAGAATTGTAGAGCCTTAAGCGTGCCTGCGATAAGACGTACTTAGCTTAAGGCATATATTTTTGTTGAGTGTTAGGTCATGTCCCATCAAATTTGAGGTGAGATACGTATTTATAGGTCATCGAGATCTGATCGTCACATATCGTCAGTGAAATGTTGACTCTTCTTGGAGGAGATCTTGACCGTCCAACTACGAAGGGATGAGATCGTTGTGAGTTCTAACCCTAGGTGCACGACACATGATCCATAACCTAAGTCTCAACTACTGGTCTTGAAGTATTGGTTGATCGAAGCGGTCTGACCGATACCTAGACCGGGGGCCATCACCTATACATATATTCATGCTTGATGATAAAAAAAAAAATTCAATAAATCAAGAAAAAAATCCTAGAATTTTTATTTTATTTTAAATTTTTGGGGTTTAATATTAGAAATTTTTGAAAAAAGTTTTGCAGTACACGTTGCCAACAAATAATCATATGTCCTTTGAAATATAATTGATATGTTTGTTGCATGTCTCATGACTTGTCGCTCTCCCATTGGCCATGATAAATGACACCATGACTTGTCAAATGTGATATTGTTTATTTCTTTTTAGAACTAAAGTTCAATCAAACTCGAACAACTACACAAAATCGACTCAATAGAGATCAAACAGAACTATTATAACTTATAACGACATTATCCTAGTGTCTCGAAACTTGGAACAATCAATTATTCAAATGTTTTAGTGTACAGTTCATCATGTCTCGTACATCTTCGACAGGCAATTTTAAGTGTTAACGATTTTGTTTCAAAATAAGGATGATTTTTTTAATAGGATCACTTGTTTAGCTTTAAAATTAATGTCTATTACACATCAAAACACATTATATACTTACATCATAACATCTATACTGACGTCTCTTTTCCTTTAGATTCACCTAATGTGAATTTACATCTATCAAACGAACGGTTTAAATAGGTCACGAGATTAATTCAGGTAACAGGTCATGAGTTCATAGAGTTAAAGGGTCACTGAATCATGAATTAATTGGATTATAAGTATATTTGATGACAGTTCACTTAGTTTCCAGGTTTTATAGACTTTAAGTTGTGTGCGTTTTGAACTGACTATTGACAAATTTAAATTATCGATCAGATTGAAACTGAGCTGAGTTGGGTAATTTTTTTTTTTTTGCAAATTTTATATGTAATATTTTTTTTTCTAATTT
This sequence comes from Linum lewisii, assembly GCA_034768395.1. NCBI lineage: Eukaryota > Viridiplantae > Streptophyta > Magnoliopsida > Malpighiales > Linaceae > Linum > Linum lewisii. Next base: position 50,575,821 of record CM068304.1, read on the forward strand.
AGTTATTTTTAACTTTTGAACCAAAACTTTTACTTAATTTTGCACATTTTTATCGTTTAAAGTTTACACTAAACCACATGGACTACATACATGCAATGTTTATTGTTAGATTTCTTAATCACCGGTTGCCAAAATAGGAAAAAAAATAAGCATCATGATTTCTATTTATGCATGTTTATTGTTTAATTGAACATTTTAGTAATGATTATAATTTATAACCAATTTTTTATTAGTTACTTAAATGATCACTGAACTTTGGCCGAATAATCCAGTGATCACTAAACTTTAAAAAATTTCCTAGCCATCACTGAACTTTGATCGACTATCCTAGAGGTCACTGTTAGCTATGGACATCCATAATTCTGTCTGTCTTCCTATGTGGACTCGCCACATGGTTCGTCACGTCATTAAAGTTGCCATGTACGCTCTCTTTTCACCCAAAATCAACCAAAGCACTCGACCCAATTACCCACCCACCCACCCAAAATCAACCCAGGCGCCATCAATGGTGATCTCTAAATCCTTCAACTCCCTATCGAGGAAGCAAAACCCTATTCTCGTCCCCTACTCCCCCGCCGCCATAACCCTAGTTTCTCCAAAAACATTGGTGGTCACCTAGGTTTGGGGTTGTAACACTATGGTCACCTTAACTTCGTTTTGTAGTAAAGCACTCACTTATGTTTAGGTGAGGCATTTTTGTAGGTATTAGTTTGGTTTTTGAGCTGACTAAATTTATTTTTTGAGGGTTCAACCGAGTTGATTAAGGAGATTAAAGAATATTATGTTTGATGATGTTACATGCTTAGTTGTTAGTTTGGCCGGAATTGTCATCAAGACCGAAATAATTATTCGGTTACCTTATTTAAATATAGATGAGTCATCTGTTACCAAACGAAATTAGGTGACCACGATGTTACAATCCCGAATTTAGGTGATGACCAATGTTTTTGAAAAAAATATTTCATAGCAGGCAATTTGGTGGGTATGAAAAAATTATTTTTATCCATAAAATATCAATAAAAATTCAACGTTTCTCCCGTTAAATTAGTGACTTATTAATTAGCCAAATAAAAATTAAAAGTAGTTGTTGCAACGGGAAACTACAAAACCCAAACTACAAAATTAAAAGTAGTAGTTGTCTTGGAGGCGGTCCTGACCATTCAACTAAGAAGGGATGAGATCGTCATGAGTTCTAACACGACGCATGATCCATAATTGAGCCTTGGTCTTGGAGTATTGGGTCGACCAGAGCGATCTAACCGATATATATCTTGACTAGGGCCCATCACCTATACATATATTCATGCTTGATGATAAAAAAAAAATCTTCCAATTAATGAATCAAGAAAAAATCCTAGAAATATCTTTTTGTTTTTTTATAATTTTAAATTTTTTTGGGGTTTAATATTAGAATTTTTTGAAAAATGTTTTGCAGTACACGTTGCCAACAAATAATCATATGTCCTTTGAAATATAATTGATATGTTTGTTGCATGTCTCATGACTTGTTGCTCTCCTATTGGCCATGATAAATGGCACCATGACTTGTCAAATGTGCTATTGTCTATTTCTTTTTAAAATTAAAGTTCAATCAAACTCGAGCAACTACACAAAATCGACTCAACAGAGATCGAACAGAACTGTTGTAACTTATAACCACACTAGGAACAATCAATTACTTACATGTTTTAGTGTACACTTCATGAGGTTTCATCACTCAACATCATCATTCAAAATTGTTTCGACAGATAATTTAAGTGTTAACGAGTTTGTTTCAAGACAATGATTGCTTATTTAAGTATTATTACGGTCCAAACATGTTTAGATTTAAAATTAATGCCTATTGCACATCAAAACGCATTATATACTTATATCATTTAAGATAACATCTTTACTGATGTCTTTTTTTCCTTTAGATTCACCAACGTGAATTTACATTTATCAAACGAATGGTTTAAACGGTTCACAAGATGGACAATTCGGATTACGAGTCACAGGTTCATAGAGTTAAATGGTCCTTGGGTCGTGAACTAATTGGATTACTTAGTTTGCAGGTTTTATAGACTTTAAGTTGTGTGTGTTTTTGACATTATTGACTTTTGATCAATTTAAATTACTGATCAGGTTGAAACTGAGCTGAGTTGGGTAAGTTTTTTAAGGTCTAATGTAATATCTCATATCCAAATTTTATATGTTATATTTCTTAATTTAGTTATTTTTCCTTTTTGAACAAAAAATTTTAATTAATTTTGCACATTTTTATCGTTTAAAGTTTTACACTAAACCACATGGACTACATGCAATGTTTATTGTTACATTTCTTAATCACCAATTGCCAAAAAAGGAAAAAAATAAGCATCATGATTTCTATTTATGCATGTTTATTGTTTAATTGACATTTTAGTAATGATTATAATTTATAACCAATTTTTTTGGTCAAATCTTTTTTACCACATAATGAGTAGCTCTATTATTAGACTACCGAATAATTTGAAACTTGATGAAATGGGCAAGACTATGAAGCATTGGCGTAGCCATGAATTCAGCCAAGTGCAGGTCCATAATATTAAAATTAGCAAAATGATCGAGTGGTGAGAATTCCAACAAAATTTAAGTAGGGTCGAATTTTCATATGTAAGCATTTGTGTTACAATTATACATACGTTTTTTTTTCTCCCAAAACATCCCCTATAGTCCTTCCACCACCTCTGCCCATAAGGGAGAGAATTTTCTCGAAGATAGTACCTTCATGAGTAGCTAAAATTTGACCAGATTTGAGACGTGTGAGAACCAACTCTGCATCTCAATGACAAAAAAGATCAAACAAACATGCATAATGCATTCCAAGAGCATTTATAATCGAACTTGTGGGAAGACCTTGTAGAGTCTACTAGTTTTGTAACCTACTGGTGAAGTAACTACACCTCTTTATCAAAGAAGTCCACAGGTTCATAAAAAAAACGAACTTGTGAAATTTCAAACTTCTATTCACATTTATCTTTAAGCAAAATGAGAGAAAATGAAAAGATGTGTCAAAAACATTGGCAGTCATTTAAGTTTGGGGTTGTAACATTGTGGTCACCTAACTTTATTTTGTAGCAAAGCACTCACCTATGTTTAGGTGAGCCATATTTGTAGGTATTAGTTTGGTTTTTGAGCTGATTAGATTTATTTTTTGAGGGTTCAACCGAGTTGATTAATAAGGAGATTAAAGAATATTATGTTTGATGATGTTGCATGCTTAGTTGTCAGTTTGTCCGAAATTGTCATCAAAAGTGATCAAAATAATTGTCCAGTTTGTTTAAACATAGATGAGTGCTCTGTTAGAAAACGAAGTTAGGTAACCACGATTTTACAACCCCAAATTTAGGTGATCGCCGAAGAAAATATTCAATTTGGTGGGTATGAAAAAATTTATTTTATCCATAAAATATCTATAAAAATTCAACATTTCACCCGTTAAATTAGTGACTTATTAATTAGCCAAATAAAAATGGGATAATGGTGTTTTGCCCCCCTCTACTTTGCCAAGTTAACAAACAGCCCCCTATACTATAAATGATCAATTTACCCCCTCCTAATATGCCAACATAACAAACAGCCCCTTCCATCCAAAATTCCGTTAAGTGATGACTCACCAATATGACTCATCCACAATTAATGACTGTACATTGCCACATCATTAATGACTATACATTTTAAGTACAAAAGGCAATAAAAATATTAATTTTAAATTTATAAATTAAAAAGTATATATTTAATTTTTTAATGGATTTTTATTTTTAATGTTTTCAATTAAATAAATATTTTGGATTTAAAAATTTCAAAGTTATTTTAGAAAAAAATGTATATTTATTTTAGAAAAAATGTAATTTCATTTTTAATATTAAAATCCATAAGGGAAATATTTTTAAAAATATATTTTTTATTTTTTATTTATAAATTTAATTTAATTCTTTTTATAATTTTTTTTTTAGTTCAGTTGAGATGGATGAAAGTCGTTGATGTGGCAATGTACAGTCATTAATTGTGGATGAGTCATATTGGTGAGTTATCACTTAACGAAATTTTGGATGGAAATTTGGATGGAAGGGGCTGTTTGTTAAGTTGGCATAGTAGGAGGGGGTAAATTAATCATTTCATAGTATAAGGGGCTGTTTGTTAACTTGGCAAAGTAGAGGAGGGGGCAAAACACCATTATCCCAATAAAAATGAAAAGTAGTTGTTGCAACGGGAAACTACAAAACCCCAAAGTCAAGAAAACGAAAGTAATTATTAATAATAACTCAAATAAAAAATAAAATACAAAGGATGTATAAACTCAATGAAAAAATCAACAACAAAAAGAAAAAAGCTATTTTATTTTGGCCCCTCTATTTAGGAAAGTTAACATAACAACCCCTATATTACAAATTTTTTACACTTAGCTTTTATATATAATACAAGGAAAAATAGCACTTTGACCCCTCTACTTCGTCAACTTAACAGATAGTCTCACTACTCTTTTAACCCTCTCCTACTTTAACCATTTTTCCGTTTGGGTCGTTCCGTTTCAACTTTCGTCTTCGTGACGTCAGTTGATGCACATTCAGCACACCATGTTAGCTCCAATAACCATGTATTAACTTACTAAGCATTTTTAATTGAGAATATAATATATATAATTAGATAGAATGAAACCGCCAATAAAATTTGTTATTTTAAAATCATTCGTATTTCACCATATACTTCGCAATACCTCCCAGACCCCAATTTACCTCCCTACCCAACTCTTCGTCTCCTACCTCTGATATTTGTGTCCAGATTTAACGCTAAAAAGATGATAGTTGGACCGAAAGGGCCCAAAAAGCAAAGTGGTCGAAGTAGGAGGAGGTAAAAAGAGCGATTTATAGTATAGGGGCTATATGTTAAGTTGGAAAAGTAGAGGGTGTAAAAAGATATTTTCCTTTTTTTTTTTGGTGTAAAAGCGGGGCGGCAGCCCCTAGTTAATTAAAGAAACAACTCTTGGCCTGGCGACCCCAAGGAGGTCATACCTAAGCCAATAAGCCAAACGAGAATCCGGGTACATCAAAGTCTGAAAGCCAAAATCAAAAGATATTTTCCTTATTATTTATTAATGAATTTTCCTACCAAAATTAAAATGAATTTCCCGACACAGAATCCCCAAAATACCCTCACCCTCAAAACAAATATGATCTTCACTTCTCGCCTAACACCTTCCTTTCCCTTCCTTCTCCCATGGCCTAATCAACACAGAGACCTCTCTCTCTCAAATTCCCCTTTAGGCCATCACCGCTTTCCGAAATTCATCTCTCGAAATCTCCATGATCAGAATTCAGAATCATCACCACCCTTAAATCCCCCCTCATCCTCATTGAAATCCGGCCTGAAATGGGTAGATCCAAATCCAACGTGAGCCGGAAAATCCACCGCCGCCTCTCCATCCTCCGCCGCTGCATTCTCCGTGTATGGCAACACATCATGATGTGCTCCATCGGAAAACCCATCAAGTACCGTATGCTCTCCCTTCCTTCCATTCCCAAGCACCCTCCATCCGGAATCGTAATCCCTCATCCGCCTCCGCCGTCCGCCGCCGCGACGACGACGAAGACGACGGCGGCTTTTCAAAATTACAACGGTGTAGGAGGAGGAGGCCTCAATCGGGTTGATTCGGATTTGGTTGCGCTGAAGATTAGCCTATTGGGTGATCCCCATATTGGGAAAACAAGCTTTCTGGTAAGAAATTAAAAACCCCCCTTTTGAAATTTCATCGTTCGTTTCGTCGGGTCTCTGTTTTTTGTTTTTTTTTTCAATTTCTGATGAATTGGGTCGGTGAAGGCGAAGTACGTCGGCGGCGGAGAAGAGACGGACGTTGGATTAAACGGAGAAGAAGGGCTGAATTGGATGGATAAAGTATTGGAAGTCGGAGGAGCTCGGATTTCCTACAGTCTTTGGGAAGTCGACGGCGGAGAGCAATCGAAGGAGCAGATTCCGGTGGCGTGTAAAGACTCGGTGGCGATTCTTATCATGTTTGATCTCACCAGTCGGGTCACTCTTAACGGGTCGGGTTCCTTTCTGTCTCTTTGTGAATGCGATGTAAATCATACATTCTTTGTTTCTGATATGAACTCTGGTATTTTGTCATTTTGCAGAGTCATGAAATGGTACCAAGAGGCAAGGAAATGGAATCAGGTATTCGAAATTCGAATTTGTTTATTCGCACATCGAATCATATCTCGTAGTGATTATTAGGTTATGAAGAATGTGATATTCGAATCTGAAATGTGACATTGAATCTCTTGCCTTAATTAGGGTTTATATGATCTTTGCTTCAAACCTAAGATGTTAGTGAATGTGTTTATCTGCATTTTTACCAGTAGGATAACTTGAGATGAATGTGTTATATACCCGGTTTTGAACGTAAAATCGAATGTGTATACTAGAGCTTGACGAATCTGTTACATTGCTGCATAGTTGTTATCGGTAGTAAGATTCGAAACCGAATTGTGACGAATGTGTACATTATATACCAAACTTGAGATGAATGTGTATATACCTGGTTTTTTTGTCGTAAGATCGAATGTGTATACTAGAGCTTGACGAATCTGTTACATCTCTGCATAGTTGTTATTGGTTAGCTAAGATTCGAAACCGAATTGTGATGAATGTGTACATTGAATCTCTTTCCCTATGAAGCCTTAGATGATCGTTACGTAAACCTTATGTAGTGAACGTGTTACTTTTCGACGAAATATGACCCTTGATTCCAATTGTTTGCAGACGGCAATACCGATCTTGATAGGAACGAAGTTCGACGACTTCATCCAGCTTCCAATCGATCTACAGTGGACAATAGCCAGCCAGGTAAAAAGTAAAAACACAAACCTCTGTAAACAAATTTCTTACTTCCATATATCGGTTTAAGTCTGAGAATCGAATTCTATGGGGGGCAGGCGAGAGCGTACGCCAAGGCATTGAACGCGACACTGTTCTTCTCAAGCGCGACATACAACATCAATGTGAATAAGATCTTCAAGTTCGTAACAGCCAAGCTATTCGATCTGCCATGGACCGTGGAGCGGAACCTTACAATCGGAGAGCCGATCATTGATTTCTGAACAGTGAAATAGTTCGAAGGTACAAAAAAAGAGTCTTTAGCCAGACACTTTTTTTTCAACCGGTCACCGGGTTTTTCCGATATCGATTTTCCCGGTGAGTCCTGGAGTTGTTTTCTTCTTCGAACTGGGGATGGTGATCATGATCTTGATCTTGATCCTTCTGTTGTTATTTTTTTTTTTTATATTGTTACAGTGTTCTTTTAATTGTTTTGTTTTACCAGAATGAAGATGAAATGAAAAGTTTGGCAATCCTTTTGTTTGATTTTCTTAACAGTTTTTTTCTTCTATCCGTGGGTGGTTCGGGTTTGTATCGAGCCGGATTCTGGGGATATAACCCGGAAAATCGAACCGGATAGGTCAATTGTTCGAAATTGATGAAGAAGTTGGTTAAATAACTGGATAAGTTACACTGAACACAAAGGTAGTTTGGTCGATAGAATTGGGTTTCAATTTCCACTGAGAATTGTAGTGCAATTATTTGGGCCAAATTTTAGTGAGCTGGGAATTGGAACCCAATTTCATCAACCAAACGGCGCCAGTATGTAATAAATGACCATGACTAGCAAAATAATCTACCATGTGGTTGTCCAATTGATAAATATTCTCAATAAAATTTCACAAAATCAGAAAATTTCAAAAGAGTGCTCACATGTGATGTCTTGTCATTTTTCCTCCTCCCCAAATAGGGGTTTTGTAGTTTTGGGGACAAAAATACGTAACAATTTATTCTTAGTAGTACATTGCGTTACAAAGTTTAAAAAAATGGACAAATGTGACAACTAGGGTGACATTGCTTCCACAGGTTTGTAAGGGTTAGTTGAAACCCTAGACATCGTTATGGACGATCTAGGATTTCAAGACGCATATGACGCGATGCTACCCTATATCGGCCTAGATCAATCATATTGTTTGACTTTCTTAATCAGTCAAAAGTTGCAGAAAGCTATGTTCGCTTTTTGACCAGTTAATGGTCAAAAGCTGATGCAAGTCCTGCGCACTTGGTTGTACAAGACATCTAATTATGGGAAGAATCTAATAATTGTATAAATTTCGAGGCTCCCAAGTCTTTTAATGACCAAAATTCAGTGGGAGGTTCAAAGACAAATTGATTACAATTTCTTTCCTTCTTCCTTGTTTCTGAAATTCATTCCTCAAATTCATTTGTGCAAAAAGATGCAGTTTCCTTCTGGCTTCGATGGATAGTATAGTTCGTCATAGGAGGGTGTCTTACAATGGTGGGAAATTACTTCACTTGAGCATAAAGAAACAACCTCGTCACTGAAAAGTCTTTCCAGTTTTCCTTTGTAAAATGGGCGCCAGCGAAGTTACAATGGTGATAAGTGTCATCTACCGGTGTCCAGTGTTTGCCAACAACGAAATCGCAGCTTATTATCCACTCTCGTTGATGGACGAAGTTGGGCTAAACGTTTTCTACGACATGATGACAAATAATCTTATATATGCGGTCACATTTGTCCATTTTTTTAACTTTGTAATGCAATGCTTCATCGAGAGTAAAATTATTAAGTAATTTTTATCCCAAAACTACGATAATAGTAGTTGGATCTTAACTCACTACAAGAAAAGTGATTTTTGGCAACGGAAAAATAGTGACGGATCTAAAACCGTCGCTAAAAATATAATATTCGGTGACAGTTTCAAATATCCGTCGCCGTTGGTCAAATTTCTTTGGCGACAGAGGGTTTTCCGTCGCCGTTGGTCAAATTTCTTTGGCGACGGAGGGATTTCCGTCGCCGTTGGTCAAATTTCTTTGGCAACGGAGGGTTTTCCGTCGCCGTTGGTCAAACTTCTTTGGCGACGGATGGTTTTCCGTCACCGTTGATCAATTTCTTGGTGACGGAGGGTTTTCCGTCACCATTGGTCAAGTTTCTTTGGTGACCGTTCTTGTTCGTCCGTGTTCTTGTCCGTCGCCGTAGGTTTACAGATATTTGTCGACGGTTTTTATCTGTCGCTGTAGGGTGCAAGTTTTTGTCGACGGTTACAATCCGTCGCGGTAGGTTTCTAACTTTTTTGTCGACATTTTTTGTTCGTCGCCGTAGGTTTACAGCTTTTTTTCGACGGTTCTTTTACGTCGCTGTAGGGTGGTAATTTTTTGCGACGGTTCATATCTGTCGCCGTAGGGCTAAGTGTTTGTCGACAGTTATTATCCGTCGCGGTAGAGTAGATAAATGAAATCAATATCCGGATTCGAACCCGAAACCACCTTGGATAAAAAAAAAAAAATCATTTTCAATTATTTTATTCCTTAGATCTAAAATCCGGATTCGAACCCAAATCCAAATAATTCGTTCATCTTCTTCTCCAGCATACAGACGCGCGAAACCTCTTCTCCTCCGCGCCAAACCCAAATCTCTCGACTCGAAGCCAATCCTCACCGTCGTCGGGTCCATCCTCTCTCCCCTCTTCGAACTTCGCAACTCTATTTGTTCCATTTTGTGAGTTTCAGGTATGCGCTTAAACCCTATTTGTTCCATTTTGTGAAGTTACTGATATGCTATTTTCCAGGTATGCGAGGAACGATTGAAGGTTGGAGCAGCGACTAACCACGATTCAAGGTCTGATATACTATTTTCCAGGTATGCTATCTCTGTTCTGTTCTTCTCTTCTTTCTTCTACTATCGGAGCAATCTATATCTCTGTTAAGGAACCTGTATTTTGTGCCGACATTGTTTGGCCTGTGCTTAATTCCTTGTCTGTTTATAACCATGACTAAGAAACCACAGCACATGGGAGGGGGTCTAGTATTATTTCTGCTGTTGCTGCTTTGCTTCCTATTGCTGCTTATTGCCTTTTACAAGCAATCCCGTGCCTCAAGTCCTTTTGATGACAATTGTTGATGTGATTCCCACTAGGCATAACCCCCCTGTGCCTCAGGTCCTTTTGTGCTTCTGTTGTGTTCTTTGATTTATGATGGTGTTCACAACTCTGAGTAAATGTATTGTCTATGCTTACTGTATGAACTTGGAAATTGGGACATGGGGTATGAGTTTTCAGTTCATGCATTGAATTTGGCTGTGTGAAGTGCCTATTTATTGTATAGGTGCATACACTGTCTACCTTTTTGGGGGGTCTTAACAGACCTAGAACCAGCCTATTTTGTAAGATTTGTTACTTTTGGAATGTGGCTGTTTACAGAGCAGACAAATGCTTATTAGCTTCGTCAGGATTTCAAGCTGACATGAAGGCTCTACAAAAGCAATTAGCTGCCAAACACCTGGTGAGTTTAAGTTATTGCAGAGATGATTACTCGAATCTAGCTACACCCATACTCATATAGAGACAATTGTAAATTATCTAGCTCTAAAATATTTTAATTATTCAATTAAAATTTTCAATTAAATATGTTGTACGATTAAAATTTGCAGTGGTAGATAACTTGTAAACTATATGCTTTTCGTATAGATAAAATATAATTTTTTTTTTAAAAAGGTGATATATTATATATATATATTGTATGTATAATAAACATTGATGATTTTATTTTCTAATAATGATTAAGTAGAAATTTACGTTTTTCATTTTTGAATTCTTTTCTTGGCATATTTTATGCATATCGTTGAGTTTTGTGATTCATATTTAAAAACAACGTAAAAAATATTAGTAAGTACTCCTGGACCAAGTGGTAAGAAATAAGAACTTAACACATTTCCTTCAAGCACCCAGGTTCAAACCCTGTAAATAACAAAAAAGTAGAAAATGATGTATGTAAATAGTAAGATAGACCAGTAAGAGAAAATATCCTCATAAGAATAAATTCTTTTTAAAAGCATAATATATATATTATGTGTGTGTCTCTAAAAAAATTATCACAACAAAAATAAGTGCCTCTAAAAGGCGGCTAAGATGACAAAATAATAGTAGTTTAAAGTAGCAATTACTAACAATTATATCTGCCACTATTTCTTCCATTAGTGACAGATAACATGTGTCACCGTATTTGCCTCTAAAGACCTCTAGCGACAGGAGCGTTGGTGGCACTTCAGCTAGAAAATCTTGTATGAGAACACTCATTTTGTTCACCATGAGAACACTAATCTCTACCATTCATTCTCTTAATCTAATCTAATGGCTATAAATTCATGGGCATCTATGTAAATTTCCCTATTATATTAATTTCCTTATTTAAATCATTTAATAAAATAATATGATAAAAGATTAATCCTAACTAAAAATAGGAATTAGTTATGGGAAAGAATTGAACTGCACGTCTGAATTTTTCTATTATTTTCCAGTGGCTTTTTTTTCCGAGGGTTCCATTCTTTAATCGACTTTGGTTTTTTTTTTCCGGCGGCTTCAATCTGTAATCGACGGCGGTAATTGGCTGATTAAATCGATAGCTTCGTTTGTTGGTAATCGACGGTAGCAACATCAAACCTGCATCAAATCGAACCATCATTGCTTAATCCGCAACCTTTATTTGTTTATCAGGTTTTTTCAGAATTCGAACTTTGATAGCCATCTGTTTCGTTTTGATTATGGTGATCAGTCATTTAATCTTCCCATAATGCTACAGCAATGGAAATGATCATTGGAGAGAAGATATCATCGGAGTCCGGTCCGTTGCCGACCACCGTTCCATCATCATCTGACACTGTTGCTTCAGGTTCGTTAGGTACTTATTTTTTCACTTTAGGTACATTATGTACCTTTTCTTCTTATTTAGTACTGACGTAGTGGCTTCTGTTCCTTTTTCCCATGTTTGGTACCAGATTCATTGTCAGAGTCGGTCCCTAACCACAATATTTGTGAAACTCCTACCCGTGTTCATGCTTCAGGTTTGAAGATATCATCGGAGTCCGGCTTGTTGCCGACCACCGTTCCATTGTCATCGGACATTCTTGCTTCAGGTTCGTTAGGTACCTATTAACTCACTTCAGGTACATTAAGTACAATTTTTACCTTTTCCAGTACTGACACAGTATATTGTGTTCCTATTTTCTATGTTTGGTACCAGATTCATTGCCAGAACTAGTCTTTAACCACTTCTTCATAATTAACAGCAGCCCCATAATTTGAGAATCAGAAATCACAAGAGCTTGAAGTTTTAAAATTATACACGAATCAAAATTGACACGAAACAGAACAATACTATGTATCAGTTATATCTAAACGTAACAATACTATGTACCAATAAAATCAAAACGGAACAACACTAGGTACCGATGTATATCGATTCGGAACAAAATTAGGTACCGATGTAAATCGAAACGGAACAACACTAGGTACCCATAAAATTGAAACGGAACAACACTAGGTACCGATGTAAATCGATTCGGAACAACAGTTTGTACGAGGAAACTCCAAACGGAACATGTCGGAAAGAACAACAATAGAACCTAGAATTCGTCGTCGGAAGAAATCTCACCAACAGTTGGCAAAACAGCCACCGATGAACGTGGACGGCGCAATCCACGGGAAGAATCGCCTGCCGCTCCTCCTCGCGACCAGCAGCTGTTCCTCCGCCTCCAACGCCGATGTCGCCTTCCGCCGAGGTTCTCCGAAGCAACGCCGAGGTCGACTTTACCCGCCGTGCTCCCATTCTTCGATTCGTGGTTGACCGCTCCCCCTCGTCGACCAAAAGGAGGCCCCCCTGCTTTCTTCGTCCGCCAGGCGATGGCATCGGCGGCGTATGTGGAACCAACGAAGAGAGAGAATATTTTAGGGATTTAGGATTAGATTTCAGTTTTTTAAGATAATATGAGCCTTTTTTATTTTAGGTACAATTACAATATTATCCTTTCTTTTACAGCCATTGGATGTTAGTAAATTAATCTAACGGTTCTAATAGGTGTTCTCATATGAGAACACTTATAGGTGTTCTCACCCCAGGTGACCCTCTAAAACTCTATAGAGGCAAAAAAATGACTTTTAGAGGCAAATACGGTGTGCCTTCGTAGCCAAGTTTTGTTTTAGTGTATATTATTTTATCGCTTTATGGTACTCAAGCTTTTAGCCTCAGTACCTAATTCCTTAATTGCATAAATCAATTTGTTATTTTTCTCTTCATAATATAATTCAACACTCATGTTCACAATAACGAGTGGATCTATACACCAAAATATTCCAAATAAAAACAAATAGTGACGAACCAAAATCAATAGCGACGAACTAATTAAAAACGACGAAAAAAATAAATTATTCCTCTCTTCCTTCCTTCTTTCTTCTTCTTCAAACGAACTTGAGCCTACTCCAGCACGTGCTCGTCCCGCTCAGCACTATCCCCATCACGATCGTCATGTTACACTCAGTGTGAGCCGAAGTCTTCAACTTCACCCCCAGCAACGACGACTTCCCATACAGTGTCACCTTCGATGTCAAGTTCATCATCCCAGTCCCTAACTCCGCCACTGCCTTGTCCTTCAGCATAGACGCCATCAAAATAGCCGAGGTGGTTATGTTCACCTGAGAACGAGGTGGGATCTCGTTCGCCAGCATTGGGACCTCCCCCACCACATCATCGTGATACAACACCAGGGTGGTGGCATTTTCATACGCGAAACCAGCATAGTTCCCATTGTCTATGGATATTATCATCGTGGTTGACACATTCGTTGCGAATAAAAGCTCAGTCAAGTTGTGATCCTTCAAACCCACTAGGTAGATGGCGACATCTGGGTCCCTGGGTCTGAACACTGTTAACCCTAGGGCTATAGCAATGACGACTGCGATAACGACTAAGATCGACGTCGTTATTAGGCATATGTGGATGCCACTGCGCCTTGAACCCATCCGTGCCAGACCCATTTGAGAGAGAATTAGAGAGAGATTTTCAGCGAGGAGAAATGCAGAGTGTCGTGGATGACTTTGTTAGGACAACTCTGTTTTGGCCTCGATATTTAAAAGGTTGTAAGTTATGTTGTAACGTTTTTTTTTAAGGGGATGTATCATCTAATGTATTTGGAAAAATATATTGTCTAGGAAAGGTATTGTGATTAATTGAGATATTATTTGATTAATTCTCTTTGTTTTCTTGGAAATATGCAATGTTTAATGTGTTTTTTTAATGTATTAGGAAATTAACCTATTTAAGGGTATTGCTGGATTTTTACCATGTTTCTTAAACTGAAATTATCCAGACATTTAATGGAAAATATTAGGAATAAATTTGGGTGAAATCATAAAGTTATTCTATGTAATATTTGTCACCAAATTAACTAAAGTTGTTCATAAATGTTCTATGATCTTCGTATAAAAAAAAAGTTTGATTATCGAGCATTAATGATATGAAGATGAAAAGTTATCACAAAATCATAAAGACTTATACAAAACGAAATGAGTCCAGTAAATTACATAAAATTATCACCACCTCCTTCACTAAAAAACTACCAATACTTCGAAACCGAATCCCATCTAAGAGCACAAACATTCTTGACAGCGGAGATTGAGATCAAGGTTGATCCTATCAAAATGAATTCAAATTAGCATTCCTATATCAAAATTGTTTTTTTTTAAATGGGCCTATTTTCCCTTCAGACCTTTTTCATATATGGGCTTTGTTAAAGCCCATTTTAGTGTTCAGATATCCTTCAAGCCCAAAGGGGGACTTCGATGAACCCAAAACTTTTAGGACCCCAACTTGTTCATGTCAAGTACCTTAACAGTCACTATGGTTTCCTGTTGTAACAGTGTAATCACTCAAGTTTGAAATTTAATAGTATAACAATCGTAGTTTGAGCTTCGTAACGTGACACTAATTCTCCGTTCAATTTTCTGTTAAAAAGGGTACTTGACAATGACACCTCATAAAAATCGAAATATAATATGTTTTTCTCAACCACCCAAACTATTTAACATCAGAATCGTCGGAGACCAATTATAGACAGATTTTCAAGCTCAAAGGTTGAATATTGGACATATGCTTTAATTTTGAAAATTTTACATAAAATTTCACTGACAAAATTCTAGACGGTGACCTAAGTTAGTTCACCCCAGTTCGCCATTGAACCTAGCCTAATCCACTAACTAACCAATTTCATGCACTTACTGAATAGCGGAACCAAAAAGGTCGGAGATCCTGAGCGAATTTTCAAGTCTAAAAGTTCAAACACGAGACAAAATAAATAATTACGGAAATTTTGCATAGAAAATTTCATCACTTTAAAATGGCGGGATCTTAGGTAGTGGCCTAGATTGGCCCACCCGAGTTTCGTCATTGACTTACTAATAACCAAGGGTAGATAATTTTTCACTACCCAAATAAAAATACAATACTCTATTTATCTTTCATCCAAAAACAAGTCGTAAGGTGTCACTTTTTAACGTAAAATTGAACGAAAATAGCAAAAACAAAGTCACGTTATGATGTTCAGACTGCAACATATTTTTAAAGTTAAGTGACCATTGTTCCCTCTCCAAATCTAAGTGACCGCCAATATATCTGATCTGATGTAGCCGGTCAAACATCCATGACTATTTTTATCATGGATAAGGCCAACCATTAGAAAACAAATAATTAGTACTTAAACCACATCTCTAGGAGTCTTAAACAACATATTTAAATAAATTAAATGTTCCAAATCCACATAATGGTACACAAAACAGGCTGACAATAGGAAGAATTTGGTGGCTAACAACTTTGGTAACATAGGAAAAATAAAATAAAACAATGATCTTGTTCATACATCACAAGGTTGTCAAAAACCTATATTACTAAAAATAAGAAATGATATATAGAAGTGTTTTGAGTGTATTGGTTGATTGGTTTAATCGAAATTTCGATAAAAAATCGATGTATATACTGTTCCGACTTGGAGAGTCTAGGTTGGTCCAATGAGTTGGTTCGAATGGAGGGTTGATGGTTGAGTGCGCCTGACTCCTGACGTCGGGTGTGTTTCAGTATATATGTATTGTGTGTTTGGTGTTTAACACGCTTGGTAATGGGTATCCACGAGTTTGGATATCCCGTATTCACTATGTATATTAGTTTATTAAATTGGTATTATCCGTACTTGTCCTGCGAGACTAAATGAGTACAAAATCCGATCCAAACCATCCTCGCCCTGGAATGGCTATTGGGTAAACCTGCTACCTATCGGGTGAACTCCAAATCTCTCTACAACTGGTTTGCAAATAGATTTTCGAGATAAAGCTATGATCTTCACATCGTTAAGATTTCGAGAGAGAACGACGGACTGCTCGACTGATGAGTTGAAGTAAAAAAACTGATTGTCTGAAGGAGAAATTGGGTCTGGTCCGCTAAACATAGATGACCAACTTAATTATTATGCAACTTAACTATAGCCCAACTCGAATTCATAATAATTTTATTATAATCTTACCGTGTCATTTTGTTATAATCGTAACGAAAACTTCGATAAGCCTTATGCAACATATCAGTGACTATAGAGCTTTGAAAACAAACTCTCTCAGCTATCAAAAACTTTGATAACATATCATGAACCGTTACGCTCCTAATAGTTCGAGTTGTCAATTATATTTTATTTTATTCATTAACACATTTCTTTTTTTATATTATTACCGTTGTTTTTTTAGCAAGGGTTATCGGCAGAAATTAAAATCATTTGAAAAGCATATTAAAATCTTGGACGAGCTTTGCCGGCAACCGGCTCAATAGGAAAATACGAAAACACAGCTATTTAACAAATTTTCAATCACCTATTTTTCACCCATTCTCAAAACCATCCCAAATATTTTAAAATTTACTTTTCTATCTCGTACATTGATCTGGACAAAGAAGTCGTTTTCTGGTTTGGATTTGGAAGGAGAAACTCCGAATTTCTAAATTTCTTGTTTTTTTGTCCAATAATTACTTGTCCAATATCTCTGAAATTGAATCCCTCCTTCCTTTAAAATCCAGCTCCAACAGGAATCTGAAATCCCTTTCGAATGAAAGGGAATTGCTTATTCTGTTCCAATTCTAGATCGTCATTAGATAGGAATACAAGGAATTCAGTTCCCCTAGCAATCAAATTCCATTGGAATTTTTTTTTTGTGGGAAAGCGGCGCAAGCGCCTTAGTCATTAATTAATATCGAGCGTTGTTCGGCAATACCGAAATAGTCATAACGTAGAAAATAACCAAGATTACAATCAGAAGTAGAAATAGTGTGACTCCCATATGGGTAGTCATAACCAATGCCGGCAAGGTAATCAGCCGCTCGATTTCCTTCTCTATAGGTGTGCTTGACTTTCAGTTCCCAGTCTCGATTTTGTAGCTCAATAGATCTGTCCGTCTCTAGCGCGTGTTGATTCCATTGGATTTCTCAATTCCCTATGCAATCAATTTCCACACAGAAAATGACCCCATAAATTTGAGTTTGAAGTATATTTGGATGAGTTATGGTGGCTTGGTCATCTAATATTGTATCAAAATTGGCATAGCAATCAAGTTCTAAACAAAATAATTTCGAGTAAATTAACCAAAAATTATGTATTAGTTAGACACAAAAAATGAACATACTATCTATTTTAATCAATCGATCAATTAGCACATTCACAACACTGAAATAACTAATTGGAATCTTTTAGAAAGATACAAGATGAAAAAGTAACATTTTAAACATTTAGGATGATTTTGAAACCTTGTAAAACATACATGACTGAAAATGTTAATTAGCCAGCTATGCCACCTTCCATGGCGCAACATAATGAATGAAAATTCCTATATTTTGGCCGTTTTTATAATTACAAATTAGGCAAAAATTCGCCCGTTTCGTTTTCTGGTTTTGATGTTCTAAAGCTTCTTATTCCTTTTTTGCCGTTAAACCCAAACCTCCACTTTTTTTTCTGCCCCCAAATTCTTCTCCAGTTAGCGACTTTGATCAAGGATGAACGACCTGCTCACGGTAAGCAAAATCGATCCTTTCTCTGTTTTCCAAGTTCTGGGTTGCCAGTTATCGGCTAATTGCAGCTAATTCTTCTGGGTTCCTGCTGGGTATCTAGTCTTCTGATCAGTTGTTTCTGGTTCAGATGTAAGCTTTTGATGAGATGATGAACAGCTCTGGAGTTTTCTTTTTGGTGCTGTTTTTTGTCGAATTTCGTGTCAAATTTGGGCATCTTTTCAGTTTTTCATAGTGATCATGCTTTGAGTTTCCTGGGTTTTGATCATCAAAGTTTGAAGACTGGTTCTTTTTGCTGGCTTAGTGGAAAACCCTAATGATGTGATGAACTGAACTGCAATTCGCAACCTGGTCAAATTGGTGTTGAGAATTTCACTTGATTAGAGACTGTATCTTGCTGTGATTATCATGTTGATTTGATTCTTAACATCACAATAACCCGAGCTGTTGAGAGTAGGCTTGAAATGAGAGTAGACTCTGATACCATGATGAGAACCATAACATCTCAATAATTTGAGTTGTTGGGAAAGATTCGGAATTGGTTTATATCACATTCCTTATCAGTTGTGAGGCTAGACTAGCCCTCTATGGTTGCTTTATTCTAATAGCCTTGCTTTGATCTTTACGGTTATTAGTTAGTCACGATAGACGAACAATTGTGATGAAATGCTTGTGGGAAGCTGTGAGTTGTTGTTTCTGTCTTGAATTATAACATGCTAGGATTGTGTTTACTTCATACCCTTAAGTTATCTCCAAAGATGATGAAAGTTCGAGCTTCTGCTATTCGATTCTGGTTTTGCAGGACTCGTTTGTCGGTCAGACCAACAGGGTCCAGAATAATGATATCGAAATGGGATTGCAAAGTCCGAGCCAGGGCTCGAGGAGTAGCTCTGATATGGGAATGGGAAGTTTCAATAAGCAGGTACTTTTAAAGTTATCTGTGGTTATATATGTACTGTATGAAGAACGCTTTCGTGTGTTCCTGTTGCAGACTATTCGCGAATTCAGCTCCCCGTGCTTCTGAATTTTTATTTTCCTTATTACCTTGGAGCTCATTTTCAGTCTAGTTCTCTCCTGATTATTTCTGTTCATGTGGTTTTCTATTAGATACAAGAAGTTGAGAAAAACGTTGACAAAGTCGCTGGCCTGCTGAAAAGTTTGAAGGTATGTATATCTGAAATCCTGATGATTGATCGTTATTATAAGTGCATGAAAATGATTTCCATGTATATGACAACAACAATGCTCAAACAAGATCGAGGAGGCTTACTAATTCAGTAATGTTGTCTTCTGTAGGAGGCTAATGAGGAATCAAAGTCTGTCACGAAAGCGTCTGCTATGAAAGGTTAGAAATCTTCTTTCATGTGATGGTGCTTGATTGGAAAACCTTGACATTGGAATATCACTAGCATTAGGCGGTCACCAAAACTTCCGGTTGTGTTTAATGCCTCTTGGATAAGCACTTGTTTACTTATGGACTTACGGTTCTTTCCGATCATTCAGCCATCAAGAAGCGAATGGAGAAAGACATTGATGAAGTGGGAAAGACAGCACGTTTCGTTAAAGCCAAACTAGAAGCAATAAACAAAGATGTAAACTTTTACTCTCCTTCTATGGTGTCTATTTCTAGTTTATTCATCGGCGGAGAAATAAATCTGTCACGTTAAACTTACTGGACTGATGCTTCTCCTTTGTTGTTTAACTTCCAGAACTTAGCCAATCGACAGAAACCGGGCTGCGAAAAGGGAACTGGTGTTGACAGAGCCAGGATGAATGTTACAAAGTAGGATGCTTTGATTTGATGTCGAAAAACTGATGACCTGTTGGTTTATGCCTAATCCCTGACACTCGTGTGATTTTCGTGTCTTATGTCCGGATTGCAGTTCGTTAACGAAAAGGTTTAGAGATCTAATGACCGAGTTTCAGACTCTAAGACAAAAGATACAAGACGAGTATCGCGAGGTTGTGGAGAGAAGGGTCATGACAGGTATGATTCATTTGCTTTGAACATTCATATCCTTCATATAGTAATACGAGGAGGTATGGTCTTTTGTCGATACGGATAGACTGACCACCTTTTTCCTCGTTCTGTAATCCAAAACCGAGCAGTTACTGGAGCTAGACCAGATGAAGAGGTGAGCCTTGAATCTACAAAACTAGAAACTTAAAACCACCATTGACGAATACTATAGTTGTTCTAACGAGACACGTTATCGAATTTTTGTTAGACAATCGACCAACTGATTGAAACGGGAGACAGTGAGCAGATCTTCCAAAATGCAATCCAAGAAATGGGTCGAGGACAGGTTATCCTCTTCAACGTCACATCATTATCTTCGAGAATCAATCATCTGTAACTCTAACCCTCTGATCCCTTGTTTTCCAGGTGTTGAACACGGTGCAAGAAATCCAGGAGAGGCACGACGCTGTTAAGGAAATCGAGAAGAAGCTCCTCGACTTACACCAAGTAAGCAATCCCATCTTCGAAAATACCAAACTTAAGGACTTGTTTCACACTAAATACATTGTTATTAGAAAAACCTTCGTCTCGTGTCCAGATATACCTTGACATGGCTGTCCTAGTCGAGGCTCAGGGTGAGATACTAGACAACATCGAAAACCAGGTTTGTTTCTGTCTCTAAACTCCTTGTTCGGTTGCTGAAACATCGATATTAGTGCTTCGTAGGGGGTTTGTTTGTTAACGGGCGGTAGGATATTGGTTCAGGTTACGAATGCAGTGAGTCATGTCCAGTCGGGTAATACTGCGCTCCAAACTGCAAAGAATCTGCAGAAGAGTTCGCGAAAATGGATGTGCATCGCGATCATAATACTGTTGATAATAGTAGCGGTCGTAGTCGTAGGCGTCCTGAAACCTTGGAAGAGTAGTAAGGGTGCCTGAGTACTGCTGCTGAGGTTTAGTTATATATATTGGTTTGGCTCTTGAGAGTGGTTCGGTTTGGTTCGGTTCTATAGAGTGTGATTTTGTGGATAAGAGATTAAAGAGTGGCATTGTTGTATATGCAATGTATCATAGAATTTTCTTGAGATTCCAAGTTCTTAAGATTCTATTTCTCTTGAGATTCCAAGTTCTTAAGATTCTGTTACTCTAGAATATACTAATAAGATATTTGAAATAGACTTTCTTTTGGGCAGTCACTTTTTTTGTACGAAGGAATAAGTCATACCTACTCATGGGGCGATTTGGTTGATGGAATTGGGACTGAAAATTGTAGTGTAATTATTTGGGCACTTACCAGTGGGTCGAGAATTGGAACCCAATTTCATTAACCAAACGGCCCCAAAGATTAGAGCTTTCAATTCGGAAATGTATACGAGATGGATTGAGTGAAGTAGAATTATGACCACGTAATAGTCAATAATACTCGAGATAATTCTGTTACTTTGAGGTATAATGGGCTACAGTGTTATAGTATGGGGCTATGGGCCAGAAAAGCCCAATTCAAATTCATACAAGCTCAGAATAGTCCAATAGTACGATATGGGGTTATGGGTTTTATTTTTGGATTTTTTTTCGAGATTCAGCCGAAATCACTTGGTGTCGTTTGGAAAAATGATATGCAGGAGATTGAGATTAGGGATATATTGATATGTTATTAGATTAATATTAGGAGATCAATTAGCAAGATAAGTGTAGTGATATTGCAATAATTGGTGCTAAGTTGCTTTAAAGAGGTGTATTAGATATTCTAGGGAGAGTGGAATATCTGGGGAGTGATATTGATATCAGTTTTGGCCCCATATATCGTGATATTCTGTACAGAAAAAGGTCAAAAACGATGCTAACCCAGATATCACGATATCTGCAGATATCAATATCAAAACCCCTGCAACCAAACGACCCTTCTTTTGAATGAAAAAAATTGAAGGTGATAGGGTAAGATTTATTTAAAATTGAACCATCCCATTTCAATAAGTCGAGTTGTTGGGAGAGAGTTCTGAATGAATTTTATGTTATTTACTTACTCGCTCTCATAAACAAATGGCTCATGAAAGAGTTTCAAGTTTGCACAGTTTCGGCGAAACCTGTACAAAGATTGGGGGTCACACTGAGCCTTCAATAAGTCTTTGTGCACGAATTAATGGTTACTCATAATCAAAACCTTGATCTCTTCTTGGTCAAAGACTCTGATACCATGTTAAGAAACCGTTACATCTCACTAACTCTAATTAAGTTTCATTTGAACAGGTGACGAATACAGTGGACCATATACAATCGGGGACGGATGCACTCCAAACAGCAAAGAGTCTTCAGAAGAACTCAAGAAAATGCATGACAATTGCCATCATCCTCTTCTTGCTCATTGCTAGTTTCATGCTTCTTGCCATTCTCAAACCTTGGAAGAAGAAGCAATAATTATATATCACAATCCATAAATCATCATTAGTTCATACTAATTACATTGTTTATTGCATATATATCATCCATTATATCATTGTTTTTCATATAGTGTCTTATCATTAGTAGATTAGGGTTTGTCACAACTCCACTACAAGAAAACGCTAGGCTAACGGCGGTTTTTTATTCATTTTAACAGCGCATAAGCGCTGTTAAATAGTCTAACGGCGGTTCCTTTTCCGCTGTTAGGTTGAGTAACGTAAGCTCACCTAACAGCGGAGAACAAAACTGCCGTTAACTCTAAAAGCGGTTCCTTTTCGTGTAATTTTGAGATTTCGTGCTGATAGAATGAGGTTTCGTGACGTGTTAGAAGGTTTGTTGAACTTACTAACTGGAATTTGATTCAAAATTAAGGATTCTGGAGAATTCCTTGTGTTTTCGACTTTTTCGCATACTTTGATATTATGATTCATGAAATTTATGAAGGAGAGAAGAATCTGAACATTTGTTGAGACTTCCTGTAACATAATACAATCTCGAATGTTGGTATTTTACTAGATTCTTAAGAAACAAAATCTCGAGAATACTATAACTTTCAGACGTTCATGATTCATACTTTTGTTTCGTTTGATGATACGGAACAAACCACCATATGACCGTTGAATACAATGCTACAAGGCTCGCAGATGAGAGATCATCGAACCAAAATATAAACAGTTCAAACCATAATGTAAAAACAAAGACCATCACATTAATATTACGATATCGTATTCAAAAGAGGACTGAGCCTGCAACCCGGGACAATGGATCATCCCTCAATCCACCAACATACTACAAATGTAGAATATGAAACCAAATGAATAACAAACAAACCAAATTTGATACAAATGCTTGAAATTGTCTTCAAATGAAACAAACAAACAAGGTGAAATGATCACCCCATCCCTCATAATATTGTGGCACTATAAGATAAACCTTATTATTTTTCTTGCAACACAAGTTATTCATAAAATTGTCTTCCAAAAACCCTAACTTGGAAAACAAGCATCATCTCCCTTTCACCTTCTTCCTTACATCCTTGACTTGGCAACAACTTCACTCCCTCCACCAATCTCCATCCCACCTCCCGGCCTTGTCCATGTCTCCTTGAACTGCTCCTCGGTCACACCTGCGACATTCGTCAAACCCATCAGCATGTATATCGAAAATGGCACGTTATACGAGACTAGATAAGTATCTGATTTGACTCAAATTGCTACCACAAAACCAAATTAGAACAAATATGCCACTAAATTAGACTAACGAAAATGAGCAAACCAACCGAAATGAAACCAAAAACCGATTTTATCACACTACTAACCTTTGCCCATGAAAGTACGAAAACCGATTTTCAAGACTAACCTTTGCACATGCCCTACTAAAAATGCACCATCTTTAACCCATTCCCAACCAAAACTCGATTCCTTAACCAGATATTAGACCGATATACACTACGTAAAATCACCCACCCGTAACCATAAAATCGTAAAACTACTCAAACAGTTAACCATGAGTCACAAAATGAACCCAAAATCACGACGAAACCATGACAACCCGCAACCCAACCAAACCAACCAAAACCGATCTTTTTCTGAGTACTAACCTTAGCCCATGCCCTACTAAAAATGCACCCTCTTTAACCCATTCACAACCACAACTCGATCTCTTAACCAGACATTAAACCGATATACACTACGTAAAACAACCCACCTGTTACCCTAAAAATCGTTAAACTACCCAACCGGTTCACCATAAACCCCACAAAATGCACCCAAAATCACGACGAAACCATGACAATCCGCAACCCGACCAAACCAACCGAAACGAAACAAAAAACCGATTCTTTCCCAAGTACTAACCTTTACCCATGGCAGCAGTAGAAGAGATCCCACCCTGAACAGTCTTCAAATACCGATCATAAAAGTTAGCACCAGACCACTTCTGATGAGCCAGAGTATCAACTCCATGCTTCCTCTCTTCCCTCTGGATCTTCTCCACATAAGCCAGCATCCCTCTCTTCGCGAAATCCTTCGCAAATGTATCAGTCACAAGCGCATCAGCATGAAACCCAGCAAGCGTTATGAACTGCCAGCAGAACCCAAGCCTCGCAATCTTCGGAATGAAGTCCATCATCTGTGCATCGTTCATCCCTGAAGCATCCCAATTGAACGACGGCGACAAATTGTACGCCAGCATCGTCTCCGGTGTGAAAGACTTCAACCCATTAGCGAATTCAGTGCATTCGACTAGATCTGGGCTTGATGTCTCCATCCAGATGATGTCCGCGTGTGGGGCGAATGCTCTGCCTCTGACTACAGCAGCGGCTACAGAGCCTTTGAATCTGTAAAAACCTTCGCGTGTTCTTGGTAAATCCCAGTCCCAGAAGAGGTTTTGGACACCCAATTGGTGTGCGATCTCGATTGCTTGATCGTGAGATGGAGATATGTTGTAATTGGTTTGATTGTTCCATTCGTTGAGCTTCCTCTGTTTCTCTGATGGTGGGATGTTGAGTTTCTGAATTTCGCACACCACGTGTTCGGAGAAAGTCCTCAAAGAGGCTGATTGAACCCAGTTGTCTTCTAATGCTTGTAGCTCGGCTCCTGTTTTGCCTAATGCCATGCCTTCGGCTAGAACGGATGCTAAGCTTCGACCTCGGAGATTCGGATTCGTTGCTCCGAGGATGAATTGATGGTCTCTTGGATCGATGTTGGTTTGAATTAGGGTTGCAGCTACAGCATCTGTTCTGGCTACCAGCAATGTCTCGACCCCCATTACGTCAAATTGTAGCCTGCCTGCGACGAGACGGTTGATGTGCTCGCTCACTGCTACGAGCACTTTCCCGGCCATGTGACCGCATTTCTTCGTCACTGACGATTGGTCCTCGATGTGGACTCCTGCGGGAGGATCGTGTAGTTAGTCAGTTTTGGTATGGTTGGAACGGGATGTTAAACTGTTAGTAATGTTATATGTATGTTATATATATGTATGATATCCAATTAACCAGATTGATGGTCCTGAACTAACCTGCAGCACCCCGCTCGACGAAGAGCTTGCAGAGCTTGACAGTGGCGGTGGTGCCACCGAACCCGGTGTCACCATCCGCGATGATGGGTTTCAAGTAGTCGACATAGGGCGTTCGAGCCCGCTCCTCACGGCTCATGCTCATCCTGGCTTCTCTCTGTTCCTGTCGTGGTACTGCTGAGCGCAGAAGAGGTGCTCGACCTTGTTGGGGACCGTGTCGTAAGGGTAGTCAGCCAGGTCAGGGCCCGGTTCGTTGGTGGTGGTGTGGGTTGATGAGCATTGCCACCCCGAGACATAGATCGAGTCCAAATGTTTCGCCATCATGGTCACCTGAAAAAATCATCATCAAGAGCGGATCCAGGATCGACAGTAACATTGTTAATAATGCAACTAACAAGATAAGATGCCATCAGGGGGCGAATCCAAGATCAATAGTAACATTGTCAATAGGGCCGCTAACAAGATAAGATACCCAAATACCTGAACAGGATCAAGGGCACCAAAGGTCCGGGAAGCAGTGCCATTAGCCTGGTGGGTCTTCAGCGTTCGCCACAGCTTCTTGGCCATCTCATTCGAGCCATAGGATTGGTGGAGGTTGCCACGGAGAGCCACCACGTCGTTTGCGGAGTAAGGACGTTTCGTTAGCTTGAACCTCTCAGAGTTCCACCATGTTTGCACCTCGGCTACTTCCGCTTGGAACCTCCCTTCTTCCTCCATTATCTGCCCCACTCAAACATAACACATTTCAGGGTCTTTATCGTCGATAGCAATCAATAACATCTATTGTCACTCGAGACATAATTAACTACTGAAACATACTCAAATTTTCCAAAACTAACCTGTATATGTTACATTTATATAAACCATGGTTACTGATTTACTCATTATGTTAAGGTACAAGATGAACAACAACCGTATGAATCGAGCTAGATTAACTGATCAAGAGACAAGATGAACAATTACGGTATGTACCTAAAAGAGACTGATTAGTAAATTACCATGGAAGAGACAAAGTCGTACGATAAGGCAACTATAGTGAATAATAAATTACCATTTAGCATATATAATAAACCATAGTTTTAATAGCTCATAGTGACTAATTACTCTCCCCATCACATTAAGTAGCAAAACTACGATTACTCGCTACAATGCAAGCTCGATTAACTGATTAAGAGACAAGACGAGCAACTACAAATCGGTAAATTACCAATAGTTTGGATATCTCATGATGACTAATTAACTTTCCCAACACATTAAGTAGCAAAACCACGATTAATTACTAGCTTGATTAACTGGTTAAGAGACAAGATGAACAATTACGAATTGGTAAATTACCATGGAAGGGACAGAGTTGTAAGATGCAGCCATGGTGAGAACTTCAAAGTTGGTTTTCTTTGCTTTCTTTGGGAGGGATGATGGTATGAAATAAGTTCAACCTATGTGCTCAATTTATAACAGAAATTTATGATTTTTTTATTTTTTATTTACTTAGCTGTGAGGGTTTTTTTGGGGTCTCATCTGAATTATGACGTCATAAATAATTGAGAAAATTATTAAAAATTAAAAAAAATGGTGAATAATAATTGTCCAACATGCATATGGTGGACAGTATGGGAATGAAACATGGCTAGTGGGAGCTTCAAATTCGAGGCACGTAAGAGCACTCCAACGTGGGTTTTGTTCGTCTTCTTGTTATGATTCAAGGCACTTTGGCCACCTCCGGTTTGACCCGTAATCGATTAGCGATTTGGATTACGGGTCGTTTGAGGTGTAACGATTATACGTGAGTTGGTCATAGCGTGGCCAGTAGAGTAAAGAAGAGGATCGAACTGCTCAATACAGTGGAAATCGATAGGAAGAGATTGAAGTCTGTTAGCTAGATGGTCAGCAACATGATTACTCTCCCGATAAATGTGTGATATCCGCACCTACTAGTCTCGATCTGCTCGATACAGTGGAAATCGATAGGAAGAGATTGAAGTTTGTTAGCTAGATGGTCAGCAACATGATTACTCTCCTGATAAATGTGTGATATCCGCACCTAGTCTTGATCTTTGACAATGCCTCCTAGTCTTGATGGAGGAGCTCGAAAGCGTGGTATAAGGTGGTCGCATGGCCACGATCCTCTCATGGTTATTTGTATGGAGAAGTGTGACCGCACATTGCGAGCCAAGATGGAGCTCAATTTTGCGGTAGTCCAAGTCCCAAACCAACTGTAAAACCTGGCACATGCAACACCCCTCAACTCTGGCCTAGTAATAAAGCAAATACGTACCAAGGTTAACAGAGAATGTCACCCCTAACTATAGCGGAGCAAGCCTCCTACATCTGCTTGCCCAGTCTCTCAAATGACGGAGCCGTCAAAATTAAGGGCATCCACCAAAACAAAAGAAACTCTAATTAGTTTGAAAATTGATAGTAAAATTACTAATTAGTTATTTTATTATGACATAATTACCGATGTGTGTAAAGTATATAGCTATAGTCGTAGCCTCCCCCAGATTCATCAATCATCCACTGTCTCTCAAACTTGATCCACTTCGAATTTCGATCCAATTTAGCATTCAAACCTGCTGCATGGCGCATGCACATCCCTCAAATTAGCGGGAAAACGGGTTTTTTTTTTATATATTAAAAATTAATTTTATGTTTACATTTGATTGCGGGTGACGAAACAAAACTGTTAAACGGGATAAGCTAGTGGCCGTTTTTTTCGGAAAATTGAGAGTCCCGAGGTAGGTTGATTTCATGTTGGATCGATCGATCGATGATGAAGAACAGATAGGGTTATCGATCAATCTTCTTCATTATTTATCTACTTGAAAAATTTTTGGTTGGGGGGAAGTGATATGATGAATTCTTGGTAAATATTTGACAAACATAAGAAATGGTTAATTTAGAGTACACAACTTGATCGATAGTCTAACTCAATGTGAAAGTATTTTTCTGTATGATCAACATATCTATACAATTTGAATTAGGGTAGGTTTGAAGTCTTTAATCTTTATGAAGATGGTGTAGTGAGAGAAATAAAAGATCGAGTTTGTGAAGATGGTTGGAATGTTTACCCACACCCAACCGTGTGCTAGAGATTGTATATTTATAGATATAAAAGATATACAAAGATCTTGAAGATAATTACAAATAATAAACAATGATATAATCCTAACTAATATGGTAATGCTTATCAGAGTTAAGCATTGATGGTTGGTCGAGTGTTGTTGGAGTTATATATCACATTGGCAAACTGGGGTATGTTTGCCCAGTTTAAACGAGTCAACCAACTACACTAGTATGATGAGACCTTTTGGGAGGGAACTCAATAACGAACAATATCATATATACTAGCTAGTGTGGGCCTATTGGTGGCGGGGGCGATTCTGACAAGTGTAGCCTTGTTGGGTATGACTTTTTAGGGAATTCTTTCTTATGTCAAGGTTGTTTCCGCCCATCAGGGTGGCGCCAAGGTTGATGCACAAATGCTAATGTGACTGGTAAGCCAAATGATAATGTATCAAGGTTGATACACCAGAGTCAAATTGTACAAAGCATCGAGTTGTGACTTCTTTAAGATCTCTCCAACTGCGGTGTCTGGCCTTTTGGTATTTTCTTGTATCATGATATAGTGTCATTTTGGACCCTAAATGCTACTTAAAATTAGCTCTCATGCATGAACTTGTTGAGTGTTAGTTGTTAGGTTATGATACATCATATAAGATTGATTGGTAGATTATTTATTTAAATCAAAGATAATATTTGAATATTTGAAATATATAAAGAGGATTGAGATGTAATTAAAATAGAAATATAGTATTGTGGCGGTGTTGTTTGGTAGTGAAGTTAGGTATTATGTGGGGATGGGTATGAAATCGAACTTTCTTATCTATTTGTTTGCTTCCTATTATCTCTTTTATTTATTACTTCGAGGCAAACGGATGTTACCAAACTTTTCTTTTTTTTGCTTCGTGTGTATTTCAGATGGGCAGAGTTTACCGATTCGTTATAATAGGATGGTGTATCTTGTGTTTTGCCTCGTAGAGAGTTTGGGTAGCTCGATAAGAGGTTTGATTCAGAAGATTGAGTTGAATGAGGTTTGTTGTCCTTGTGCATGTTGCTTGGGTCTAGTGGAGTGTACGTCGTGAGGCGTTCGGAAAACGAATAGTGAGTGGGAGTATGAATGTGGGATGCGTTTGGGAGATAGAGAAGTATTGGAGGCTGCCCCTTGACGTTTAAGGTGTCCTGGACGTATAAGATATAGAGCGTACATCTATGATTATTTAGTAGGGTCTGATGATGATGTCTCATAAATGTTGTGGTTAGTGACTATTTATAGTTAGGGCTGTCAAACGGGCGGGCTCATCGGGTTGGGGGTTTATCAGGTCATTTATTCATTATATTATGGGTAAATTATTTGGCAGTTTGCTTAGTTGGAAGGTTTTTTAGTTATTAAAATTGGTCTAGCTTTGAAATGTTGGCTTTAAGCCTATTTATTTTTTTTGGTTAAATTGAGTCGGGTCAGCTTTTTGCCAGCTCTATTTATAGTGCATCGAGATCTAGGCTCGGCCGCTTCGTGTCAGTTGTGGGTTGGTGACCCACCCAATGGGCGATCTATACCGTTAACTGGATGAAGGGCTCAAATCATCTAATGAATGAAATGACCCCAATTCACCCATGTGACACATCCAAACGACCCCTAAGACTGGCGCATGTGAATTGGGCTAGGCCTCTTTATCCAAATGCTCATTTTATGGGCTAAACTATACAAATCAATAAGCCCAAATCATTAAAAACAAGTAGCCTATAACTATCTAGACTCAAAGCTGTAGATTCTCAATGGCTCTTTTCCACTAAGGCCTAGTTCGATACCAGGCCCATAAAGGCCCATAATAATAACTGGCCCAACTAAGAGAGCAAACCATCTACGGTTACGGGTACAATACACGGGAAACTCATCCCAAAAACCGAACTCGTTCGGATAGTGGGTGGTCATTAACCCGTACGAGCTTTGTCGGAATCGGATGGGATACCCACTTAGCCCGATTTTTTTTAAGAAGCAGTAACATAAATATTAAACAAACAAAGTAATAGCATTAGCAAACTCATCATAAAACAACCAGCGTTTATGCTTGCTTGCTTTGAAAATTAAAATGAACGGTACAATATCAATACTAAGTATTAACAGGGTTAAACTTCAATGGGTACCCACTACTCATTATATTTCGGGTGTGGTAACTGGATACCAATACACACGAGACTCATCCCAAAACCCAACCAATTCGAGAACAAATACTTAATAATCCAATCAGATACGAGTCAGATCCGAATATACTCACTAGCCATCGCCACTGGGCCAACTTCCAACCCTACTTATTACCTAATTTTCTTTCTTTAAAATGATACTTAAGAAAGAAAACTAAACTCTAGTGATGAATTTGCAATATCATCAAACTCGAACCACCAACACTGCTCAAGAAAAGCTAAAGTGATCAATTTGCTATATCTCCAAACTTCAGTGACTAAAGGTGTAATTGATCTCAGCAAATAGGTTTAATAACAAGAAGATAAGAGCAACAAAACCCCTAGTTCAAGCCCGAGGCTGAGTCTCTCTTCTAGCTTCCGCCGCTCTCTCATTTTTCCTCCCCTCAAATCCGCAGAGCTTCAAATCCTTCTTTACAAGAACAAGGTTAACAATCAATCAACCAATACCCACAAACCCTAATACAAGATTTAGGGTTTTCTTCCATACCTTTCGATTAACTCCTTTGTTTGTTTGCGTTCGCAGATGAATCGGGAGAAGCTCATGAAGATGGCCGGCTCCGTTCGTACCGGAGGAAAGGGTACCGTCCGCAGGTGAGTAAATCCGATGAAGGGTTGTTGTTGTTTTCGTTGATTGATTGGGTTTTTTTCAGATGGGTGATTTAGGGGTTTTTCAGTTGGGTGATTTAGGGTTTTTGTTGTTATGTAGAAAGAAGAAGGCCGTGCACAAGTCTACCACCACCGACGATAAGAAGCTTCAGAGCACACTGAAGAGGATAGGTGTCAACACCATCCCAGCTATTGAAGAAGTCAACATCTTCAAGGATGATTTGGTGATTCAGTTTGTTAACCCTAAAGTTCAGGCCTCAGTTGTTGCCAACACTTGGGTTATCACTGGTTCTCCTCAGACCAGAAGTAAATATCCTGGGCTCTTGGTGTTATTGATTTTTTATGTGCTCTTTCTGTTTTGTGGGTTTGGCTGATATAGGGTGTTGGACACTTCTTTGATTGCAGAACTTCAAGATATTCTTCCAGGAATCATCAACCAGCTTGGTACGTGATTCTTATTGTGAATGGTGTTTTGTTGAATGAATAATTGGAGTTTGTTGAAGTTGCAGGGATTTTTATGTGTTATTGATTTTGCATGTCTCATGTACTAGTTGCTTCATTGATGCACTTGGTGTTTGCTCTGGATAATCTTGTTTGGCTGTGCATTCGGATGTGTAGTGTATGTGATTTCAGTTCCCGATTCACAGCTTCTGGCAGCACAAGTTGCTTAAGTGATTCTTAGTTGAAGTCGTAGGGATTTGTGTTGATTCTCTGAATGTTGAGACTGTTCTATGTGTTATTGATTGTTCATATGTCAGTACTTGTTTCTTCATTGATGCTTTTGGTGATCACAATTATAAATCACTGTTTTGTTGTGCATTCATATGTCTTGTGTGTATCATTTCAGTTCAATCTTTCCACTTATTGGCAGCACAAGTAGCATAAGTGATTTGTGCTTAGATGTATCAGTTCAATTTTGTTTTCATTTTCCTAACATTAGAAATAGATTCAACCACCTACACTTCATTTATAATGTTCGTTATATGTTATCTCGACATAGTGTTTCATGCCATGATGACCTGTTATCCCGTTCATTTATCTTTTCACATGCTCAATTATGAAGTGACAGTTTGCATTGATAATTGATCGACATGTTCTTGCTATGCCATTTAACAGGTCCAGACAACTTGGACAACCTGAAGAAGTTAGCTGAGCAGTTCCAAAAGGAGGCTCCAGGTGCCACCTTAGGTGCAGTCCAGGAGGAAGATGATGATGATGTACCAGAACTCGTTGCTGGAGAGACATTTGAAGCAGCAGCAGCAGAAGAAACTAAAGCTTAAGAAGGAGCTCTGAGTTTTCTTTTTTTTTTTTGTTCTTCTACTCGAAATTCTCTCCCATATCCTAATGGTTGTTGATGGAACTTGACAATTCTGTAGTAGTCTTTTGTTCCCTGTCTTTTTCAACAGTTACTTGTGAGCAGCCACCCCTGAAACCCAGATATTATTATGGAATGCAGTGAATCTGTTTTTTTTTTCAAATGTTTAAATCTTCTTGGCCGCCTTTGGTTCCAGAGTTCGATGTTATTTTGCTTAGCTTTGGTTCAATTCTTTCAATAATTGCTTCTGTTTTGAGATGTTACATGTCTGTCTAGGAAAATGTTGCCGAGGTGTTTATCGTCGATAGCAATATTCTCCGGACTTTTTACGAACTGGTCATGACGATTGAAAGATTTTTTATCGTTTTGGTTTTCGCAATGACTAACTAGATTCTGGCTTAGGGTTGATAATTTGGTTTAGGTTAAATCGTCAAAATTGATTAATCTTCTCATAATACATCTTTGTTGAAAGTATATGACATAAACAAGTTGTTTATTAAAGATCATTGATTGTTTTACCAAAAATAAGTTGGATCATCAACCAATAACCAAATTCACGATCGATAAAATAAATCTTGGTATTTAACTCTATGCTCATCTCTAATGTCTGGTCTTCATCACCATGGATGTTTTACACATTAAAATACAATCAGTTTCATATACGTTAACTTATATGCGAACTTGTATTTCTATCTAA
Source organism: Linum lewisii (assembly GCA_034768395.1). Classification (NCBI taxonomy): domain Eukaryota; kingdom Viridiplantae; phylum Streptophyta; class Magnoliopsida; order Malpighiales; family Linaceae; genus Linum; species Linum lewisii. The sequence goes on from CM068304.1 coordinate 50,609,052, forward strand.
ACTCGTTAGGAATGGAAATAGAGTTACAATAATGAAGTTGAGGATGTCGATAGGTTTCCTAATCCAACACAAGGACTATAATAATTTCCCCACTCCAAACTTGCCATAACTAAGTATGTTGCTCCAAGCCCGCCCCCAAAATATCGAAAATATGTAGCTAGCCCCAAATCTGACAAGAATATGCCGACGTCTCATTGCCACAACTAGTAATTTTACCACAGACCCGTCATAACTAAGTATCTCGTCCAATGTTCAAGTAGGCGCTAGGCGAGCGGTGAGCCTCCGACTAGAGCTTTTTAAGCTTAAGCGAGACTAAGCGTTAGTACAAAAATTGTAACAAATAGTTTAGAATAGTGTATGTAATACTTAATAACAAGCATAATAGTGAAAGAAGAGGAAGGAAGTGGAAAAAGATCGATGGAGGGAGGATTTTGAGAGAGAGGTAGAGGCGATTGGAGTTTGAGTTTATGATTTCATTGGCTCAATCCAACCTTTTAGGGTTTTCACCAATCAAAGCTCAATAGTGCCTAAGCAAAATGGTGAGTTTAGTTTAAGTTTTTTAAAAAAATAAAAAATCAAACCTTAAACGGCGCTTAATTGCCACTTAATTGCCGCTTCTCACCGCTTAATCTTCGCTTAACAACTTAAAGCGCTTAATTTAACGCTTAGTGGCTAAGCGAGGCGCTAGGCCACCGCTCAGCGCTTAATTGCGCTTAAGCGGGAGCTTTTTTCCGCTTTTTTGAACACTGATCTCGTCCAAACTCGCCCCTAAAATATGTATCAACCAGACATGCATATCCGCCCCGAAAATATATATTTCACCCCAAACCCAACGTGAATATGTCGACACCCCGTTGTCATAACTAATAATTTCGCCCCAAACCCGCCCCAAAAATATGTATCTCGCTGACACCCCATTCCCACAACTAGTAATTTCGCCCCCAAACCCGCTCCAAAAATATGTATCTCGATCCAAACCCGACATGAATATGCCAACGCCCCATTGCCTCGACTATTAATTTCGATCAAGGCGAAAATGAGAATAATAGCAACTTCGAATGAAGAAGATAAAAAGGGTAAATCAGTTTTGCGAGGAAACAAACACTTGTTATTCTGAGAAGAAACCAGTATGCTGCAACTGAACCACTCCATAGAGGATCAAACAACAACTCACAAACCACTAAACTTTGAAGCTTTTGCTATAGCTAAAGCTTTACATAAACACACTATTCATAAGATCACAACAAGCTTAGAAACCATGGATCTTGATGTTCTCCTTCTTCACAATCCCGGCCTGAAACAAACACACAAACGAAACAGAGCATAACCATGTAAGACGGGCACATACACCAAATTGCAGGTATAACTCGAATTCTCTGCTAATTTACCTGAACAAGGAACGTGGAGACGTTCTTCCTCTGGTCACCTTGAAGCTGGATCACCTGACAATTAGTAGCAAAGGAAACAACTCTCGTTATATTCCAGATCGTAAAAAAAGGCTACATACTTCATCGCTGAACTACGAATACTAAGTACAAACCTGGCCTAACTCAGGGTCCTGGACAACTGTACCATTACAGCAGAACTCCTTCTTCAAGTCCTTGAGTATCTTGTTGTAGCTAAAGTCTTTCTTCAACCCTTGCACGGTTGTCAGGCTCTTCCTCCCATTTCGCTGCTGTATGCGGATGTGCACGTACTCTTTTGTACCGGCGCCAGAGTCCTCAGCATTTGCATCAGCAAAAGGATCTGCAATAGAGCGAAAAAGGAAAAGAATGAGTAAGAACTCAAGACAATCTACATTACATTAGGAAAGCCGCTAAACACGTTTTTATTGAACGTACCATAAGGGGTTGCGATCTGTTCGTCGAACTCAGACATGAACTTCGGATTGAGAACTTAGAGCACAACCCACTAAATCGATTCCCCTCTTTCTGTGCTTTGCTAACAAATGCTGCAATACACCAAGTTACTAAGTTAATGCTATTTTACTCGTTTAAAGGCGAGAAACGGGAAAATTTTTGATCAGATGTTTCCAGATGCACAAATTTTCAGCAGAATTTAGTAATAGATCCAAATGACACAGCTTTAGGTAGAGAGCAATTGAATCAGATTTCAGCAGAATCTAGTAATAGATCAAAATGAAAAAGCTTTCGCTAGAGATCAACTGAATCAGATTTCAGCAGAATCTAGATCCAAATGACACAGCTTTAGCTAAAGATCAATTGAATCAGATGTCAGCAGAATCTAGTAACAGATCCAAATGACACAGCTTTAGCTAGAGATCAATTGAATCAAATCAGGTGTAGTTTGGATTAGGGAATTGGACATGGAAATTTAGGTTTTTTTCAATCCAATTCTCCATGGAAACTGAATCACAGCTCCATGATCAATTCCCTAACCCGAAACTATGCCTCAATATATCAGCTTCAAACCCTATCTCGCAATTAAGGAAGATCCAATCTAATCTAATTGACCTTGGAAGGCCACGGGATGATCAAATCTAACAACAAATAACCATAAATAGAATCATTAAACAACCCATAACCCTATTCCTCACAAGAAACAAAATTCGAAATTCAATCCAAAAAAAAGAACAGAACGATCGGACCCAAATCAAAAGCTGAACAAACCCAGATCAAGACAGACTACGATCGAGGGGTTCGTCGGATTACAGACCTGAGGGGTTGACGATTGAGCGAATCTGAGGAGGAAGAGGAACAAAGGCGGGAAGGACGAGATAGAGATTGAAGAAAGAGAGATTATTTTGATGTATATAAAGAGGAAGCGAGGTTGAGTTTGGGGATTCTCTTTGTCCACACAAAAGAATCCACAAATGAACCGCTTCTCCTTATCTCTCTCTCGAGATCTTTCTCTCTGGTTCTTCTATCTCTATCGTTTTTGCCTTTGCGTTCTTCTTTCTCTGTAAATTTTTTTTGTTATAAAGGAAGATGAGATATTTGAGAGAGATGAGTTTGCTTTGGGCTTGAGATTGGGCTTTGGATTGGCTTATGTTGAAGCTTGGGGTTTGGGTTGGGCTTATGATGAAGCTTGGCTCGTGATGGGAGATGATCGAGGATCAAGCTTGTCACATAATGGGCGATCATATTACCTTAGTGATGAATGGTTTGAAAACTCTAAGTTCGGGTCATCCATCTTCATGCGAAAAATTTTCTTAACGTGAGTTGTATGGAGGAGGGAAAGGATCAATTCAACATCCTCTTCGATATCAACCTGTAAAACACCAGTCCAATAGCACCAAGAGCACGTATCTTGAAACACTAGCAACTCCATGATAAAAGAGTTGATAATAGCTGGATAGGATTTGTCAACTACATGTAAGACCTCACTCGAAGAATCTTGTTCGGGCCAACATGTGCGCCTCTGACTCCTGCATGGATTGGTCCGACGTTAAATTTGAGGCGATGGAGGGGGGAAGGTTGTCAATCGTGTGGCAAAGGGGGGTGGGTGGAGGGAAGAGATAGATGTGGTAGGATGAATTCGGATATGCTCCCGCCACTGACTGTAAAATTGACGGAAAAGCAAGTCTAAAGAGGACCCATTGACATTGAAAACAACTCTATTTCGACTTTTCCGTGTTTGTCACCAAGCTAAGGCCCAAATTGCAATCTTATCTAGCTGGATTCGAACTATCATCCTCCGTTAAATGACAATATGGATATCGACTAAAAATGGTGTGAGAAAACAGTAATTGGGTGTGAATTCGAATCTGTGAGGCTGTGACCTCTTTCATAAAGGTGTAGTTATTTCACCAGTAGACTACAAGGTCTTCCACGACAACCATTAAAATTTGCAACTATTTGCGAAAATTTAAAATCCAATGGTCTAAATTGTACAACACAAAATTATAACAAATAATTTAAATGGAGTGAGTTGTAATTTTCCACCTCTCTAAGTTCATAACATATGCATGTTTCAAACTAACCCCTCAATGCATCAAATGTGAAGAAGCATAATCAGAAAACTGCCTCCATGAAATGCTGGTTTGGGCAATGAATCAAATCAACTCGAATAGACTCATCTCGTATTGAAGGGATCATTTGAAAGTTATGATTCTCGAAATTTTGATTCTTACGAATATGAGATTTAAAATATTTTTATTTTATATTATCGTGCGATTACGAATGCTGTGTTTGGAGTTTGAGACGGTATAGAATTGCAAATTTTGATCCTTCACAATTGTTTACGATTCTAAATTTATGAATTTTGTTTTTAATATGCACAAAAAAGGAGATTCTTTAGAATCCCACATTCATTATCAAATATCAAATATTAAAAACATTAATTAATGTGAGTAAAGTATGAATTAATTGCAGTAGATGGTCAATAACTGAAATATCGAAACGCTCGTTAATAAAAAAAACACACTAAATTAACATAATACCGAACTGAAAATTTGAGAGTACTATATAAGTGAAAGATGGAAACACAATTGATGATTCACACCCAATTCATTTATCCTCTACCCCCTCTACCCGCCATCTAGTTCATCTAAGATATATATACTATATCTCAGATGAATGTTTTGTGATCCTACTTCGGCTTTACTGCTTTTTTCTTCATCTGGGTAGCCATGAAGGTGGTGGTGGAGATATTGGCGGGAAATTTCTTCTATGTTCATGTGAGGGAAGACGGCACAGTTGGCGACCTCAGACGAGCCATCTCCGAGCAGCAGAAACTACCTATCGATCGTTTGATGCTCGTGTTGATGCTAATTGAAGATGATGTGATTTGGTTGGTTATGAACGAGGATGAAGGAGAAAATAGTAATTTGTCTCTCACTAAGTGTGGTGTTCATGATGGCTCTCATATGTATCTCTTCTTCAATCATTTGGATGATGAATCTTCTCATAGCTCTGTTTTAACTTGGCTTGAACCCTTATTGAGTTAAAGGACTATTTTGGTCATATGTATAAGTAGAGGGATGGTTCTTGTGAACTATTACAAATAACAAAGTTAACTTTTTAACATTAGGGGAAATAGCACTTTCCCACATCTACTTTGCCAATTTAACCGATAGTAATACTATAAATCACTCTTTTTACCCCTCTTATTTCGACCACTTTGTCGTTTGGATAATTCTGTTTCCAACTTTCGTGTTTATGACGTTGATTGGTGCGCATTCAGTACACCACGTTAGGTATAGTAGGCATGTATTAGCTTACTAAGTGTTTTTTAATTGGGAATATAAATATATATAAGTAGATAGGATAAATTCGACGAATAAAATGGGTGGTTTTAAGATTCTTCGTATTTCACCTTAATCTTTGTGATACCTCCCTGATCAACTCCTCGTCTTCTACCTTCGATATCTCTCTCCATCGGTGTGTTGATGTGTCCGAATTGAATGTTAAGAAGATGAAAGTTGGAACGAAATTACCCAAAAGGCAGAGTGGTCGAAGTAGGAGGAGATAAAAAAAATGATTTATATAGTATAAGGCATTTTTGTTAAGTTGGAAAATTAGAGGGGGCAAATTGTTATTTTTCCTACTTCATTTCTACAAGCAGAAGCCCAATAGGCCCATATCTTATGCCTTCCGCTAATAAGAGATTTGCAGCGCCAAAAACTGACGTTTCTTCCTAGCAGTCCGTCGCCGGCGACAAATCTCAGTCTGCCGTCGCGAGTTCCACCGCAGCACACACTCTCAAGAAATCGGGTTCAGTTCAGAACTTCCTCGTTTCAGTAAGAAGCGAATCTTCTCCCTTTCTATCGAAGCATTCTCGTTGGCATTTTTTTATTTGAAATTCGGAGGAGAAATTTCAGAAATCTCCCGCCCCTTTTTGACGAATTAGGGTTTCGCTCGATCAAAAAGTTATTCTGTTTGTTTCTATTTAACCTCTCTTTCTCTTCGCTCGATTGTTGCAATTAAGGAGGTGGGTTGTGTTTCTCTGAGCTCTAAACAACTGTGCTTGTTTTGCAGGAACAAAAAGGATAGAATGAAAGTGAAGTTGCTCCGTATCCTTTTCCACATTCCAATTCTGTCATTGCTTTAGCGTTACAGTCCTTATAGTTTAATTAGTGATTACATTGAGATGGAACACCATTGTTACGAAGCTTTCCCTTGACTTGTTTCCCCCTTTTTGAACCTTTGTTCTGCCTGGGGATTTTCAACAGAGTATGTCCTTGATCATTTTCCTTTCCCATTTCCGTTGGTGTTAGTTACTATGCTTTATTTGAATTTGTCTGATAAACCCTAGTTGATTCTTCGATTCGATCTTTGCATCGTAGGTGGCATGCTGTTGCTTCTTGGACTTGGGATGCGAAAGATGAGACCTGTGGGATTTGCAGGATGGCCTTTGATGGTTGCTGTCCTGACTGTAAACTCCCTGGTGACGATTGCCCGCTCAGTAAGTCTCTCTTTTTCATCTTCATTGCTGTTTGTGTTTCTGGAGTAGGGTGATATGATCAGCTCCACTGTCAGTTTTGCCTCATTGGCTGTTAGTAATTCAGTGTCTTACCAGATGATATCTCGTTGTTGTCAACTAATTAGCTGAAAGTTGTTCTCTTTGTGTCTATAAAAGAAAGCTAGAACTACATGTAGGATGTCAACTGAATTGTGATTCTTCTATTCTCTTCTTTTCGGTTGAAAGTTCCAACTCATAAGCTCAAATGCACAAACTCATGAACTGAATTAACCCAAGGGAGCAGTTTCTCAAGTTGGAATAGTGCAGTGTCCGAAGAATCTCTTCTTACTACGATTGCAGCTTCAGCGATTTAGTCCCATTTTGCTTTGTTCTTGCTGTGTTCCTTTGGGATTCTTTCATTCCATGTTTTTCTGACAATGCCTTTGATCTCCCTTGCTCCTTTTGTTCACGAGTATGATGATATGATCCAGTCAACTCTCAGTTTTCCTCGTGCATAATAAGATCTGGTTATTGCATATTAATTAGCTGAAAAGTTGTTCTGTTGGTGCCTATAAAAGCAGCTAGCTAGAAACTACAGCCAGATTGGGTTTCTAAAACTGACTCTTCTATGCTCTTCTTATCTATTGTTATGATTCTGGGAGGTTATGGACTCGAGTTCCAGCTCTTCAGCTCGAATGCAAGAACTCGAGAGCAGCTGTTAATGCATTTCTATGTTCATTTAGGGTTCTAAATGTGACTCTTCCTTTTGCATCGTTTTCCCTGTTAAGCTTCTGATCTTTATGTCAATCTGTATATGATGCAGTTTGGGGGAAATGTAACCACGCCTTCCATCTCCATTGCATCCTGAAATGGGTCAACTCTCAGACTTCTCAAGCTCACTGCCCTATGTGTCGTGGCGAATGGCAGTTCAAAGACTCGTGAAATGACACAAACATCCCGCCGATGATATCTCGATGGTACCTCTAGTTCAGTCAGTTCCTCGAGTGTCTATGGACGGACCCTTACAAGGTTAGAGCTTTCCAATGTGGACCTTCAAATTCTTCTGTGGCCATGTCACTGAACTCCTCATCCTGTGAGCAATTTGATCTGTTTTGTGTAGATGTAATGATCGAATCGTTCATATACAAATGTATCTTATCCTTCGTTCGAACTCGTATACGCTTACATGTCCTATGTAGCACGGTACAAGCGCATCGAATTATTGAGTGCAAAATTATGTGACTAAATGCAAAGGCTCATAAATAAGCCAAACTCGAGCTCAAGCTCGTTTAGGCTCGTAACTCGAGATCCAGCTAAAAAATATTTGGTATTCTCTACTTAACCAAGTTAACAAACACATATATATTATGAAATGCTCACTCTTCCCTCTCCTACTTTGGTCAGTTTTACAACTAGCCCGTTTTGGTATAAATTTTAGTCTATATGTCGTTAATTTTTGTCGGATGAGCATGTCATTCCAGACCATGTTAGAATATTGTACTATCGGAGATTCAAAGGTTGCTGGAGGATTGAGAGTGACGACAAATTGGGTGTATGAAATATGTAGTATATGGGGTAGATATTGGATAAATTTTTTGGGCGGATATATTATATTTATTATTTACCATAAATTAGTATATTTAACTGTTTAAATAATACGATTAACAATAATCCCTATATTTTAAAGGGAAACTAGCATTTTCCCATCTACTTTGTCAATTTAACAAACAACCCCTTATACTATAAATCGCTCATTTTATCCCCTCCTACTTTGTCCACTTTGCCGGTTGGGTCCTTCTGTTCCAATTTTAGTCTTCGTCACGTTAATTGATGCACATTCAGGACACCACATTAGCTCCAATAGCCATGCATTAGTTTACTAAGCGTGTTTTAATTGGTAATATAAGTAAATATAATTAGATAGGATGAAATCGACGAGTAAAATGTGTGGTTTTAAAACCCTTCGTATTTCACCATACTCTTCGTGATACCTCCCTAGCCAACTATTCATCTCCTACCTCCGATATCTCTGTTTTTCGGTGTGTGGATGTGTCTAGATTTAATGTCACGAAGACTAAAGTTGAAACGGAAGGACCCAAACGGCAAAGTGAACAAAATAGGAGCGGTAAAATGAGCGATTTATAGTATAGGGAGATGTTTGTTAAGTTGACGAAGTAGATGGAGCCAAAGTGCTATTTTTCCTATTTTAAAAAATATTTTCTGGTGGGCAAATGACTATGATTTTTGTCAAACGATTCCTTAATTAAGTATTTAATTAATACGAAATTAGCTGGAAATTTACAAATTAATCCCCAAACTAACAGTTTCGATTGCGACATGAAAAGTTGCAAGTCAACTTCAACACTCTCCTTTATATCATTTGACGCGTGAACATATATACACTATCAACTAAACTGCTTTAATACTCATTAATTAACTACCTAGCCAAATCTCGTATCGACAAAGCACGGGAGAAATCTATGGGCTACGAGGAATAATTCAACTTTAACTAACAAGACGCGTTTTTGGGATGTAATGGATGAGTTATTGTAAGAACTCCAGAGTTAAAACATGCTCAGGGTGGAGTAGTGCAAAGATGGGTGACCTCCTGGGAAGTCACCATGATGCATCCAAAAGCAAATCCGTGAGGGTCTAGATCCAGAGCGGACAATATCTTGTAGGAAAAGATTGGGATGTTACACTTGATACTTGTGACAGATTGTAATCTCGACTAATTTTTGCATTGTGATTGTACTAGCGTTGTTGAAACTCGGTCGATTATGATTAATGATTTTTTAGCACCACTTTCACACCAAATAAAAATTAAAAATAAACTATTAATTTTTGTAATGAATAAATCAACTACTTTATTTTTTGTATTGAGAGAAATAATTTATAAAATGAATCTAATTATTAGCATAGGTTAGTGATATATGAGACTTTTCTTTTACTAAATGAGTGGCTTTATTTACGGGTGACGAACCACCGTGAGTTTAATATTAGGACATGGATAAAGTAATAATTAAAAAAAATTAGAATGCTAATAAAGAAAATTCACAAGACTAAAATAATAAAGTTGAGAAATTTTTAATAATTACTAATTAAATTACAAATAATAATGTGAGGAGCAGGTGAAATCAATTTGTGTGATTACTTTAATTATAGAGAAAAAAAATAACACACTTTTATTATAACTGAGACAGCCCAACCTGCTTCATGTGGAGAGGCTGTACCAGCTGAATCAACCAAATATCCCACAATCAAAAAATAGAAACAAAATCGGAGTTTTCATAACCGTATTGGATCGAACTGGCGAATCTAATAGTACGTTGTTCAATTACTTAAATTGATATAAATTATGATTATATCGTGATTATAAGTTACTATCAACACCAACTAGATAATTATCGATATGTTACTTTTTTATAAGTATATTTTTGTCATAAGCTCTGTTTTACATTGATCAATGACCATATGTACAACGGGGATGACTGAATGTCACAAATAGTATTTGCTACAGCAAATTACTACACAAAATAGTGATTACCGTTGCAAAAATATCACTATTTGCTACTACATTTTCATGATGTTGTAATTTTGCAGTAGTTAAAAGGAAAAATATTTTTTTAGTGTGTTCCTACAGTCCTACCGGCCGTCTAAATAATAAAGTTGGAGGCACTTTAGTCCCCTAACCCAAATCCAAATCACCTCGTATACAAAATGTGGAACAGGGTAGTGAGTTCAGGGCATAGTATACGAGTTAACAGTAATGAGATTAATGGTAGGATGTAACGTACGTGATGAGTGAAATGTTCCCCGCTAGAAATGTCTAGTCTATGTTGTGATGTGATTGACATTGTATTTATATTATATATAGTATGAGTGATATTACTATTAGTGACCGCCTCCCATTAGTTGATGTACGAAGGCTACACACGCCAAGAATTTGGAACATAGCCTAAATGTATCCACGTGTGTACTTTAGGTCTCAAGCGACGTACCCTCGGTCACCTAGAACTCGATGTGGGCTTTCCGAGTCAATGGTCCATAAGTTAGGTCCATGGTCCATGAAACAACCCAATTGTGTTCATTCGTGTCAGGTGACCTAAACCACCTAATCGTCCGACAATTACCCGTTATCATTAAATCTCGACCATACATTTTACAAAAGCATGTGATTTAAAAAAACTCGATCTATCTCTAATCTCTTTTATAATAATTAAAGTTTATAATAATAATAATAATAATAGTAATAATAATAATAAAAAAGAGGGTGTTGTAAAGGAATAATAATTCGTTAGGGTGCCACATCACACAACAAAGAGATCATTAGGTACGTACGATGAGGTTTGCTCATCTCAGTCAACGCCTTCTATTTTTTTTTTATATATTGCTTAATTTAATTTATACACAACTAAAATCCCACTAATTTTAACTATATTTATTGGTTCAATTGTTGTAAATAAAAAAAAAATTGTATTATTAGAAAAAGATATAATTTCTTTATGGCAACATCTCTACGTGTCAAAAACCGTTGCATCCCAATAATTCGAGTTGTTGGAAGAGGATTCAGATTTAGTTATTAAAATGACTTCATCTATATCGATTATGTGAGCACAGTTACAACTTTTGTCTTGTTTAAGGGTTCTCTTCATGTATATATGTGGCTTGAGTCAAGTCTCATTCGTCGTGGTTTTGGTGTCTCGTTTATGGCGTCAAGTTCCTTCGTTATGGTCTTGGTGCGTCGTTTATGGAGTCAAGTCTTCTAGTTGGGATCTTTGTACACGTACCTTGTTATTCACGGCCGAGGACCTTGTGCCTTAAAATTCCGTCCGGTTCTGGCCTATGTGCCTCATTAGTCTTGTTGTTCCACGCTCCTTGACTGGTCGCAAATCAAATTTTAAGTCAGACCACCCTATGTTAAGGGTTCAACATAGTTGATTAGGGAGATTAGAAAATGTTATGTTTGATGATGTTCCATGCTTAATTGTCAGTTTGGTCGAAAATTGTCAAGAAAAAGTGACTGAAATAATTGCTAAGTTACCTTATGTAAACATAGGTGAGTGCTCTGTTACAAAATGGAAGTTAAGTGACCACAGTGTTACAACTCCAAACTTAGGTGACCACCAATATTTTTTTACCCTAATTATTATAATAACAAAGATAGGTTAATTTGAGTTAAAAAAAAAAGGGGGCAACACATCTAATCCAATTGCTTAATCTACTCGTTTATGTGAACATGGACAAGATTTCCAAATCAAAAGTAACATGCGATTGAAATATGATCATTTTTGTAAAGCCACAATTAAACACGAAGTTATAACTAATTTTGTTGTTCTTGACATGAACTACGTAGTATGGTCCATCAATCCTAGCTAGTACTAAGCTAAAGAATTTCATTCTAAAGGTTGCGAATAATAGTACGTGTTTCTCTCAATTAGACTGGTTGGTTTAATTTAGAAGACGGGATGAGTTGATTTGGAACAATCACTTTTGATCTTGAGTGTCTTGGAGTCTCATTGGATGTTCCTCACAAGATGTCGTATACAGAGAGAGAGTAGTAAGCGTCTGGGCAAAGAAGTATCAAGGGCGTGACTTGTAGATAAGTTGAGAAACGCTTGGACGTATAGCGTATGACCAAGGTGTATGGTGTGTGTGTATGATAGGCCATGCATATCCCATCCAGTGGCGGAGCCAGGGGGAGGCCACCCTGGACCCAATAGCTAAAATATGTATATTTTTCGTACAAATTTTTTCCAGCCTATTGTATTTTATGTATCGAGAATCCTGGTCAGGTCGTCACATGTAAACGGTTGATTGATAACCAGACTAAGGATCGGTTTGGGACATCCAATGTCGTAGGTCTCTGATCGCCCTCCCTAGGCAGGAGGCACATGAGTGACCTTTGGACTCTTCTCAATTGGGTCGTTCCTAGGCCTGCCTATGTACTTTTTTCACGGGTAATTCATGGGTCTGGTCGTTCTTGGGCCCTGCTCAATCGAATTTCTAACCAAACAATTGATTTTAAAAAATTATCTAAATATCCCTTTTAATTTTATTTACACATGACTGTGTCCAGTCTGAGATAATATAGTTTTTAGGAAAATTTTAATTTTAGTTGGTCAAGTATTTTTATTTATTTTCAAAAAAAAAAATATTAAATGTGTTATTCAATTGACACATCAACTAACAAGTACTTTCTTTAATATTGTAAAAAAAATATTTTTGTTATGTTAATCTGTTAGAATACTTCTTTCCAAGTACAAATTAATAAATTTTTTTATTCATAGAACACTAATGATAATTTAACTTCCTTTGGTTTGTGTTATACACCTAAGATGTGTACTAAAATACAATATCTAATGCCATAAGATGTATATGATGGGTCACTACTCTGATCGGACTAGATTTGTGTTGCAATCAATGATTATGGCGAAGTCATAAGGACTCATCCCCAAAGAGATAGTCTGCTCAACTGTGCCCAAATGATATTTCATAGCGGAAATTACGTTACCTCTCGAGAAGTATCTTCAAGACCCCAGGGTGAATAGTCAAAGCGATCGCAAGTGAGTCTCAATCGGGCCATGACAAAGACTAATACCTAGGGCTTCATAGGAGTCATGGGGTAGAGGGACACGAAGCCGCCTCCACCTCTTTGGGTCATTCACTTGCACGGATAAGTAATGATGGATGTCCAAGCCCTGGCAGGACACAAGTATTTAAGGAGGGCTACACATCTAAAAAAGGGACAACGTACACATACACATTTACGCTTCCTTTATCGTCCTAAACGGATCCTAGTACGGACCCACTCTTATAGTCTTTCTCATACTTAGTCCTCCTCATTCACTCTGTTACTATCTGTCATTTGTGCTATCCGAGGTTCTTTATCCTGATCCCGACAAGCTAGGAGTCGAGCCAAGCATCAACGACCATTCAACCTTGAGTCTCCATTTAAACCACTTTATTGTTTATAACCCTAGCTAACGAGACAAAGCACCATCCAATGAATTCATTCAACCCAAATTAGTCAAACTCACTTCATAAAAATGGACTAAAATACTACAACTCATGATACAAACTAACTAAAAATTGGCTTATAATCCAATTAACTTAAGACTTGTAAATCCTACCAGTCTAACTCAATTGACCCAAGTTAAATATATTTCATCAACAAATTCCTCCTAATAGTTAAAAATTCATTGAACCCGACCAACCAAACCTAATCTAACTCATAATCAAATTGAAAAAAAAAACAAACATGAAACCTTGCAATTAGTGATTCGATAAATATGTAACTGGTGGGCCTATGGGTCAACGCCCATGAACCCTCAAAGCGATCCAATTCATCTGCCCTCGCCACAATTCCGCCCTAGTACCCCCTTGATGGGGGCGGTCCCTGTACTATCTCATCAGTAGTAAGGCGTCTACCATGTCCATCAGCTACACCAACTGTTCTCCAAAACTCTGTAGACCAGTCAATCAACCCTCATAAGACATGTCACTCTGTCGGGCCTGACATCAACCACTCCTACAAGGTAGGCCCTCATCCGACGGTCAAGATGGCACCCTCAACATGGCCCCACTCAGAGGCCGGCATGTGGAGAGCTCACCCATGCCACCATGACCCTATTACCTATTCAGTACAACATACACTAAGATCACATGCATGCTTGATACTACATGCCCTCACGTTGCACGCTAAAGGCCATGGACATACGCCCTCACTGACCCCCAATACTTCTCTATTACCCGCTCATTATTCTACGTTTTCACCCCACAAACACTGATCTCAATACACACACTAACTAGATCCGTTGTTATCCGTCTTGCAAGAAACCACCCATACAAAGTCACTCTATTGGTCCACCAGTCTATCTGGGCAGACTAGCAACCCTATTAATCCAAATTATTACCCACTAAATCTTGCCTAACTAGCTAGCTAATTCGACACTGAAATTTTACATTTCCCCTAAAAAAAACATAAGCAATTTCACTTGTACTACAAATTTCCCCACAAATATCAAATAATTGTACTATTACAATAACTTGAGCTCTAAGCAAAGGAAGAATGAGACTAAGGCCAATTAACTCAAAAGAGATGTGAAAGTACATCAAACCCTAGATGTGAGTACAATTAGCAACTAATTATTTGATTAATTCTTAATCAAACATCAAAATAGGGCCAATTAATCAGCTTTAGTCTCTAATCACAGATGTTGTCGACCCATTTTTGAGACATAAAAGGGTAATTAACAATGATTATAGTGGTTGCACCAAATCACTAATTCACTACTAGCATTTCAATTTTCAAATGGAGAATTTGTGACCTAAATTTTCACTTAAAAAGAGCGAGGATGTGAGATGTTTGATCGAAACTCAAATGGGCACTTTGAAATATTTTATTTACCCTCTTGTATTATAGTCGATGTGATAATCGAGTTATTTAGTTAATTTTTCTTAAAAAATATTCAATCAGCCAGGCATGTTATCTAGAGAGACTCTATGTTGTTGCTTACTCTTTATTTTAAGGAATTTTTTTTTCATAAAAGTGAATAGATGAAATAATGAAAAAAATTAAACATTTTTACCCTGAATTAATGGAAAGCTAACGAAAAATTTGTTAGGTTCGCACTGTCACAACAGTCTAACGCTAGTATGATATTGTCTACTTTGAGTCAAGGCCACATAAATTTGTTTTCTTTCGTACTAGTGTAGTTGGTGGATTCTTTTAAACTGCGATTTGTCGATGTGATACTTAACTTAAACAGCATAAAATTATCATTTTTGTGGTAACTTTCTATTCCTTCTAAATTACATGATCATTCGATCATGCTAATTGGTCTATCTAGCTAACATGAACAATCCAATAACCAATTTCACTAATCAAATGGATTCAAATCAACTTCTAAACGATGTATGATAATTCGTGAAAAGTGAAAATTTGTTTGTTAAAAGTTTGAAAATATTAAATTCACTTTGTTTATTATGATATTTGATAGCTCAAAAAGTACGTAACGAATAATAACAATAAATGTCATGATACTGTTACATGAAGTTAGATCGAAGTTTAACCACACTAAAAATCAAAATTCTCCATCATCAATAGAGTTGTAACATGTTGATATAAACATTTTTACTTCTTGAATTTCAAACCCTAAAATCAATAACCAAAATATTATTAATAATTGATTTGATATCAATTACAATACAAATCAAACTTATAATAACATGTTCACTTAATTTACAATTTTTTTTCAACTAATCTCTAAAAAGTCTTCACTACATGACAACATGTTCAATATCATAGTCCCTACCCTCTAAACAACTTCCCTATCTTCCCTTTATCCTTTTATAAAAAAAAACCAAAGGCCTCCATTTTGCCAACACCTCCAATCTCTATATAAACATTCAAAGATCCAATCTTTACTTCAAACCCATCTCCAAAATCAAGCTTCCAAACAAGACCTTAGAATAATGGGGATCAGAAGTTGCTTCTTTGTTCTTACCCTTTTGGCCATTCTTGCTGCATCAGCTGAAGCTCAGCTTCAGATGAACTTCTACTCCAAGAGCTGCCCTAAAGCTGAGCAAATTGTGTTGGACTATGTCAACAAGCACATCCACAATGCTCCTTCCCTCGCCGCTCCTCTGCTTCGGATGCATTTTCACGACTGTTTCGTCAGGGTATGTAACTGTCTGACTGTTGTCCAAGTTCTTAGAACTTCGCCATCTTGAGTAACCCTTTGAGAAAAAAATATTACAGGGATGTGATGCTTCGGTGATGTTGAATGCGACTTCCAACAACACGACGCCAGAGAAGAGTGCTGCACCGAATTTGACCCTTAGGGGATTTGGGTTTATCGAGGGGATTAAGAGGTTGCTTGAGAAAGAATGTCCTGGAGTTGTGTCTTGTGCTGATGTTCTTGCTCTGGCTGCTAGGGACTCTGTCGCCACTACGGTGGGTGCTATGGTCGTTATGAATCTTTTTTGTTGTGTGATGATTTTGGTTATGTTTTAATGATTTGAGTTGTTAAATGGGGATTGCAGGGTGGTCCGACATGGAGAGTTCCAACAGGGAGGAGAGATGGAAGAATCTCGAATGCTAGTGAGGCTTTGAATGCAATTCCTCCTCCGACTAGCAACATCACCACCCTCCAGACATTGTTCGGGAATGTCGGTCTCAACTTGAAGGACCTAACCCTACTTTCTGGTAATTTTTAGTAAAATTAATGAATTCTTTGATTTGTATTGTAGACACTAGAAATGTGACAAAAGAGTACAAAAAAGACTATTTAAAAAGAAAGAAAAAAAATTATTATTAAAATGAATCGGTTCTTGAAAGTAACTAATACGTCATTTCATACACATTTTCTCTCTCTCCTCACAGCGGCCCACACAATAGGAATATCCCACTGCAACTCCTTCTCCGCACGTCTATACAACTTCACCGGACGAGGCAACGGGCAAGACCCAGCACTAGACAGCGAGTACGCGACCAAACTAAAAAGGAAGTGCGTGAACACCAGCGACAACGTGACCATCGTCGAGATGGACCCAGGCAGTTTCAGGACGTTCGACCGTAGCTACTTCAAGCTACTCCAGAAGAGGAGAGGGTTGTTCCAATCCGACGCAGCACTGACCACCAGTGGGACCACCAAGTCGTTCATTAACCAGTTCGCCTCCGGTTCGATCCAGAACTTCTTCAAGGAGTTCGCATTGTCGATGGAGAAGATGGGTCGGATCAACGTGAAAACCGGGTCGGCTGGCGAGATCCGGAAGACGTGTGCCTTGGTCAATTGATTCGATTTTTGGTGATTTTAATTTGAGTTTTTTTTTTTTTTTTTTTGTGGATGGTAATTGCTTAAATTATTTATAACGTGTGTGTCTTTTTTTTTTTTTACATCGTTTGTTTTTTTATATGTTTTTTCCTGAATAATTGAGTTTTTTATTTTTTTTTTTATTTTTGTGTGGTGGGTTTTTTAATACGTGTAATTGTTGAGAGAATCTTTGTAATAAAAGACCAATTATTTGACTATGATCGATCGATTGTTTTGGTTTTGTTTTTCTCATTTGCTGTCGGTTGAAGCAATTAACCAATCTTATTTCAAATCTTTCCCATGATATTTATGTTATCAATTATTACCAATTTTTCGGCCTAATATGAAGTAGGACGGTTGAGTTTACGTACGTACCTCAAATCTACACATCGATATCTCAGTAGAAATAATGTATTCATCGAGTTTTATTGCATTGAAAATTCCCAAGAGTTGTTGACAAATCAGGCTTTGATATCATGTCGGTTGTTATCATCCCGAAATTTGGGTCACTCAACTCCTTTCACTTTCTAGTATGAGATAACTCGAAAATCCATGTCACATGTTCCGCCACATATTGGGTTTTTTTTCCTTCCTCCGAATCCTATACGTTCGCCTATCAAGGTTTGTACTTCTCGATTCGTCACTAACAGAGCCCTAAACACTCGCAAAATGATAAATGGTAGAACTAAAAGAATAAACTCAGTTGTCACAACTTAATCACAAGCATGTTCTGATTTCGAGACGCTTCTTTCCTCGACAATACAATAGTCGACCATTTGTTACTGCCCTTCTTATAACAAATTAAGAAGGTCTCACAATTTGATGCATATTAGTCATTGTCATTCAAGGTTAAACTCCAGTCCCGCTCTAAAGACATGGCACTTCATTCACTATCTTGACTGGCAGTTACTTGCTACTATCCTGCCTAGCTGAAACCCCACATACCAGGAAATATAGCGACTCAAACCCGCCACCATTATGGTGGGAGTCAAACACGAAATGCATATACTCAAGTCAACGTATTCTAGTATAGCTCATAGCTAACTAGTCACATCTATACATAAGGTTCTAAGCTAAGGAATGACACAAACACTTTACCATAAAGACCAAACTACATATGACAGCTAACCAAACAACTTTATATAAAAAACACACATGAAATGAAGAACAGTTGTACATTGTCCATAGAACATGGAGGAAGAAGCAAGCTAAGTGCATGGTGTTCATGAATCGCAATTAAATTTTAATTAATTTTTTAATTAATTAATTAATTAGATTCCTAATTACTTAGCCCAAGATTGAAGGAAACCAAAGGAAAAAAAAAGTCAAATAATTGAGTAGTTTAATTGCATGGATGAATAGGAATGTTGAGAGAGACCTTTCCATGAATTGCTCCAATGAAAGAGGGAAAACATGTCTTGATCATTACCAACTTGTCTAATTTGTTTAGATATTTCAATGATTTTACATAAAAAATTCATTTGGCAAAGTTGTTTCGTTGGATCGCAAGTGGTTTGATATGGAGAATTGAGTGGGTTGTGACGGGAATATCTTCTGCTCCTTGAAAATTTAGAAATTTATTGAGAAGTTCTTTGCAAAGTGGATGCAGGACGACACAGAAGAGTAAGTGTTTAGTTATGAGGGAGGGGGACGTAAGACGTATGCCCATGAAGAAGCCTGATTTTGTAATTTTGGGGACAAAATTATGTAATAATGTACCACCAATGACACACTGTTCAACAAAGTACGGAAATTTACAATGATGACACGAATATGGCGTGGCATGGGCTGGATACTGTCGCGCCACCCACATCCCTCATTTGTTAATTAAGCGACGTGTGGGTAGCACGACGCCATCCAGCCAGTGTCGCGCCACCTGCATATCATCAATTTTTTTTTGAAAAGACCTGCATATCATCATCATTGTCTATTTTCGGACAATGTGCCACCAATTGTACATACTTACGTAATCTTGCTTCCAAAACTACAAAACCCTGAATAAGCACTAGGCGCACACGTATTGGTTGTAGGAGTATGCAACTTGGGCGTATGTACGTAGTATGCAGAATAGGTCATGTCCTATCAATACTGAAATCACCTCGCTAATTATAGTACACTGAGATTTGGAATAGTTAATCGTCACATGTCGTCTAGTTATTGGCGATCCGTGACCCGAGTACTGTAGATCAATCTCAGGACTTGAAATCAACCTTCTTAATTGGACCTTTTGGGCCTAGCTAAATAGCATTGATTCGACCGTTCCTCGACTATTACCCATAAAAATAAGGGCAAATGTCGTGCTGTAACTGTTGAGTGAAACATTTTATATCTAACAATAATTGATTCACCTTGTCGCGTGACAATTACATTTCCATGTATTTTAGGCTTGGCAATCCGGATACCACATATCCACTACCCACCGTTTATTAAATGGGTATTACCTGTACCTGCCGTTGATACTAAATGGGTACAAAATCCAAACCATCCCCGCCCCCGCATGGGTATCGGGTAAACTCGCTACCCATTGGGTGAACCCCAAAATTCTCTCATCTGGATTGCAAAGAGTTTTTTTTCGAGATGGAGCTACGTTTTTTAGAGCATTATGGTTTCGAGAGGGCACGACAGACTGCTCAATCGATAAGTTGATGTGAAGAACTTAATGACTGAAGGAGAAATTGGGTTTAGTCCGTTAAACATAGATGATATATTATGACTAATACAATGTTGTTTCATACTGGGTGCCCACTGGGTTGGGTATGGGGCAGATACCTTGAAACCCGTCCCCACCCGTTACCCACTCTAACTGGGTACTGGGTTTGCCCTAAACATAGATGATATATTAGGGCCAATACAACGTTGTTTCATACTGGGTGCCCACTGGGTTAGGTATGGGGCAAATACCTTGAAACCCGTCCCCACCCGTTACCCGCTCTAACTGGTATTGGGTTTGCCATACCCGTCAACTTTACCCAGTCAACGGGTAATCCCCACCCAATTTTGCCGAATTTTGGGTGGTACCCAATTCCAAGTACCATTGCCAAGCCTAATGTATTGAAATATATCATATGATATTATATTAATTTGTATATTATTAATTAATTAGGTTTCACCCATGCATGGCCTATAATCAGTAACCAACAATTATTGTGATACAAATATCTCTTGATTTGAGAGGGAGAGACACTAATTAATTAATTAATTGATAATAGTTTTCCGGTTGAAAATTAGGTGGAAAATCTCCTGTTCGTAATTAAGAGAGGTTTTGTTTTATGCATGAAGCTGTCAAGTACACTTTAAATAATTAATAAAAATAACAAGAATATACCATGGAATCATATATCTACCGGATTTGATAGTAGTATCAGAGTCTGATTATTGTTAACGAGGGACTAAAGGGAAGATTTTTGGGTTATCCCACATAGTGGGAAAAAAAAACGCATGCGGTGTGAGAAAAAAACTTTACCTCATGAGCTAGCTTTTAGAAGTTAGAAAGGCCAATAGCACCGAACAAATGATAATAACTAGCACCGTCTACTAGAAAACCAAAGAAAAGTCTATCCCTTTAGGTCGTGATTATGTTTCATATGTTCATAACGAGGCAATTTCCATATACCACCATTCTTCATTTTTAACTTCATCACTCTAAAACATACCCATTTACTATTTTCTAACCGATTTAACACCCTCTACTTTGAAAAGTTTAACAAATATGCCCCTCTGTTTAATTTTTCATCTATTTTCCATCCGATGTGTTGATTTCAAGTGCCACATCATATTATTTGTACACCTTATCGCTGATTGGAATGTTCACCTTCGAAAATTATTTAAATTAGAAAGAAAAATAAAAAGGAATACCACAAACACTTCCGTACATAATAGTGATTATAATGCACTTTTCCTTTATCTTTTCTTTTTAATTTAAATAATTTCACCTTGTGGACATTCTGATTAGTGATGTTGTGGACAAATAATATGACGTAGCACGTATAATCAACTCATTAAACGAAAAATAGATGAAAAGATAAATAGAGGGGCATATTTGTTAAAATTTTCAAAGTAAAGGATGTTAAATCGGTTAGAAAATAGTATAAGAGTATGTTTGTTAACTTTGCATAGTAGAGGGGCAAAAAGGTGTATTAACCCTTCATTTAAACTAACCCACAACTATATGCAAATCGCTAAACCCTTATAAGGCCCAAATATACTGCAAGTTGGGCCGACTCTAACTGGCATAAAGCCCAGTAAATGGGCCTTCTGAACACTTCAACCTCCATAAACCCTAATTACCATCTCCCATGGCGCCGCAGTCCGCAAATTCTCCCAATCCAGCCTCACTCCCCACCTATAAATCCTTCGTTCCACAGCCTCAATTCTCCATCATCTACACTCGCTACTCCTTCATCTCAGTCGTCTCTTTCAGCTTTCTTTCGGTTTTTCGTTTTCCTCGATCTGATTTTGGTTTCTATGAGCGCTGTGATGAAGCAATATGTTTTGTGGACTAGAGTTTCTGATTCGGGCTTCTTCTCCCATCTATTTGACGACTAACCCTTGGCTGTCTGATGCGCTCTTTCAATCGATTTTCTCTTAAAGTTCATTTGATTTCGTTTTCATGGCTTATGATGATAACATACTTTATCTTAGCGGATTTCAGTGAGCTGGAAAGGAGTTATCTTCTTTCTCAATGATCTGATTGTTACACACACTGAAGCCTCTTTTGTAATTTGATTCGTTTTTCACAAATTTAGGGTTTTGTTTGTATATCAAAATGATGATTTCGGATTACATCTCACGACGGTCGTCTGAGGGCAGGTTTCTTAGTAAGCCTGCTACTGATGCAGTTAATCCATTATTTCTGATTCCTTGAATTTAGGGTTTCTGAATTTTTTTAAATTTCGGTGGCGTTTCTGGATTGCTGTGATGAGTTAAGGCACACGGAGGTGTGTTTTCAGGGCAGTGGACGGAGCTTCTTGACCGGAGCTTCGCCGTGAGCCTGTAATTCAAAACGACTTCTCCTTCCACTGAGCTTTCCGAAAGTTTGAATCTTTGTTCTTGTTCAATGGTTTTTCTTTGGTTTGAATTCCTTATTGGCACCCATTTACCAATTCCGGAAGATTATATATTGTTCTTCACGGTGTAATGGCTCGGGTGCGAGATTAATCTCGTGTGGCTTATCCTGATTAGTGGTTGATTTTTCAGTGCCATGTAGTCCTGGAAACACCTCATACATTTCTGTTTCATCTGGTTTCAAGCTTTCAGTTACTACTTAGTTTTTTCATTTACTTCTTGCCTTGTTCATAGTATGATTCTGAATGAGATTCACTGGAAAGATCTGTGATAACTGCTGATGAATGGTTATCAACAAAGGAGTGCTGTCATCAAATTTCTATCTGCTACATCAGATGCTTGCTGAATTGATTCTGCAACCTGATTCAAGCAACACTAATGGAGCTCAGGATCTAGCTGTTGATCAATGCTGTCATTGTAGGAAGATGGAGAAGCCCTGAAGAAGTGATTGATTCTTGTAGATGTGTATGGAAATCTGTTGTTTTTTGTCCTGTATATCAGTTGAGTTCTTAGTGCTCTATAATTATCACTGTAGATGAATCCAGTTCTGGATTTCTTTGAGTAATGCAAAGGTTAACTTCAATCTTATTGTGGTTTTGCTTGATTTAATCCCTGGACTAATGGTCTAATTCATGTTCTTACTATAGCTGATTATTCATCGTATTTGGCCAACAATTGTGAATCTTGTCATTAGAAACTCTTGTTATATTGTGGGTAAGTTAGACATAGGTGCTTCAGAAATCTCATGTTAGATTGTTACATTACTTATATGTTCAACTTGGGTTTTGGCTTGGTGGCGTGTCTGGAAATCTCGTGGTGGATCATATCATTACTTATGGGTTTGACTTGGCGGCGTGTCTGGAAATCTTGTAGTATTGGATCACAAAGGATTCTAGTGTGATGTTAGATTGTTACATTACTTATGTAAATTTTGGTTTTGACTTGGTGCTGTTTGGAAATCTGTGGTATTGGATCACAAAGGATTCTAGTGTGATGACACAAATGACTTCGTTAGTGTTAGGCCAATTCATTCATGAAAATATGTTTGTATGTTCTCCTGAGTGTTTAATCTTTAAACTTGATAATCAGCTCAGGGTCTTCAACCATCCTAGTTCTGCAATCTATTCAAGGTTTTGTTTTGTTGTGGTGTTTGGATGCTGGATGTTGAAAATGATACGAGATTGGTGGTGTCTCGAGTTACTAATCATCAAACTCGCTTGTACTAATGGTGGTGTTACCGCCGTACATATATTATCTTACCTTACCTTATTGCGTATCTCCTCCACATGATGCTAATAGAGTCACCGATGTACAAACCTTTATATTCCTTCCAGACCGTGGATCCATCGTCTACCTGAGTTTTAGGAAGGAAGAGATTGCGGGTGGCTGGTTTCTTGGTTTAGGTTTTGTAGGTTGGTTTGAGTATTGTAGTTAATTTGAATCGGATTGAGTGTATTATTTTATAATATTTTCAATGATGTGCACCAGCTGACGTGGTAAAACAGTCGAAAAAAATCCTTGTCAACGTAAATAGTACCACATTGTAACGAAGTCCTTACTACTCACGGGACGAGGAACTGATTTGTAACCCGACTCAAAGTTTCGAGACTATTTGGCTATTTGAGCCCTTTTTTTTTTATCTATCACTTATCGCAAAAACAGATTAATTTCAAAAATAATAAACGGAAACAAAAAATAATGAAAATGGAAAATCGTAAGCCTTCAGACTTAAGACAAACAGTTATGACTGATTGTTGGATCCGAAATCCTTTCCTCCCTTTTCCTCACTCTCTGTAAATTCTCCCACTTCATCGCTTCCTCCGGCTTACTCACCGGAAAACCCCACCGCCGGGGATCTGCAGATCGAGATCCAGCTATCTAGGTCAGCTCCTCTCTCTCTCTTGCTTAATTGATGTCTCTAATTTGAGATTACATTGTTCGATTTTATTCCAGCCTTATTATGGATCAGATGAGCGGTTGTGTGTTAGGTTTGTGATCCGGTAATCATTTCGTTTCGGATCGGCTTGATCTGCGTGTTGTGAGGATTGATTCGCGATTCTGCAAATCTGTTATCGTGAGAGTTGCTTAGCTTTTAATGCTGAATTTCGCGCAATGTGAGATGGTTTGATAGCTGCTGATTTAGTTCTGACTCGAATTTTCTAGATTGGAGATTGAGATCCAGCTATCTAGGTCGGGCTCCTTCTTAATCGCTATCTCTAGTTTAAGATGACATTGCTCGATTTGACGGCTTTTCAGTATTCTTATCAGTCGATTTGGGGTTCTGAATTGTGATAATCAATTCATTTCAGATCATTTGTTTTGTTGTTTCTTACTAATGTGATTTGATTCGTGATTCTGTAGATCTGATAAGTAGGAGCTGCTTAGCGTAGAGTGCTGAAATTTACGGGATATGAAATGACTTAGAATATGCCTAGTTCGTTCTGAATCCGAATTTTGAGATTGTAGTCTGTTTGTCTGATTTCTAATCAATGTGCAATCCCTGTGAAAATTTTGAGATTTGTCTGGTTCGTATGCTGTATGTCTCTTGGTTAAATTGTTGGCCTGTTTCTTTTTCTTCCATGAAATTGCCAGGAGAAGAAGAAAGTTGGGCGGCAAGATGGCGAAGTCATGTTCTCTGCTTGTCCACTTTGACAAAGGAAACCCTGCAATTGCAAATGAGATAAAAGAAGCTCTAGAAGGGAATGATGTTGCTGCCAAGATTGAGGCAATGAAGAACGCCATCAGTCTTCTGCTGAATGGGGAGAACGTACCTCAGCTTTTCATCACAATTCTGAGGTTTGTCCTACCTTCTGAGGATCATACTATACAGAAGCTGCTGCTGTTCTATTTGGAGATCATTGACAAGAAAGACAGTTCTGGAAAGCTTCTCCCTGAGATGATATTGATATGCCAGAATCTGAGAAACAACCTTCAACACCCAAATGAGTACATTCGTGGGGTGACTCTAAGGTTTCTTTGCCGTCTCCACGAGGCAGAGATAATTGAGCCATTGATCCCTTCGGTGCTGCAAAATCTGGAGCATCGACATCCCTTTATCAGGAGGAATGCGATTTTTTCAGTGATGTCCATATATAAGCTTCCTCAGGGTGACCAGCTTCTGGTTGATGCTCCTGAAATGATTGAGAAGGCTCTTTCCACGGAGCATGATCCATCAGCGAAACGTAATGCATTCTTGATGCTCTTCACTTGTGACCAAGATCGAGCTATCAATTATCTTTTCAGCCAGATTGATAAGGTCCCTGAATGGGTGAGCAGCTTCAGATGGTTGTTCTAGAGTTGATTCGTAAAGTGTGTAGAACAAACAAGGGAGGGAAGGGAAAATTCATCAAAATTATCATGTCCTTGTTGGAATCTCCTTCGAGTGCCGTGGTTTATGACTCTGCTGGGACACTTGTTTCTCTGTCATCTGCACGTACTGTTATTAAAGCTGCTGCTAGCACATACGGACAGCTTCTTTTGTCTCAGAGTGATAACAATGTGAAGCTCATTATTCTTGATCGACTGCTTGAGCTTAAGTCTTCTCACAAGGAAATCATGGTCGATATGGTTATGGACGTGCTTCGGGCACTATCTAGCCCCAACCTTGATATACGCCGGAAGACCCTTGATATTGCCCTTGACTTGATCACTGCAAGGAATGTGAATGAAATTGTTCAGATGTTGAAAAAGGAAGTTGTTAAAACCCAGGGTGGAGAGCTTGAGAAGAATGGTGAGTACAGGCAGATGCTAGTTCAAGCCATTCATTCTTGTGCTATTAAGTTCCCAGAGGTGGCAAGCACTGTGGTTCACTTGTTGATGGATTTCCTAGGAGATAGCAACATTGCTTCTGCTATCGACGTGGTTATTTTTGTTCGAGAGATAATCGAAACAAATCCTAAACTCAGAGTTTCAATAGTAACAAGGCTTTTGGATACTTTCTATCAGATCCGAGCTGCCAGGGTTTGCTCGGCTGCTCTCTGGATCATTGGGGAGTACTGTTCTTCCCTCTCAGAAGTTGAGAGTGGCTTAGCAACAATTAAGCAGTGTCTTGGGGAATTGCCCTTTTTCTCAGTTTCTGAAGAAGGAGAAGTTACTGATACTACTACCAAGAAGTCTCCTCAACCAAGTTCAATGACCGTATCTTCAAGAAGACCTGCTATCCTCTCCGATGGAACCTACGCAACACAAAATGCTGCCTCTGAAACTGTCTTTTCGACCCCTACTGTAGTTCAAGGTTCACTGTCCTCCGGAAACTTGAGATCCCTTCTCCTCACTGGCGATTTCTTCCTTGCTGCAGTTGTTGCAGTCACTCTAACAAAACTTGTTCTCAGATTGGAAGAGGTGCAGGTTTCTAAGGCGGAGGCCAACAAAGCGGCCACCCAGGCTTTGTTGATAATGGTCTCCATGCTGCAATTAGGGCAATCTTCTGTACTGCCTCATCCAATCGACAGTGATTCATACGATAGAATTCTTCTCTGCATAAGATTGATAAGTAACACGGGTGATGACATCCGGAAGATATGGTTGCAGTCTTGCCGTCAAAGTTTCGTGAAAATGCTCTCAGAAAAGCAGTTGAGAGAGACTGAGGAATTGAAGGCAAAGGCTCAGGTTTCTCATGCACAACCAGACGACCTTATTGACTTCTATCATCTCAAAAGTAGGAAGGTAAGAACCTCTTGAGTTATCAGTTTTCTTCTGTTTTAGTATCTAATGTTTGATCAATCTGAATGTAAGTAGAACAGTCTGTGTGTCCTTTCTTATCCGTGCACCTGCATTTTCCATCTCTTTTCATCTAAATCTAGTTTCTTGGCGTAATTGGTTTACTTGACTTGGATATAATTTCCAGGGTATGAGTCAGCTCGAGTTGGAAGATGAAGTTCAGGACGATTTGAAACGCGCAACAGGAGAGTTTGTCAGTGATGGCAATGACACAAACAAGCTTAACCGCATCCTTCAGCTCACTGGGTTCAGTGACCCTGTGTATGCTGAGGCATATGTCACGGTTAATCACTATGATATTGTACTCGATGTCACAGTCATCAACCGGACAAAAGAAACTCTCCAAAACCTATGCTTGGAGTTGGCTACAATGGGCGACCTTAAACTCGTTGAGCGTCCTCAGAATTATGCTTTGGCTCCAGAATCGAGCAAGCAGATAAAGGCCAACATCAAGGTCTCCTCGACTGAGACTGGTGTTATCTTTGGCAACATTGTTTACGAGACATCAAATGTGATGGAGCGGAACGTTGTTGTCCTCAACGATATCCACATCGATATCATGGACTATATTTCTCCTGCGTCTTGCACCGATTCAGCATTCAGAACAATGTGGGCAGAGTTTGAATGGGAAAACAAGGTACCTCTACAGTTCTCTTTCGAGATTTTCATTTGGTTGCTTCTGACTGACCGTAGACATAGAAGAATCCGTTATACTGTTGGATTCTTTTGTTCATGCATTGAAAAGTAAACAAACTGACGCCTACCCGGTTTCTGTCAGGTTGCTGTGAACACAACGATTCAGAACGAGAA
Source organism: Linum lewisii (assembly GCA_034768395.1). Classification (NCBI taxonomy): domain Eukaryota; kingdom Viridiplantae; phylum Streptophyta; class Magnoliopsida; order Malpighiales; family Linaceae; genus Linum; species Linum lewisii. The sequence goes on from CM068304.1 coordinate 50,636,825, forward strand.
GGAATTCCTCGACCATATCATCAAGTCGACTAACATGAAATGCCTCACAGCACCGTAAGTTAATTCTTTCCGAATGTTTCGATTCCAGTCATGATCTTCAAAACCACCAGAACATATCTGTAATACCTGGCCTCACTCTGCTGTTTCTTCTCAGTTCTGCACTGGACGGAGAGTGCGGATTCCTAGCTGCCAACTTGTACGCCAAGAGCGTCTTCGGAGAGGACGCATTGGTCAACGTAAGCCTCGAGAAGCAAGGAGACGGAAAGCTCAGCGGATACATCAGAATCCGGAGCAAGACCCAGGGAATCGCGCTCAGTTTGGGAGACAAAATCACCCTGAAGCAAAAGGGAGGAAGTTAAGAAGATCTAGGTAAACCCTGTCTCACCCGGTTAATGAATCGTCGCTCGCTCCTTCGTGCATTTCTCCGCGCTGCATAAAAAATGTAGAGTTCTGATGGGTAAATATTTTCCTGTATCTATACCTACATGGGTCGGCGAAACTGGTGGCGTACTGGCGTATCATTATAGAGTCGAACGAACGAAACGGGAGAATTGATTAGATGAATATCTTTGAACCTCATTTCTTGATTCTTGTTATTTTCGTGTTAATGCTATTGACTAATAGTGTCATTAAGACTGTAGAAAGCTTGCCTGATGGATTTTGATGGTTTGTTTTTTTTTGACATTTTGAGTTTGGTATTATTGAATGAATGGTAAAGGTTTCAGCTGATTTCAGTATAGTGGATTTAAGAAATTTTAGGGTTCTACAATGATCATAGAGATGAGACGAAACTCGGGGTTTCGAATAACGCCACCTCTATCTCGTCGGAATTCATCTTTCATCGTATGAGGATTTGTGAAGTCTGGTTCTAGTTATTTGGGTTCATAGGTAAAGAATGGAGTCGATAGAAGAGTGACGATTGTTGATGTGGGCGACGGCGAGAGGAACGAAAGGGTAGAGTTGGTGGGAATTTTTGGCGATGAACGGTTGTTGTTGGTCGAAGGATGAAGTGTGCATAAACATTTGCCAAATGCTCTTCTGGTTATCTTAGTGTAGAGGGGAAGAATGGAGTCGATCGAAGAGAGACAAATGTGGTGGTGTGGGTGGTGGTGGTGGTTTTAGAGAAATTTATTCGGTGATGAACGGTCATTATTGGTCGAAGGATGAAGGAGACGACAGAGAAGGCTGAGAGAGATAATGAAGGGAAATGGTAAGAAAGGATGGTAATTAGAAGGGCAAAGAAGAAAAATTGTGCGTCGAATGATTATTATCGACGGTCCAGCGAATATTAATCTCATGATGAAATCTGAATAAGAACAACTTGTTTCTAATATTTTCAATATCGACTGCTCTCCTAGGTCATCATATCTCAACCATTTGTTGCATCACAGGTCACAACTCTAAAAATGTATGGCTTATTAGAGCCGAACGTGCCAACAACACACAATATGAAGTCCTCTCCCCAGATTGACATCATCTTTGACCCCGAACTCGAGACCCCCTTCGTCTTCCTCCTCCAATTGTAGCTATTCCAATATTAGTCCATAACGCAAGATGACAGTAGGCTTTCTACTTCAATCGAGGAAGCCGATGATGAAGAGACAAGAACCCTAGCCACGTCTACAAAACCCTACTAAGAGAGACCTCTACAAAAGAGAAACTTAACATTGTAATTCATTATTTATACACGTTTGATTCATCGTAATTGATCATCTATCATACAGTTGTCAACATCCTCACTTAACTTCGCTCTCATACTAGTCATCCTAACAAATTAGTTTAATAAATCTCATCTCTCTTCCTTTTGCATCTTCTCAGATCGTCGAAACGTCAGTATGCAGTGAGTATACATTTTGGTTTTAGTAACAAAACTTCATGGTATCCTCATGCTATAATTAGAGTGTAATCCTATTACGAGAAATACCCGACTAAACAAGTTCACACGATCCCCGATGATGAGCAAACATGGTTTCAATTTTTCACCCATTAAACCTCACTTCACGAGACATGTACCGAAAAAAAAAACCAACACCTAAACGGGCGGGAATTGAATACCGAGTAGCCATCGTGAGTACCCGTTGCCAAGCCTATATGCAATGATTTCATAAAATCAGGAGCTCTTCCCTTTATGAGTAAAAAGTTAGTGTACAAACAAACAACCAGCCGTTATGAATGAAACATAAAAAAACTCCTCAAAACGTTCTTTTATAAAATCAAATCAAAGAAGAGCTTTTGGCCTTAACTGTGTTCTGTCTATGAATTAACCATCTTTCTTTCTTCGGTTGCTCTATTTCTTGCGGGAGAGGTAAACTCCAGTAACAATGGCCACACCTGCAGCTGCTACAGTCATGGAGGTAATGATCTTCAATGCTGAAACTGCTGGTTTCGGGTTTGGAATCTCCATGAGACCGTCCATCTGCAAACCAAGAGTGGAAAGAGAAAACTGTTGATGTCAAGGTGGCTGAAATCCCGAGTCTGAAGTAGTTGGAATCAGTATCGTAAGTAGGATGAGCGATATTACAGCACGAATTAAAGACTGTGCCGGACCGGTCTGTTCAATCGGTGGACAGCAACACAGCGTTGTAGAACACGTGACCGGTCCGGAATGGTGAAACGTGCTTATGTCATGTTACAAGCCAAGCTGGTACGCAAGAAAAATGCAAACCAGTTTGGCCAAAAGTGATGATAAACAACATTGATTCACAGTTTTGATCCACCAAGCTGCTAGCATTTCGAGTTTAATGCACGATCCTGTGTTTTAGTCATTGGTCTATACTTACCATTCTATCTTCTTTTCATGATGAAGTATAGTATTTTCTATCTTATTAGGATGATCGTACTTCTATCAGCGATCTAGTTTAGGTTACTCCGTACTAGTCAAGTGATTCTTCAGTTCAACAATCGGAGCATGAAGAAAGTAAATAGTTTACTCACTGATACGGGCTGCTGCCAATGCTTCTGAATTCCTCGAAGATGTCCTCTCCCAACTACGGCCACAACTGATGAATGCTCGCTTGCATATCTATGTAGCATGGATGACATGTATCTGTGGGAAGAGTCGGGATGATTAAGAATCCATCTCGGGAAGGATATATGTTAGACAATGAACGAAACATGCAGAGGGTTGATTGGATTGTTTTCCATGCAACGTGTCATTGTTAGAACTCAGAACAAGCAATAAAGATCATGAATACTAAACTGATCTCGCTCGTGGACTAGCGTTTCCATGAGCGTAGGGTACTCCTTGCTCATTTCTTGGATCACAAGAGTCAGCATGTCAACATCATCCATCTCCTTGAGCTGAAAATCACGAACCTCAACCATGTAAGGGAACTACTGCGATTGGAACCAACTTATTTCGAGCTTAATGGTTTCAAGGATTTGTCAGGAGAGTTGAGAAGAATCAAGACAATGGAATTATTGAAGTCCACTTACCATTTTCTTAAGTTCCTCGGGACTGGATAAGAAGACTGCTTGAAAAAGTAAGGAGTACAATAATTTGGTCTTGTGCCACAGTGGCATTTTCAACCATGTTCTTCGCAAGGTCACCTGTCAAGTCGACAGATCACATTGATGACAGTCAGTGATGAGAAAAAACAGAGAAATGCAGGTCCAACAGAAACCAGAAGACAATAAAAGAAGATAGCAGTAAAATAGATATAACAGTGTCGGGATATAAATGAAAAGAACAGACATTCAAAGCAATGTTGTGTATTACCAGAGCAATAATCGATTCATGTATAATGAATTAACTACAGCGAGGCGTTTATGCACAGAAAACTCAGAGCAAGCAATTTCTAACTGATTGTGACTGTAAATCCAGTAACAAGACAATTTTTTACAGTATAATCAATAACACTTCCAAGAAAATCAGTCTCAGTAGCCAAAACAAGGAACTTGCTTTCAAATGCATGGATTTGTCAAGCAGACAACAGTAGGGAACAGAATTATGATTCGTACTGAAATTTTTAATTATAAATTTATAACGAATCCAATTCTTGATATGATCTGAAATATAAGAAGTACTCACCTGTACAGGACGATCACCAAGAATCACTGTAGCACCATATTTTTTAGCTTCTTCGTAAGCCACACGAAACTCGGAACCAGGAAATACCTCCAGCTTACTAGCAACCTGTTAACGCATCAATAAATTTACGCAATTCCATGCTTAGAAGCTACAGATTGAGTTAATAATAGAAACTGAAAGAAGAAGAAGTATCTTACCTTTGCAAGGAACCAGCTATACAGAATTCCAAACATGTTGTGTTTCTTTTTCCACATCTCCACCATTTCTCCCATGGTCGGCACCTGTTAATCGTTAAACATATCATCAAACGAAAAACTACAACAAAAAGAACAAGTGAAGAACATGTGGTGTGACAGCCCTTGTTACAAATATAACAATCAAGGAATATCAATCAGGACGTCCAAATAGCTCATAGAAAACAGCTCGGTATGATGTCAAATAACTGAATAAGAGGGTTTGAATCAAGAACAATGCTGATATTTTGAGGAGAAAGTAACAGAGGGAAAACACAGATCGAAAGGCACCTTTAAGTTCTGAGGTGTAAGCACCGTCACACGACTAGAGCACAACTCCAGAAAGACCACCTGTTTTGCAGACAATAACCAACTTATAAACAGTTTCTTAAAGACACAGTGCAGAAAATAATAGCAGTTAATCAGCCATCAATCTGTAAATCAAGTGGTAGTTTGAAGAAAGACCCACCTCCGGTTTCAAGTAACGGATGACAGCTTCAACTTCCCTGCATGATTCCTGCAATGAACAGATGAACACATTATGTCTTATCAGCATCCGAGAGCAAAACCTGAATCTAACTTACAACAAAGAATGAGCATACCCACCTTTCGGACTCCAGTTAACACTGATGTAGATACAGACTATATGTACTTGGTTACAAGAGATCATTACAAGCTAATAAGAACTACATAACTTGCTCAATTGCTCATCATCAAGACTGAAAATTAGCATATAGATTCTGCAGACTCAAAAGGAAGCAGCAAATATGAAACAATCACGCCTTACAGAAACCAATTCGAACCTCATCGAAACCTCTTACTATGATCTTACTCCCTTAGAGCTCAGAAATTCTGTGCAAGCAAATCATCTACACAATTACACACTCCAAACGCACAAAATCACAGTCACTTGATGAAATTAGATCAAAATTCTCTAACCAAACAGAATTCCAGACAGAAAATCACCTCTGAAACGTGAGCAGTGCCGACCAAGTACACATCGCAGGATCCAGATTCAGCGTTGGACTCGCAATTCAGCAACACCGTCCTCGAGAGCTCCTCCGGAGGTCCCGTACTCCTCTCAGCAGTCTCAGTCGTCGCCACTTCTTCCACTACTTCTTCTCCGCCCTCGTTGCCGTCGCCGTTGTCGTTCCTCAGCTCATCGGCGACATTGACGATGCTGTCGCTCATCGGATCGGGATTGTCGACGTGGACGAAGTCCTCCCCCGCACGTGGTGGCGCCTCCGTCGATTCCGGCAGCGCAGGTTCCATTTTGGAGAAAGGATCTCGGGGGAATTTTGGCGGAGATTTTTGGGAAATGTGATGAGTTTTGATCTGCGGCGGAGGCTTAATTTGTAATAACGAATATTGGTGAAACCACCACCGTGACGGCGGCGGAACTGGCGGAGGAGGTGAAGCGGGGTGAGTCGAGCGAGTTTAACTCGGGTGCGAACTCGGCGGAGGCTTTAATTTAATTTTTTTTTTTATAAATTTGTTTCTTACTGCTTTAAATATTGCGTTATAGCGTATCCGATATGACGTGGAGGTTACTTACGGAATAAATTGCTTTCCTTTTGGGTTTTCTATAGAAATTAAATTAATATATTATCGGTGTTTTACTATTCAGTACCTTATCTCAAGCCTTTTTAACATTTTAATCTTTCATAGTATTATATTGGGTTAATAATTTTAAAAATTAAAAAATATAGCTTACTATGATTCGAATGTATAAAAAAATTTAAATCACAAAATTTAGTCCAATTTTTTAATCGTTAACCTCGTTTGATCTTGTTTGTGAGATTTTGAAAATTAACCATTTAATCGCAATTTTTTATGACACTTACACCGGCACATGGTATCATGTGGACTGTTTAATACATTATACACATTCAAATATTGTCACGTGTTACTGTACGTGTCATCAAAATTTATTCAGTCATGAACTTTCAAAATTTTACAAATAAGGAAAAACGACGCTAATGATTTTAAACTGAGCAAAATTTGAGATTTCAAAAAGTTTATATCTATAGTTTATGTATTTTTAAAATTATTAATTGCATTTTGTATTTTGTTGATAAATAGATTGCTATCGCTAATATTTATTTTGAATATGAAAACTGAAAAGATTAGAAAATATTTATTTGTTTGAAGTGGTTGCTAGATACTTAATTGATTTCATACGTCATAGATTACTTGATATCCTTATAAGTTATTGTCACTTGTGCCTACAAATTGTACCAATAATCGGTGAATCTGGCGAATCTAGTGAATCGATAATCATTATAAAACATAGTTGAACAATGATTGAACTATCATTATATCAGTGTTATCCATACCGTTTTATTCAGTGATTCATGATCTAACCGGCTGAATCAATCTTAACGATACGATTTTGAAACACTTAAATGGAAGTGGGTCAATATTTACAATTGTCAATAAACTGGTTTTGTTGGGATCTAATTGTCAATCAAAATATGCTTAGGGACTGATTTTATATATCCGTAAATTAAACAGACCTTGCGTAACCGTAGATCATCATCCTACGTGGCGCAAGCTGATATGGCAGCTCAACGTAGAACTGATCCTATGCTGCATTACACGTGGCAGATTAGTACAGCTCAGACTTCACATTCTCTCTAACGACGTCGTTTTCAGCACCGGTCCTAGAACTATTATTTTTTCAGTTCACTCTTCCTCTTTAGGGTTCCACACACTTCCGAGAAGATTTCGTTTGCTTCGTCGGCCTCTCTCATCGTAGCTTCTCCGTTCGTCGGCGACAACCTTCATATATCCCGCCGTTGCAGCCGCCAATATAATTGATAGCTTCTTTATATAATTGACATAGCTTTGGCTGAGATTATTTCGTATTGTTCATATCTATCGGTGAAGAGGCGATAAGAAATGGTCGAAGGAAAGCTGTTCAAGACGAGGTTATGTATACTGTATCAGAAAGGTCACTGTCACCGTCAGAATTGTTCGTTTGCTCACGGGAGCGCTGAGCTCCGTCATATTGGTGGTAGCTCTTTCAATGGTAAAAATTTGGCTCTCTCGATCTCGTTTCCAGTGTTAATACTTGTAGCCTATTAGTCGAAATTGAACCGACGTATCTTCTGTTTCCTTTTGTTGTATTCTATTATCTATTGCTGTGTGTTTAATCGGTCAATATTGGCGGAATCATGTTTGCTATCTCTGCGTTATTTACATATGACTATGAAAATGACTCTGCCTTGTCCGACTGCCTGATATTTTGCACGTTCTATTGCTGGCTTTCACGTATAGAGGCCTTTTGGTTATCATTTGATTCTCGGTTCGGAGTTTCACTTGAAGAGTATCTTGCTGATTTCTTGCAGTTTCTCCTTAATAATGTTTCCTTCTTGCTGTTTATCTGAGTTACTGTTTGTGAGAGGATCATATTTTCCACAAGTTAATCGGCAATTTGGATTGGAGGAATCTAGATACACAAAAGATTGTCTGTTCCTGGGTGTTCAGCAATTATATATCTTTCCGGAGATGCAGGAATTATATTCACATTTTCGGCTTTCAAAAGGACAACTCTATCAACAACCCTGATCTGCGTTGGTGCTATCGTGGTGATTTCTGTTGTAATATATCTTCCTGCATCAGAAAATATCCTATATATTTTGGAAGAGGATCAGAAGTTGAGCTGTTGAAATTACTCTCTAATGATACTTGTGAGTTATGAGACACCCAGGAGTGACAATCTCAAATTTCGTTTCTAAAACTTGGATTAGTCTATGAATGGTGGGGATGCTCATGCTATCCATTCTTCTTTTATGACATTCCAAATGGGTTTCCTTAGTTATGGATATACTCTTGAAGCTGTGAGTTCTCATTTTCATGAGAGATGGCATTTTTGAATCATTGACTATTCACAAGGGAGCTTCTGGATATTCCATGTAGCTTGATTCTATTCTACTTCTTATTGATCAGCAGCTTATAGTTTTATATCCAGTTCTACCACAATGGTTAAAGAGTTCTCTCATCACATTTCCATGTGGTCAATTCAACCCGTGCTCTTATTTGAGCGGAGTGCTTACAGTTAACCCTATGGATTGGCTGCAAGCAGTATTTCTGTTCATTATTATGTTACTAATTTTAGTTCCATATGATGGGAAGGTTAGCCTCATAAACATTTATGTGATATCTTGCTTTAACTGAAATACTGCATACAGTTACAAATATGGTTGAATGTAAATTATCTTGCTCACACTGCAGGTAGGCAGAACAATCGAGGTGGTGACCTGAGGGATAAGCTTGACAACAGGCTTTCTCCAGAGAGAAGGTATTATGTGGAGGAAGATTCAAGAGGCCAGCGAAAGTTCCATGGTTAGAATTTTGCAGGAATACTTGCAGTTTCTAATTACTTGTTTCCTCACTATAACTGATATGAATTCTAGGACATTTTTTGTTGCTCCCAAGTTATCATTGGCCACACACTCTCGTTTAGCTGTGATTGTGAATTCCCACATTTACTTAAATCTTCAGATCAAAGGAAGGGGTGATATATTGTTGGTCTTTCCTTGAGCTATTTGCTTCTTTGATATTTGTATTTATATTTTTTTTCTGTTTTTTGTGCATGTGGTTGCAGGATCTAGCTATTCCAGGTCACCTGAGAGAAGCGGGTAAGAACTGTGATATAACTTTACATATCGTAATATGCCATGTTTGGTTATACTTCCTTTATGTTATGCTATGTAGATACAACTGTTATTGAATTCATGAACCATGACCATGCTATTATAGATGGCGTTTCATGCTCTGTCATATTTGCCATTGTGGTTCTGGTTACTCTGCAAACCCTAAATCAACTATGCTTGTGATTGGGATTATCAAATTCTTGAAGCATCTCTAGTCTCACTGCTCCTTGACATTGCTCTTGCATTGCATCCCATTCTCTTTTGTGTCACTTCCTTTTCTCGCTACACCACTATCTGAAAAATCTTATTCAACTGCTGGAGGGTCAGATTCAAAGTATTTGCTTCTTTCTTCTACTCTTGTAACTTCTTTGCACCATCATAGTCCTTTATCTTTGCTACGGATTTGCAAGATGCAAATTCTTGTAATCAACTATGTGCAAATTTCAATAGTGATACTAAGACAGGACTAATCTTCATCATCATTGGTTGAAATCTATAGTTTCCAGTATAAATTTGGAATAGGTTGGAGGTTTTTTTTTTTTTTGTTCCTTACATCACTTGAACACTCTAAAAAGTACTTTGTATCACAAGTGGAGACTGGATTTGAAATTTTCTGCATATGTTATTGGGAAGGCTACTAATGGCTTCCTCACTAGAGTTTTTTCATATGGAATATAGTGAAAGAAACTACAATATGTTTTGTATTTCCAGCATATGCTATCATAGATGACTATGCATGTGTTTTTGACATACTCCATCCATGTATATGGTTTCCGAAAAGATATGCTCGCTATAATTTTTTTAATCCAACAGTGACAAGAAGCGAAGGAGAAAACATCAGTTTGATGTCCAGAGTGATTTGAGAGACTCGGATGGTGCAGAAGATCAAGCTAGGAAACAAAAAGTTACGTCTGAGTCAAGACTGACTCTTGAGAAGCAGGTTAAGAAGGGTTTTTTGTATTTTTGTTTTGTTTTGTTGTGTGTCTTAGCATCCTTCTATTGTCTGAGACCCATTTTCTGTTTAATAAAACTCAGTTCAAAGAAGTGCAGGCAGATATTGACATACTTGAACGAGAGAACTCTCAATTGAGGGTAAGTAAATAAATACTAAATATACCTCTTTTTCTTCATACATCCTCCCTTTTCCAATTCCATCAACTTGCAATTGTTTTTCATCGTAGTCCCTCCCAATGGATTTGGAATGTTTGCTTTTGTTTTTTTAGATGAATCCACTTTCTTTACTTTTATGCCCGGTGTGTAAAGTTTCTTTCTGATTTTTGCATTGATATCTTCTGCACTTGCTCTATCTGTCCTCCCAGGTTCTTGTGGAGCAGAAATCTGAAGAAGTAGATAATCTTAATTCTAGAATTCAGGAACTCGAGTCTCAGCTTTCTAAAGAGAAAGAAGATTGTAAAAGGTAATTGCTCAATTGAGTAAAATTATTCAGCTACAGTTGGATCAGTTCTGGTTCTTTTGCTAATAGCGTTTCTTCGTTACAACTTTCTGACTTCCAGGATTACTTCGAACATAAAGAAGTTTGTCAAAGCAAATAAACGTTATGTCCGAGACCAAGATGAACTCAAAAGGCAGGTTCTTACATTGTAACAGTCTTTAGTTTCTTCATTTAATGCAAGCATTGGTTGTCACATAAGTTAATATATTCATTAATAGATCGCAAGCCCGACTTCAGAAGTTGGCAAATCAGCTTGCATCTAGTCTGTCTGGTATTGATGGTAATGAAGAGGACTCAAGCATCAATATTGTCAGCGACGGTGAGAACACTAATCATAGGAGCATCAAGAGGAATGAGCTCCAGAATGTTTCCTCCTTGAGCAAGAGAAATTTTTCTGAAAAACGGGACATGGTTGATGAACAATTCCTAGGTAATAGCATTACCAGAGTTTCCTCTATGTTCATTTGAGAAATTGTGGTTGATAAAGTGATGCTTGTTGCTTAATATTGCAGTTTTGAAATATAGAAAATAGTTAATTGACGGCAGTTGTAAAAATGTGCTGGCTCACAAATATAAACTCTTTTGTGCAATCGGCATACTCTATTTCAATCATATATTCTTGCAAAATGCCCACTGTTCAGTTTCTGTCTGTCATATTAGGCAACCAATTCTATAGTGGAGCATATCATGCCGAGACTGCTCGGAAGAACGTCCACAAGGATGGTGTTGTTCACAGTGGGGATGATGGTCATGGACAGCATGGAAGCAACGGCAAGCAAAGGGGAGGAAAGGGTTCATCTTACGGCACACCCACTTCTGACAAGGTATGTTTCTTCTCCCTTGTATTTCCTGGCTATGCCTTTCGTTTCGGTTGTTCTCTCCGTTTAGAAAATTGAGTTCCGAGACGCATGAAAGTTGTGTTTTTGGTTGAGATAAGAAATGAAGGTTAAATTTTGTTACAATGCCTGATAAGCTTTTGTGGTAGCCTGATGAATTTTGCTCAAATTTTTTGGAATGCATCTCCGAATAACACTCACTAAGCTGCCACTAACTGCATCGACTTCTGAAAAACTGCAGCAAAAGGGCTTCGGTTCCACTCCCATACCACCTACCAGCATTGCTGCTCATGCATTCGACGAAACAGTAGACACCGAAGGCGACGAGAGAGTTGAGGTGGTCGAAAATGTCTCGGCTGAGTTCAACAATGGAGGAGGCTTTTCTGTTTTTCCAAGAAGGAGGTTCCCATTCTTGCCTCCTCCGCTTCCTTCGCTCCCAAGAAACCATTATTCTCAGGTAAACTGCCCTTCCTTTATTCAATTCGTCAAGCTCTCATCCGATAATGACCCGCTTTTGTGGCTTCTGATGTGGCAGTACAAGGGCAATGACGAGAACGTCAACGTGGACGACGAGATGACCGAGGTGGACATAGTTTGATGGTGTTTCTTTCGAGTCCTGGAGGAGGAGAAGAGCTTCTTTGTATAGCCATGGCATGCTGGTCAAACGTTTGGTTTTAGCTGATTCTCATTGTAATGCTGTTAGTAAGGTTTCTAAAGGTTTGTCCTAATTTCGGTTTTGTACGATTAGCAAAGCTAAGTTATATTTTCGAGTTCGAACTTGTAACTCCTTTTTCCACCTGCTGTTAGGAACATTCTAACTGTAGCTTCTGGTAATTGATCTGTCTGTCCTTTGCGTTTGTACAATACCAAAATGGAAGAGACACTGAAACCGTTAGGCGTGGTAGTTTGTCGATGCTGTTTTGTCGATGCTGTTAAAAGAACAATCGATTGAAATGAAGTCGATTTAATCAGCTTTGGCCACCCCAAAATGTCGAACAATTGTTGGTTGATGTGTTCTGTGTCGACTTATCAAACCCGGTTTGGTACAGAACCCTTATATCTTCAAGCAAAAATGGCAGCTCACTAGCTGCCTCAGCATTGCAGTCTGCATATCTTCCTATCTACCATCTATAGTCTCTCTTCTGAAACGATAAAACACGGAAAGTGAATTTCGGTTTGTCAAAAATTCGGGTTGAATAATTTAGAGGGTTTCTCTTCTCATCCTCTAATTCCTCCTCTTGTTCATCATCATCATCTTCTTCTTCTTCTTCTTGCAGGCACCTGTCACATGTGCAGTTGAAACCATAATCCGCCAACGAATCTCGTCTCTCTGCAAACGGAAGGTCTTCCTCTACGTATGATATGGTTATCTATGAACACGAACACAGTAACAAAACATTCTCAATAACAAGTAGATAGAAAAAAGGAGAAACATCAACATTCAGAGGGAATGGAAGTAGTAGTGGACCTCTTCTCCCTTGCTAATAGCTTTGGCAGCGAGAATCGTTGCTACTCCATCCCGGTCCTGCGATTTTCAACCAATGTTATGAAAAACTGAAGCAGCATTGAGCATGCAACATTGGGACAACAAGTTTCACGTACCTCGTCTCGTTTGAAGGCTCTTGCGTTGGGGCGACAAGAGTGATTCATACAGCTTTGTATAGGATAGAATGCAGTCCCTGAAAAAAAAAACAGTAATTAGTACTCGAGGTGTATCTACAGTATCATTAACATATGTTATATTCCTTGGAAATCTGCAGTAAAGCCATTGTCAAATATGTCGTAAAGCCACTGTTGTGAAGTTACTGAACAAAAGTGGCCTTGGTTCATCCTAGTCATGGTCAAATATGTCATAAAAATTGTGTCTCGTTCATCAGCCTCGATTTGCAGCAACATAGTTGTAATATAATGTGTTTCGTACAATCGTACCTTCACAACAAACGGAATACTCTTCACCAAGAGCATCCAGAAGCGGTTGTGTGATTCTCTCTGCTTGATTCTGTTACATACGACTTGAGAGTTTCAGCTCCAAAGCATCGGAAAATGAGAAAAAAAGGTTAGAGAGAGTTCGATCTAACCTTTTCAGGATCTGGAAGATCGTCAATGTGCAGGAAGTAGTCTTCGACTGGTGATGCTACGACTAGGTCACTGTCAAAAGTTGTCAAAGCAGTATCAACTCACAGACTCAGTGAAATTCGAGTTAACACAGTAGTCAATGAGATGCTTACAGATTATTGAGCTCAAACATGCCGACAATATTCCCATAAATTTCGAGTGAGAATACTGATTAGTGTCAAGGAATATTCATGTATACAAGTAAGTTGAGCGAATGCTTTAAATGACGTAATGAGTAGGATACATGGTTCGCATTCCTTGTCGAAAATTGCTTCCTTCAGGAGTTGAAGTGACTGCAAAGTTACAAATCATAAGCCAGCATGACCACGAATGAAAGGATACTATTCGACTTAGGTTACGAATGATATTACCGTAAATGCGAGCTCCTTCACTTCCATCCGGAAAGAAGTTTCATCAGAGACATCAGCTGGCAACGAGATGGAGTCCCACCAGCTAAACGAAAAAAGAACTCAAAGTTGAGAACCATGGTAACCACCAATGAGATTAGAAAAACTCGAAAAAGTTGGTATATTTACGTCTTCTTGTAGCCAATCGATATTGGCTTCCACGCCTCCAAGAGTAACTTCCAGGAAGTCGATCCAGGTTGCTTCCGTTCCAAGCAACCTGCTTTCAGTTTCCTGTATCTTAAAATGGTAAAGGCAATCGTCTGCAACAAACGAGGAACTTCATGAAATTCACTTCATGGAAATCGAAATTCAGATAGCAGAAGTTCATGGCAATGGCAAAACAACACATACCTTTGCAGCCAGAAGGAAGATATCATTCGTCTCTGAGAAAACCAGATCGAGTTAGAACACTTCATGGAACGAAATCAACAGATAGGTGGTCCATGGAATTAAAGCATACCATTGGCATGTTGTGCAAACTTCAAAAGGGCATCTCTAGACAGTGATTCTGACTGCTTCCCAGTACAAAGTAATGAATGAGAAGATGTCCAGTCGGCCTCTGCACAGGACATGCTGCAGACATGTCAATCTTATCGTCAAAAAGGACCAATACCAACAAGAACAATAGGTGTAGTACTTGTAAACCATTCCCAATTATCATATCAATAGAGTTGGAAAAAAGTCACAGAGAGACATATACCTGCAGTAGTAAGCTTCCCCGCAGCCTCCAGAACAAGAGACTGCTGAAGGCAAAGGGAATTTGTCAGAGTGAGGCAAGACCAAGCTGCCATTCATTAATGATTCCAGAAGTTCCTTCGGCAGACGAGCAGCTGTGGTCTTCGAACTGCATCCTCCAACATCCCTTCCATCAGCCATGTTTGTACCACGGTGAGCTTTCGAATCATGTGACATTTTCCCATTCATGCATTCGTCACTTGTGGAGACGCCTAGACTCTGTAGATAAAGTTTCCTTCCTATTTGAAGTTCTATTGAACCAATGTACCGGAAGCAAAAGCCACACACCAGACAATCGACCTGCAAAACAAACAGCCAGACCAACTAAGCACATAGGAAACTCGACAGGAAAATAGAAGACAGGACAAGATAACCACATTCTCAATACCTTGTTGGAAGAATGCTGAAGACCAACAAGCATTTGGTCCCTTAAGACGAGCTCTCCTTCTTCAAAATCCATATTAGCACATACACCTACATACAATATTAACCATTTTCAATCTGAGAAATCCACATCAAAACTACTCTAATGCATGCAAACAGCCATTTAAGCTAGTATACACCTGCTCAACAGCAATAGTAACTTTGGTCCAATAGCTCAGAGAATGTTAGACAAACGAATGAATACGGTTTTTTTCCCCCAAATGGATTCCACTCTCCATTCTTCAACAGAATCTACACGTCCCCCTAAACCCTAATCATCATTCTGTTTGAGTTACAGACTGTTACCATGCCCTCACATTACATCTTCGCAAATCTGGTCTAACCATACCCTATGTTTGAACATTTCACAGTAGTTTAGTATGTTTTTGAATTATACAATAAGATCCACTGTGTCTTGAATTAAACAATCCAGCCAGGTGCCTTAAACTATCCTGAATCCACAACTGACCTCGAATTTGGCTTCAGCAATCAAATTTAATCAACAGTACTTTAACCTAGTACAAGAAAAAGAGCATGCCTTTCCCATGAATTCCCTTCTCCACAACCTTCAGTCCATGGCATTGCCTAGTAGATAGAAGCTCATCAAAATACTCCTGAAAAGCAATAAAAAAAAACCCAGAATCAATACAGAGCTTTTACAGAAGCAAAACCTAGAACTGATGAATTAAGGAGGAAGAGCTAAATTTTTAGTTTTTTTTATGCCTGGACTTGCTGAGGAGAAGGCGGCTGGAGAAGAGCGGAAACTTGTTCGCTGCAACTGGCATCGATTGGACAGATTATCGTATCCATTTGAAGAATTCGCCGGCGTTGGAGAGATTGAACTCCGACGTTGAGCAGCTAAAGCTTAGAGCTTGAACGACGGCGGTGGTATTTAGCGATCAACTTGGAGAATTACATAATGATCACTTCAATATGTAGCTGTGACAAATCGATAGTATTTCAAATACGTAACTATAGGGCGGGTTACAAACTAGTCCTAAAAATTTAATTCGTTACAGAGTGATTTTATTACTATGAAACGAGTTACAAAATAGTCCTAATGACTCATTAGTGTACTTTTTCAACCATTTCGCCATGTTACTATTGACATGTCATCAAAAAAATAATTCAAAATCCTACATTTGTTCCTCGTAACACTTTAAGGACCCGATTTCATTTGTGGTTTAGTGTTCTTCATATGAGTGAACTTTTTGACCCTAACGAAATTCGACCGAATTCAAACTATATGAGTGAACTTTATTACCCTAACAGAATTCGCCGGATTCAATTTATTTCGGTTAATTTTTGACACTATAACACAGATTTGATATTTAATTCACTTGTTTCTCTCTGATTGAACATTTAATTCACGTTTTTTGGACTAATGATCGATTTTCTGACCGAATTTGACTGAACTGAGCACCAAAGTCACGACCGTGATTGATTACGAATTGGATGAAATCAAATTCAGTCAGTTTTCCAGTCAAACCAAAACTGAATCAAAATTTTCACCTCTATATGAAACCCGATATTAACTGAATAGGTTTCGCCCTGTTGTCAAGGCTAATCGAGACCAAACTCGCACGAAACAATAAACAGCTAACTCAGCCACAAAATCTACCAGCTCTGACTAACCAGAAAAGTCAGATCCTTTCATTGCACAATTCAATATCAGTTCAGATTCAAGCAGTTACAGTGTTATTACAGGAACAAAACAACGTTTGTTTGACTACCATGGGAACTTTCCCAGCTAAACAAAAGTTCCAGTTTGATCCACAAACCCTAATTTACAAACTTGAAAATACATACTCAGAAGCTTCAGCTTGGAACAATGAAGCAGCAAAATACATACTACAATGCCATCATTCATACTAATCCAAAGAATTGCTCCAGTGATGGAGAGCTGACGACGTTTCCAGGGGTCCGTTCGAGCTTCGTTGGAGAGACGTGGAGTTGATACTTGATAAACCTCTGCAAAATGAAAAAAAAGAACAGAAATTTGTGATGCAAGTTGGAAGCAGGCTCAAAGGGTTTTTTACAATTAGTTGATGAAGGTGGAAGTTGCGAAAAGATTTACAGCTAATTGAGTGACGATTTCAGGGCTGCTTTCGATATGCCAGTCCGGTTCCAGTTGCCGTACGAAGGAGGTTCGTCCAGCTTCTGTGCTGCAAAAGAGAACCTGCAAATCGGATCATGAGATACATCATTGTTGTAAATTTAACGAGAGATTTAGGCAACGAAATACAAGTGATGCAACGATGTTATGTAGTGCTAGCGAATCATCAAAAGCCATGTTATTTAACTATCTACAAAGGTTTTAGTTACCTTGTCTCTGACCAAACCACCAGAGGTGAAAACTCCTGCACTCTCCAAGGCATCGAGTACTCGTTTCTGCGGCGAGAAAGTGAATTGACGGGAATTACTAATCAAGGAAGCCACGAGAAGGGAGCGATAATATAAAAACAATGCATAGCCAACTAGCTATTCAGCCTTCAGTTAGCAAGTTGTACATACCATTGTTGCATATTCAGATAATGGATTACCGATAACAGTTAGATGAGTGACAAAAATTCTTCGCGGAAACTAAAAGGAACTGAACAATGAATGAAGGAAAATGCTTCGTCTTTAAGCTCTAGCCACAGGAACATTAAGAGAAAAAAACTGAATGATCTAGAGAGGGATGCAAAGATGTGTGCAGAAAATGCAAAAGTAGCAAACGAAACCATGAGGAAAAATCTCTAGCAACAACACACTACTGAAGGTTAAATGGATGTTTATGGCTATACTTAATATGTAGCTTTCGACAGAGATCAAGAACATACTTCACTTTCGTCATCGAGAACTCTTTCCATGAGATAAAGATCGCAAAATTTGGTGATCTCCAATAATACTTCCAGAACAGAGGGTTTTACAGTTGCTTGTTTCTGTTCATTAGCAAATTGATCAAGTTATTCTTCTGCACAACCATATGTCAAAAAGAAACGAATCAACTTAAGCATATGCCTACCTGGAGCTCTTCTGGATTACTTTCTTCAAGAATTACCCCAACCAAACGACAAGTGACCTAAAAGAAAGAAGCACTACATCATTAGCAAATGACACAAGCAAATTAAACAGAGTAGAACCTAATCCTGAAAACCTCTATAGGAACACATCACATTGATAAAAACCTACTCCGATACATTACGACACCAAGCAATGTTATCAGGGCCTAATAAACAGTCTCCCCTCATCTTACTTCCCCTTCGGCAGGGATTCAAAGATGCAATGGACAACGAGTAACAACCCGTAAGACGATATAAACAAAAGGAAAACTAATGAGTACACAAATCAGGATTCAAATTGAAAAATCGTTAGATACATTACCTTTCTGCCTTCACTCAACTTTTGCCTCACTACTTGCCCCAAAGTAGGCTGAAAAAAAGGACATCACAGTAAAGAATATGATTATATGAAGCTCCTGTCTAAAGTTGACGTTGCAGAATACCAAAAAAATATTAAGTTGCTCACTTTTACAGGCTGGAAGAACTCATCGACAACATTCTGTGCTCTCGAATCATCTGAAGACGATCGTTCCCCAGAAGGCATTGATTGTGTGGCACCCGCAGAAGAGGTACTAGCTGTAGGAGATTGCCTTTTCGGTTGCCTTCTCGGGCCACACTAGGTGACCTCAACAATCTCCATGTGAACACCACTGCTAGAGCAAGACCTGCTATTGCCCCAACAGACCGCGAATCCTGACAATCAAAATGTAAACATCGTAAGAACTCCCCCATTACAGTTTCTTCCTCAAGGGTGGTTCAACTCTGCACTCACTATACAAATTTTGTTACTTGGAAGGAAGTTTTCTTAGAAGCATTCAACCATTAATGCACATGAATCAACCAACTGCAGTGAACTTGAGCAGCCAATAGGAAAATAACAGTGTTCACCATAATTGCAACTTTCACAGATAAATTCACAAACCCTCAGCTTGATTTGGTGGAAACCAAATAAATTGAACAACAAGGCAAATGATACTCTATCAAATCAGAGAAGACCGCTTTCAAAATCAACAGAAAAAACATACATTAAAAAAATTCCACAAATCCAGGAATGGGAAAAAGGTGACTGAGCGAGGTAAGTGGGAGAAGAACCAGATTACGGAGTGAGATCGGGATGTAATTCGACATCTTGAAGCTCAAATAAGCTCCAAACCGCTTAATCAGCTGCAGAAGCTCTTCCTTGGAAGATTCGGACATCTTCTGTAATCCCTAGCTAGCTCCTCCGTAAATTCGTCAACACTCTTCAACGAATTCCTCCTCGTTCCGGCGATTCCTTCTTCGGAGCGGTTAAGAATCTCGTGGCTTGATCCGCTATTGAATTACAGAGTGAATGTCTGGAGACGAACAGGAGAAAGGATTAACAAAGCCTCCTTCTTCTTCTGGTTTTGCGTCAAACAAATCGAGCATAGAGAGATTCTATTTCCCATTTTTTGTATTTTTATTTAAATGAAAAATAAAAGAAATTAATATTTTATTAAATTTGGGTAAGCAGATTAGGATGCCACGGTAAGTACTTAAAGTGATTAACGAAATGATTAGACATACCGATATGTCATCAATCTTTCTCACTTTAACAATGTGTTAATTATATTCATTTCACGTCAAGGCATGGTCGAGATTCGTGAGGGGATAATATGCAGCGGGGCTCATCGAGTTGGCCACTAAATTAGACGAATGCTTCATAGGTATGGCTATTATTAGCCCACCGTCGAATAAGATTGCGCTACATATGGTTGTGAGGCTTCTCAATGTCATGCCTTGGTGCAAAGAGCTCTTGTCGTTGACTTAAAGTTTGTCATCAAGTCTCGTTCTTTTTGTGATTGGATTATGGGGTTTGATCGGGAAGATCTATCCCCCTTCAAAAAAGAAAAGAAACGATACAGAAATATGGCGACTTGAGCTCCTAGTCGTACACCAGGAGTTTGAAGGATCACATCGACGATTATCTTTAAGTTAAAAAGGTTGGTCATGCTACTCAGTCGCATCTCGCTTGTTTAAGTCTTCGTGAGGGCGACTTCATCCAATGGCATGAGAGACTTCTCTTCGACTTCTCTTTTCCCCGAAGAGTACGAATCTCATCCATAACTCTTTTGAAGTCATGAGTTATGATCTCGAAGAGTACGAATCTCATTCATAACTCTTTTGAAGTCATGAGTTATCATCTCTTGTTGAGCTTAGTCTTTGTTTGCTTCGTCATGGAGATGGAGAAGCTCGCCCGCCATCTCAATTATCCTAGCGTTACCGGTATTCTCTTTCGTCTTCAGACATGTACTTGCCTTTGACCACTATCGAATATTCGCATTCTCGACGATTTGTGACTAAACAAACAAGAATATCTGAAGACGAAAGAGAATACCGAAAATGAACCAAATGTTCCCATGTAGCAAATGAACCAGAAAACCAAAGTCTGCTCATTGAATAACATCAGTAATTTGTATATATATATCTACTCTCTTCTGAGTTCCAACATCCTATCATCTTACTATCAACATCAAAACCCCCAAACTCAAAGGGATTAGTTAACAAGAAGAATACATGTATCAAGCCGCCAAAAAGTTTGTCATATCAGTGTCCAAGAACAGCTCAGATCAGATGAATCTCTCTATACATTATGATCACTGGAAGCAAGTAACTTCAGCTTCTCATCCTCTGTTGACATCTCATTCATTGACACCAGCTGCTGACTAGCTCCCGACTTCGAACTCATCTTGTTCCATTCGTTCTCAACCCGGAAAAACACCCACTGGAACCGCCTGAATATCTCCAGCGCAGTTATCGCGAATACTGTCAGGTAGTTGTGTCGCAGATGAGCTGAGAGCTTGTATGTCCATGTGCACCGCAGGATCAAGTTGCTCCCAATGACCCAAAAGTAAACCTTACAACAGTAAGAAAAGCACGAATGTTGATTTTCGTCGATAATGAGACAGATCAATGTGTGCTCAAATACAGCATTTTGAGTTCTGTGTAACTTACCCATTTCCGTCCATGTAATAAGTATGAACAGAGACTTGGTCTGTTGAATTTGAAGATTCGGGTGAAGCCACTGATAACAAAGTGCAGGAAATTGATCAATCAAAGTTTGATCGGATAATCTCGTTAAGGAAATGTAAATGACGACGTGCCAAGTATCCTACACGTTATGAATGGGAGCGGTCAACATACCTCAAGTCCCAATCTCGGGTGATATCCCAGTAGAAGGAATACATGCAGTTCACAAAGCTTGAAAGAAGCCAGAGTGGACGGTAAAAGTTTGTCCACCTTTCAGGGAAGACATGATACTTCAATGCTGATAGGAAAATGACTGGGACTGCAGTTGAATACTTCAAGGCTGAGAGAAAGGAGTTGAAGTTAGTATAATTGTCGAGCTAACGGTATCCGGTGTGCATTGCTAAGAAGTTGAGACGAAAATTATGCGTACCGTTAAGAAGAGATGTTTTCTCCTTGGTGTCCTTGTACTGTCGAAGACACTGAAATAACCGAAACAGATAAGGCAGGACGAGGACCAAAGGGATAGCAACAGAGTGACTGCCACAGATAGAGTCAGCTTCAAACCAAGCAATGGTTGCAACCTGCATAAGTTCAAACAAATTTACAGCAAGAACAGTAGAAAGTTTCTCTTGGGAAACACACGACATAGTCTATTGTTAAGGAATGTTATATAAACTAATTTTGAACCTCTCTCAACAACTCGAGTTATTGGGATGTAATGGTTTTCTACATGGTATTACTATTATAGCCTTTAACCGTAAGGTCCTGGCATCAAATCCTGTTAGCCTCCAATGGTTTACAATATGTAAAGAACCTTTACATCTATGTAACTCAAGTTGTTTGGAGGAGATGACTGTCCACATGGTTATAATCTAGACACGTATATTAGAATGCTTCAACTACAGTTAACGAGTCAAAATTCATAGCTGCTGCATTTCTCTTTAAGTTGATTTCTTCCTTTTTCATACAGATACAAAGTTACGTCAAATTGCTCTAGCTTTGTTGTAACGAATTAAGGTATCTGATCTCAGACCTAAGTAAGTTAGAGATAATTACAAGCCAGCAAGCAAAAGTACATCAACTACCAACCTGTCGATGAACCATTCGACAAACTGAACGCTCCAAATCTGAAAAGACCTGCAGAAGAATCATGGGTACAAGAAAATGTCAAAAGAGCTCAAGAGACTGTTTCCGAAATTTTGTATCATCTTTCACTGAATCAGAAATCACTATCATTACTTACAGTCTCCAAATTTACTAACCAATGTTACTAAGGCGGTAGAAGATCAGAAGTAGCAACAGACAATTACTGAGTAGAGGATATGTTGCATACCTTTGACATGGAGGTTAAGATATCAGCCAAGAAGAAGTCAGCAAATGTGATTGCCTGCAGCCAAAAAACATTGAACGTTGAGAACGTTAACAGTTACTCTTACAAGACAAATGCACCTAAAGCCAACTAAATTCTTCATTTAGCGTACGAACACAGACAATTTACCGGATACACCATGAAATTTTAGTCTTAACAGTGATATAATACATGGTTAAATGTTACATGCCTGTAGAGGGAATAGTATCCGCCAAAGAGTCCTTAACAAGAAGTAGCGTGATGACAAGTAAAATATATCGAAGGGGAATATCAGAATCATTGTAACGGCGCAGTAGAGTAGAACCTGCAGGAAAAAGAGGAGTGCCTTTAGTATGCTTAGTCAAGTAACATAGAGATCTACTGTATTCATTTCTGTTTATCTCTTAACATTTTAAAGCCATGCAGAATTCAGATTAAAGCACAAAAGATCATACAGCAGCACATTGTTGACAATATCTAAGGTCCCTTATGTACAATTTTTAAGTGAATGCTCTCGCCATTTTCAAAGACCTAAAAAATATAATTACTGTTTTAGCTTGTGTTATGCAAGTTAAGATGTTAGAACATGAACAGATGAAATATGTATCCTAAATCTGATTTAATAACTTTTTTTTATTTCATAGAGAACAAAGATCACTGTACTTCACCCATCATAAGTTTGAGAATGTAGATAGTAGCACATTCCAGAAACCAAATACACAGTTTCACACGTGCTCTGCCAGTCACACATTCTGATCTTTCCAAACTTTAATGAATCATCTCAGTAACTCATTTAAGTAAAAATAATGTTTTCTGATATTCTTGGAGACTGAGCATCAGGTTCATCGTTAATATCATCTATGAGCTTCCCAATCAGAAGAAACCAAAACAGTATACCGAAGAGCTCACACACGCTCTAGAGTCAATGCAATAGAAACAAGACCAACTAAACATAGAGATTCATAAATAGCTAAAAGGAGCTTCTATACACTGGTTGTGATGCTGCCAAAGACACTTCTCCATGAGAATAGAGATAGAGGTACGCTGTCATGCTACTTGGGACAACTATTGTCATCCACATGGCAATCTGCACAGATCAAAAGACCCGGAGATTTAATGATACAAATACCAACCATTACAAATATCACCGGAATGTAAGATGGATAGTGTGATATATCATATAAGATCTAGATAGAAACAGTTCATACTCCCAAACCTTCCATATTTCTCTGTGAGTGAGATGGCTTTGGTCAAGATCAAATATCTTAGCGTAACTGACTGTTGACTGTGAGAAGACCCACAAATTAGCTCCCCAAAGCCAAACAGCAAATGCCTGTAATATCAAAGACAGATTTTTCATTGTGTACGGAAAAGGAATGCCGGACCAAGTCCCTAAGCATCAAACATGAAAGTCACCTACCACAAGAAGAAGAGGATTGTAGTACAAGAACACCTCGTACAGGAAAAGGTCTCGCAAATTCACACTCATTCTCATAACAGAGCCCCATCCAATCTGCAATACATTGCTGCACTTTATTAAGCAAGAACAAGTAGAACAAACTATCCAAAGGACTTGCATATGCATCTCATGAAACAGTCTAGGTTGAAACAATGCAGTATATTGATCTACTCACCTTACAGCAAACGAATCCCCATAGGAAGAATAAAAGCACCTGTCAGTATAAAACATCTAAGATTATGAAGACATTCATACTGAAACAGAGCCCTAATATTACAGCAGATGACATGAGCTTGTGGCAAAGAAGAAAGCATTGAAGAGGCAGCATGCAGAGTTATAAAGATAAGGTCAAAGTCTGGCCACAGTCCAAACGTATTACAAAGTATTTTAACTGTAGGGCTCTGACACCAATAATAGGGATTCTGAATCAACGGTATTCAAAACCTTGTTTTTGAAAAATCTCTGTTTGAGAAATTAGGATTTCAGATTGCATAATGCAAAAGAAAAGCTCCCTTCTTCCTCTCCAAGCTTCTTTCTTCCTATTCTCAAAGCTCCCTTCCCTTCTTCTCCAAGCTTTCTTCTACAAACTCACTCTTAAGTTCAAGAGTAGACTCAGGCTTACTTGGAAAAGAATGGAAGTTGAATAACAAGAAGAGTGGAGCTAGGAGAAGAAGAAAAATGGAGGTCAAAGACATGGTCCGTCTCAAATCTTACCTATAGAGGTAAGAATTTGAAACATGCACAGGTATGTATTTGGGGCTATGAAATGCACATTTTTCGTTCAAAAAAATTGGTCCAGAAAATGCTTGTTTTGGCCAAAACCATGTATGCATGAATGGTTTATAATCAATTAATTATACTCATCCCTTACCAAATGTAGCCTAGAACTAATTCAACCCAAATCTGAGTCCTTTAATGACTAGAAGCTAAACTAAGCAGAACAAACACTCATTGACTACAGAAGTGAAACAAATCCAAACGTCTCAAAGTCATTGGCACCCAATTTCTCAACCAACCATTTTAACTACCAACAAAAAAAAGCAAGCTGAATACAGTAATGCAGGACACAAGGAACTGAAGAACACCTTCAATCTCCACAGCAGTACTGGAGAAGGCATCATAGCAGCTGCAGCACTCAGCTGAATTGGAAGACTCTTCAAGTTATCAGACTCTGATGAAGGTGAAAACCCTTCTTCCGTACCATTTCCTTGCTCCCCATCTAATAAACAAACAATCAAGATAAACCCATTACAAACCCACATCCCCAAGAATACAAAGAAGAAGAAAAATTTAATTGAAATTCAAAACTTAAGTTAGCTACCAAGATCAAAGACAACAGATCGGCTACCAGACTTCCTCAAATGTGGACTGTTTCCAGGCGGAATCACTTGGCCGCCGAACATCAGATGCTATAAAGCAATCAAATCTCCCCCCACTTCGCCCTATTATGACCATTGACAAATCAGCTCTGGGATTCTTACAAACGACAACGAATTAGGGGGAAAAGGGGACGAGAGATTCACCAATCAAAGAGTACTTACAGAGAAAACCAGGAAGTGGGTATTGAAATTTGATCCGGATTCAGTGATGGGATTTGATCAGATTCGAATTGTTTTTCTCAGAGGTTTCAACGCTTTGGATCTCACCCACCCGAAGGGAAAGATAGCTCTTTTGTTTGTCTGTTTTTGGGTTTGTAGGGATTTTTGAGGGAAAGGGAAAGGGGTGAATATTGTAAATATGGATTTTTCGGAGGACTAGTTTGCAAATATGAAACGGCGGGATCTGGGCGCGTTTCGTGGGTTTCGCGCTCTCTGTAACGTAAACGTGAAAATTGGGAAAACAACGATTGCATGGATCTGTCAGCCATGCATTTATTTGTTTATCAGTTTATTTTTTTGGAAAATTGCATTTTGGCCCCTCTACTTTTCCAACTTAACAAATAGCCTCATATACTATAAATCGCTCTTTTTACCCCTCCTATTTCAACCACTTTGTCGTCTGGGTCCTTCCGTTCCAACTTTTGTCTTCGTGACGTTAATTGATGCGCATTCCAATATACCACGCTAGCTCCAGTATCATGTATTAGCTTACTAAGCATTTTTTTAATTGATAATATAAATATATACAACTAGATAAGATGAAATCGACGAATAAAACGTGTGGTTTTAAAACCGTTTGTATTTCACCATACTTTTTGTGATACTTCCCCAATTTACCTCTCTAACCAACCCTTCATCTCCTACCTCCGATATCTTTCTTCGTCGGTGTGCAGATGTGTCCAGATTTAATGTTAAGAAGACGAAGGTCATAACAGAAGAACCGAAACGGCAAAGTGGCCGAAGTAGGAGAGGTAAAATGAATCATTTATAGTATAAGAGGCTATTTGTTAAGTTGGCAAAATAGAGGGGGCAAAATGCTATTTGTCTGCCACCATGATGTTCATATTATTGACTTTCTAGGATCATTACTAATTACACAATTTAATTTCCACCTCTAAACTATACAACAGTTAATCAATATCCAGACTTGAAATCATCGATCCCATCATCACGTTTACGCTTTGCAAAAGCCTGCATCTCAAGGATAGCATGATCATCCTCATTCCCAGGTGCCTGCCATTTCCCCAAGTGCTCCCTCGAGTGCTCCGACGTTGACTCGTGCACGTCCACCATATGCTCGTGGCGCTCCCCTCTGCCTCCTTCCTCGTTGTCCTCGTCCTCGTCCTCGGGTCCTACGTAACGCTGCACCACTAGGACCGAGCTTCGAGAGTCATCCATGGTGACCAGTGCATCCCCGACGGGTCCTAGTTCAGGGTACTCGCACCAGTCTACAAGTGCAGCTGTAAGTGGCTGCAGCATTCCTTCACCCTTTCCCACCAAGAACAGGTCAATTTGTAACGTTGTGGTCATTTCCTTGAGAGAAAATATCACTTCTTCTTCTCCGTTTACCACCTTTTCTTGGAACGTGATGGTTTCAAGGACGGATGTTTTTAGCCTGAACTCGTCGATGCACGTCTGGTCTAGCTTCTTTTGTCTCTCTATGTATGCCGAGGCAGATAACAGTCCACCGTGTTCACCTCCATTTTCGCCGATCTCCATTCCGTCGATCTGTTGATTCGATTCGAATTGTGGTTTGAACTTTACTACATGCAAATGTACCACCCCGCTAGCTGCCATCCTCGTAGCGTAAGCTAGAGCCTCGCGATCGTCTGGTCCTCCGAAGAAGAGCAATGCAACCTGACGCTTCCCGCAGGCATCCTCCTCATTTGTGTTTTCTCCGAATCCTTTGTCAACAAAGATGCCAATGGTGCAAGGAGCATTACCTAGGACATTGAGGTTTACTCCTCGAAATGAGGTGCTTCCTCCTTCTTCGTCCAGCTTCCCATCTCGAGATGGCGGTTTGTGGAAAGGCAAGATCACGAAGTTTATCCTTCTGTCCTCAGCCAGACAGCAGATATCGTCGTGCATTGTGACGAATGGGGCCAATGCGGTTAGTGGATGCACTTCGATCGAGTCGTTGAGGCTAGCAAAAGTTTCTAGTGCTGTGATGATCAGGTCGGAGTTTGCATCCTTTCTTCCTCGGTTTTTTTCATGGTTGTGAACAATCAACATTGCAGAGGCTCTGCCGGTAAGCTCGACAAGGTGAAGGGCGAAGACGTTGAGAGGGGAGTTTTTAGTCGTTGTGGATGAGTCAAAAAGGTTAATCATTCCTGATATGTTGTGAGGGCCATGGAAGCAAGCTAGGACTCTAAGCTCAGAGTCTGCTCTTCCTTGCTGTATTGTCCGCTGCTTGTAGTGAGACAGACGTTTAGCCGGCCGGTACATGTTAGCCACGACTGGACCAGCTAATCCAGTCATGATCATAAGGCAGAGGACCAGGGTGGAATATTCACGTTGAGCCAAAATCTGCATATCAGAATTCACATTTCGTCCTCAAAAACAAAATAGCATGACACAAATTAAGGAAATAATGAGTTTCCAAAATGAGAGATGAGTACCTTTCGATCAACGGCCAAGTTGGCGATGAACAAGGCCAGGATACCTTTAGTGTTTGAGAGCATCCCAAGAGCAAAAGCGTCTCGTCGTGGGATCTTGTATCTAGCAGTTGTGACTAGAGCTCCTATGGCCTTAAGTGAGCAAGTGAGGAACACAATGAACATGGCTCCAACCCAATACTCTGCAACAATGTGTAAGTTTACCTTCATTCCGCAACAGACGAAGTAGAGGGGCAGTAAGTAGCTGGACATGAAGTCGTCGAACTTATCCGCAAGCATTCCGGCGATAATCCTGTCCGGCATTATAACCCCATAAACAAAAGCTCCCACCAAAGACCCACTTCCCAAGATCTCCGTACCGCATGCAAACAATGAAACTGTGACCACTATAAAGCTCAGGTAGTGCTCGTTGATGTTGTTACCTTTAGCTGTGTTGCGGAGTATGACAATCAGAACAGGACGAACAACGTAGACGCAGAACAATATGAAAGCGACGGTCGCCAAAATGGTGTAGAACACGTTCAACGTGCTGACAGTGAATGGAAGCAGGATGATGAGGAAAACCCATCCAACTAAATCCTCCACGAGAGCACAAGACATTGCTAATCGGCCGATATCGGTGTGGATTAGCTTTAAATCTGCAAGTATTCGGGAGACCACCGGGAATCCGGTCATTCCTAACGGTGCGGCGAAGTATATGAACTGACTCCTGTAGTGTTTCCCGTCGGACGGCTTCGAGTCTATCAGGAGGAATAAGCCGCTGCAGACTGCGAGAGGGAAGAGGACGCCCACAACGGCGACGTGGACTGCTTTTCTCCCGGCGCGGAAGACAGACATAACGTCGGTTTCCAGTCCGATAAGGAACACGTGGAGGGTCAACGCCCAATACGCTACCGTCTCATCGAGCACACTCGCCCTCATCGGAAACATTTGTTGAATATATCTCGTCTGACCTAACAACGTCGGCCCGACACAAATCCCTCCCTGGAAGAACAAAAAGCGCGCGAAAATCGGATCCAATCAAAATCGAGATTTCAGATCTGGACATTTTTTTCTCGAAGCTTCGATTGCATACAATTAAAATCAAGATTTCAGATCTGGACATTTTTTCTCGAAGCTTCGATTGCATACAATCAAAATAGAGATTTCAGATCTGGACATTTTTTCTCGAAGCTTCGATCGCATACAAATCAAAACAGGGGAAACGAAGAGACGGCTTACCAGAATATTAGCGACGATCTGAGGGATGTGGTAGGGTTTGAGGAGGAACTGAAGAGTGCGGGTGACCAAAATGACGGTGGCGAGCTGCATCGCCAAGATTGGAAGAGCTTGAGTTAGCGGATTCTCACTCTGAAAGAGCCCGCTGCTGGCGGTGATATTCACGACGAAGCATTTTACGCCAGGATGGGCCGGCGTCATGTACGTGTTCTGCTCTGCGTTTATATCCATGTATTCGTCCTATCAATAACCTACAACGGAGCTTCCTCTCTGGTGAGCGGTGACGATGGAGGTGGATGAATGGGACGCGAAAGAGGAAGAGGTTGGCATAACTGAAGATTGGCGAAGGATGGATAATCCATTGGTGCTCCGATGAATCTAGGTGGTTTTTTGGATTTGTGCAGGAATGAATGTGTGGGAAATTTTTTTGATTTTTTTTTTCTAAAATTGATGGTAATTATGAATTAAGGGACGAGATGGAAAGAAGGATGTGGTACTAATTGTTTTTAATTTCCACTCTATTTATAGAAAAATGAGGAACAATTATAATGAACACCCCACAAGTCTTGCTTGTATTGAGGTGATATTAAATATGTAATGATAGTGATAGTATAAACTAATGATAATATTTTCGTAACATTAATTTATTGACTAATTAATTTATATTTTGTGCTTATATTTTTTTTTGTTACATAATAGATGTGGTTGAGAATGATGTTTTATAGTATATTTTTTTTTTCGATAAAACTTCTCCTTATATTCATCACTTAAGTGGGGAAAAGGGTTACAAGGGGAAGATCTCGAATCTAAAGTTAAGTTGAGTAATTCAATTCTCTTGTCTCGTATCGAAAGCTGCTGCCTTAGCCACTTTGTCCGCCAGAAAGTTAGCGGCTCGAGGAGTGAATGAAAACCTGATATGAGGATTCTCAGCTACAATGCTAGACATAATGTGGAGCCAAGCCGCGCATTATCACGACCAACCGGCTGGATTCTTCCAAAGTGCATTCACCAACGCAATCCAGCTTCACAACAGTCTCTACCCCAGAGGAGGTCGCCATCCTGGTGCCTTCGAGCAGGGAATTAGCTTCAACAACGATGGGTGATGAACATACAAGTGTGCCCGCATATTCGGCCACAACTACTCCATGGTGATCTTTCATGATGATCCCATATCCCGCCCTCAATAGGTTTTGTGAGAAACATCCATGACAAAATATCTCCCTACAATTGTCAGGCGGTGGAGGCTGTTGGGTTGAATTGGAAGAATGGGTGTGTTGTGACTGACGATGAGTGCGTTCCCATTCAGTTAATTTTCAGATGTAATAAGCATGACTGTCGTGTCACACACAAGGGCCTTGTCGTTGAAAATCTTGTCGTTTCTGGCTCTCCAAATGTTCCACAACATGGAAATACAAAGCATAGTATAGTTATGTTATAAGAGTCCATGAAAATATACAGGATACCCACATATCTTATGAATATTTGTAAGATAATGTAAGGTAAAAGTAGACCCATTAAAAACTGGTAGAGTAAACTGTTGATCCATACTATGACCGAGCTTCGAGAGTCATTCATGGTGACCAGTGCATCCCCAACGAGTCCTACTTTAGGGTACTCACACCATTCTACAAGTGCAGCTGTGAGTGGCTGCAACATTCCTTCATCCTTTCCCACCAAGAACATGTCAATTTGTAACGTTGATGAGTGGCGTTTGAGTTGTGGACTTGTGGCTTATCGTCTGCCATTTGACTGGGAATACCTTGACTGAGTGGGAGAAGGATATCATTAACGACATCTTGGTTTAGACTGTAGCTCACTGTCATCGTCGACGACGACGATGAAGAATCTGACTCTGCGATTTCACTTTCACGAATGACGACCCATTTGGTGAGAGATGAAAAGAAGAAAATGGTTGGGGTGGATTCAAGGAGGTTGAACCGGTTAGGTTAGTTCAAGTTTGATTTGTAATAAAAATGAATAAAAGATTTGACATGGCAGGCCTACGTGGCACTTGGCCGAAAATCATCGCATAATCGGACAAAGCGACCATGCTGATACAAGTTTTAAATATAAGTTACCGAGATAACTGAGTTCCAAATTAAGTGACCGCATTGACACAAACAACAACTTAGGTGAGCGCAAAAGTAATTGACCACTTAAAATTTTACTACACCTACCGGCGCAATCGATAACCACGGCGACGAACGGGGTTAGTCAGTTTCTCCCTACAATTCCTCCGGCGAACGCTCCTGGCCACAACCTGGAACTACCCACCTCCTCAACAGATTCACTGTCTTCACAAAAACGCTACCCCCATTTTCACACTTTCATCTTCCGAATCGAAGCCACAGTGACTCAGTGAGTGAGCCCAGAGAATATCCCACGATTTGAATCAGAACCCTAAATTAATCGCAGCTTTCGTCTGTTTGTTTCCCGGTCAGACATTGATGGATTCTGCCGATTTTCTGGAGATTGGCTGATCCTCGATTGATTAGAGCTACTAAGAGGGGGGCGGGAATTCGGCATTTGGTAAATTACTTCCTTTCCTCTGTTCGAATTTTATGTTTTAGTGAAGAACACAATCTTATTTGAAACATTTGAATCTCAGTTGCATTTGCTGCTGATGTCTAGTTTCCATGATGCATATTCCTTGAATTGCTGGTGGAAAGCTATTTGGAGGGTTTTACTGGATTCCCGCCCCCAGTTGGGATTTTGTTTTTGCCAACATTTTTGCTTCAGATTAGAGTTAAGGAGAGGAGGGGAAGGAAATGGAACCTTTATGTGAGTTTTGTGGTGTGGTGAAGGCTGTGGTTTACTGCAAATCAGATTTTGCTAGATTGTGCTTGCAGTGCGATGGATTTGTACATTCTGCGAACTCGTTGTCTCGTAGGCATCAGCGTTCGCTTCTCTGCGATAAGTGCAATTCGCAGCCTGCATCGGTGAGGTGTTTGGATGAGAAGATTTCGGTGTGTCAAGGGTGTGACTGTATTGGTAACGGGTGTTCGAGCTTGGGGCATAGGATACAGGTCTTGGATTATTATACCGGGTGCCCTTCCTCGTCGGAGTTCATGGGGATGTGGTCGTCTGTTCTTGAGTTGCCTGTGTTAAGTGGGTATGATCCAGGATCGAGGCCACAACTCTCTCTGCCGTTGAATGAGATGTCTGTGACTATTTGTGTGGATCAAAGAGCAAATGAGGAGTCATTTGGGTTGGTTGCTAACAAGTTGAATGAGCTAGAGACTCTAGACCCATGTTCCAAGTTGGAACCTTGGATGGAACCTCCTCCTCCTATGATTCCACCGAATACAAGTTACATATCGTTCGACAGAGATCAAGCATCGTTCCCAACAGAAGAATCTAACCTGCCAAAGGTATTCATTACGTTGTTTGATGTTTTAGCAGCCGTTCTGTAATACTGATGATGCTTAGATGCTAGTCGAACATTTACCATTTTCATTCATTTCCACAGGTTATATGTGAGCAGGGTTGTTCAAATGTTAAAGATCTTGTGCTCTGTGATGATGAAGATCTCTGTGATGGTCTCAACATTGATGATGTGCAGCTGAATTTGGAACATAGTGATGAGATATTTGGATGCCTACAAGGTCATGCCAGCAATGCATTCGAAGACACGATCGAAAGAAACTTGTCGTTTACAGAATCCAACATTGGCCCAATCGAGAATGCTATAGAGGTTTTGCCTCTTTGAGTCGCATTTCTTGTCTATTGCTTTATCCTGTTTTAGAATGTCGATGAAACTAACATGCTGGTGTTCTTCTAGCCATCATCATCATCAGGGCAGCAAGACTGTTGTGCTTTCCAGCCATCTCACGTTGCCGGGTCGAGTAATTTGATGCCGGCTGTGAATGGAGGGACTAATTGCTTTTATATGAACCCAGGCTGCAATATAAACATCAACATGGGATTTCCTAGTGGAACTGGGAAAGTTCATCCAAGTGTTTCTCTCTCGATGTCCAACCTCAGTGGTGAAAGTAGTGTTGCTGATTACCAAGATTGTGAGCTGTCACCAGCATTTCTAAGTGGTGAATCGCCATGGGAGTCGACCTTGGAAGCTAGCAGCCCCCATGCTAGGTACCAGGCAAAGTTGCGATACAATGAAAAGAAGAAGACACGAACGTATGGCCTGTGAATCCGTTCGATGAAACAAAATTCCACTGAATGTTTAATTTAACACTTGACTGCAATTCATCTTCTTACTATGTTTTAACTTTTTGCAGGATCCTATAATTTTATTATCTCTCACCAGTTTAGGCTATCTTGATCTTTCACTCCCTCATTCTGATCACTTTTGCACATATGATTGTGCTATGTTGTAGGTTTGGGAAGCAAATAAGATATGCCTCTCGCAAAGCGAGGGCTGATACGAGGAAACGCGTCAAGGGGAGATTCGTAAAAGCTGGTGAAGCATTTGACTACGACCCAATTCCGACAAGCGATTTCTGAACAAAGCCTTCCGAAATCCCTTGTGTGCTATTGTTTTCTGGGTTTTATTTTTTAGTTTAAACATAATGATCACATCTTTTTGGACGGTCCGATTTGCCTTGGCAAGTGGTGGTGCGTATGATTGCTAAAGCATTTATCTTCCTCGTTGTTTGTTCATGGCGCCCTGGATAACAATAGGTTTGGCAATCAATCTGCTTTTCTTTTTTTCCCACCAACTTAGTTGTTTTTACTGAATTTTTTGTCTCCAATTCCTGAGGATTTAGTTAGCTTTCTGATGTTTGTTTTTGGCAGGCTATGGTGTCTTTCCTGTTTTCCTATTGGGGTTCCTTCTCATGTTTTTCCAATTGTAACTGATGAACCCTTTTGATCTCCTGAATAATACTGATGCTCATTTCTGAAGAAGCTTGATTCTCAAGAAAACTCATTGTGATACCTTGTCTCTGGATTTGCAGGTCTGGTTTTGTCTCTAATTCGAAGAGGGATCAGGTTTAATTAGTGTAAAACCATTGTTGTTAAAGAGGGTTTCTTTCGCCTTTTGCACATCTCCTAGCTTATCAGCTTTTGAAGCTTTGTTCATCGTGGTTTGCTTCTCTTGTACGACAGATTTCGACATCAATGGCTACAGTGACTTGTATGACAAGTAAACAAGCCAACCACACATCATCAACAGCTGTGGAACTTCACGAATAATCGTTCCCTCTTCAGGAGATGCTGGTCAAAAGGTTTGAACTCATATCCAGCATCGTTGCTAGGCCAATCTTAATCGTTGTCTGGTTTCTTCAGTTTTGCCTTGCTGTTGAATCCTGAACTTATGTTGCCAGCAAACAACACTATACCAGAACCGTTTATCAGGCTATAGTTTTTAGCTTCATATGATTACAATCTGTAAATTCTATGGAACTAGTATCTCGAGTGGAAGATACTATCTTGCTCGTCTTGTCTTTTGACCATGAGTTCCTGAATTCGGTCCTTAGATGTCTCGTAGTTACCGGTATCGTTCGAAGTATTTAGCTTTGAAAATCCGGGCAAGGAGCAGATTTGGCCACGTTTCTTTACTTATGACCTTTGTTGTGGAACGGCCCATTTTTCCAGTCTTTGCTTCTTCTGTGGCTACAAGAAGTTGACGTGGTTGACAAGTTTTCTTCATGCTCATTTGTCTTCAGATCTTGACTTGGTACACTAGAATTATCACGGATTGGTCTACCAGAAATCCGAGTCAATAAACCGAACTTCTTCTTAATGTTTAGTACTAAAACAGTGAACGAATTACGAGATTTGTTGATCGTACTAGAGTACAAATTGCTAAATCAACCCAGTTCATTCTCAACCTGATCCAACCCATCAGTAACCAGATTTGAACAGAGTTCAACATCTCGTAACTCATCCAAGTCATAAAACCGATCAACATTATACCTAGAGTGTGTGATTCGATTGACTTGTAACTCGATGAACTTGTTACCAGAAAAGCTTGCAACTCAATGCAAGATTTAGCAGATTGAACCACTTGAGATGTAGGGTTTAGCTAGAGCTGTCAAATGTACAATCTAGCCCGCCCCCAACTCGATTAACCACATCTTATGACGCGAATTGACTTAAACTCAACAACTCTAAACCCAATGAATCCACTGGTTTATCGTTAGGTAGGGTTTAACTAGACCTAGCCCGTCCCAACTCGATTAACCACATCTTGCGACCCGAATCGACTTAAACTCAACAACCCGGAACTCAGCCAACTCGAAAAACAACGAATCCACTGGTTTATCAGCTAACCAAAAGCTGCATATCATAATTTCTCAAGTTGCTTTGTATTAGGAGCATAATCCCCAAAGGCCAAACCTTTAATTATATACCTAAACAAAATCTAACAAACATCCCCATGAATCAACCCAACCCAAGAACCAAAACCAAAAACCAAACCCAAACCCAAACCCACAATCACAGAAACAAGAATGGCAATTTAACAGAAGCATCCTCTGCCTCTTCTGAACACTGTTCTTCATCTTCTTCAACCTCCTGATCTTCCTCCTTCAACTCCAGAACCACAACCTCCGTCGAAGCTCCAACGAGGTACCTCTGAGTGAATCCATGGCAGATGCTACACAGCAAGCATCGAATGTGTCTCTGAGCCAAGAAATTAGCAGCATGGACATATCTGTCACATTTCTGACACAGATATGCATTGTCTGCTTGGCAGTAAAGTCTTGTCCTTTCTCCACATAGCTCACAGTTCCTTGCTGCTGAAGAAACACTGTTAAGACCCTCTTGATGATGATGATGTTGGTGGTGGTCATCAATGGCGTTTGATCTCTTCTGCTGTAATCCTCTGCACATTTTGTTGAGATGAAGGAGAAAAGTTTGGTTTATTAATGGAGGATATGTGATGAGCTGAATTGTATATATAGGGAGCTGAAAGGAGGTACTGTTGTGGAATTTGAGTTCATGAACTGTTTGAATTCTATTGTTTATTGTGTGGTTGTAAATTTGTGGCCTTTTTCGTTGTCGGGTTCGGGTTTATCGGGTTATGAAGGTGTTAGTAGTGTTTTAAAATTATTTATAGAATTTCGTGCGTGATTTGGAAGTCGGAATTGGTGAGAGGAGACAGAAACACGTCTAATAGTGTGAGATCAAATTCGTTCGGAATTCAATTCCGTTTTGGGCCATTTTCTGTGATTTTTCCGGAATTCGGTTCCGCGTGAATGAGAAGAAATTGATAATTCCTTAAGGATTTTAGTTTTTACCAATTTAGGCGGCGAATTCCATTGTGAAAACATGGAATTCAATTCCATTAGAATTATCAATTTCCCTTCCATCTAATGAGTTGTAGGGGTCGTTTTTTGATCTAGATTTGGAAGGAGCAATTGAGCAATTTCGCCGCATTTTAGAATTCTTTGTTTTTCATCTCTAATTGTTTGTCCAATATATTTGGAATTGAATTCCTCCTTCCTCCCAAATCCAGCTCCAACGTGAATCTGCACTCTCTTTCAAATGGAAGAGAATTGTGTATTCCCTTCCCATTCCATATCATCATTCGACAGAATAATGAATTCAATTCCACTGGAATTGTCAATTCCCTCAACATTCAAATTCTATTTTATGTTTTTATGCGTGTTAACCCTAATGACGGATTTATGAGTACCCGTTAGGAGGGAGAGAGAGCGATTGAACCCTAATAACCTTTTAATTTCAACGTTCTTCAAGATTGGAAAAAACTAATTAACTAAATCATAATGACGTAATTTCATATTTTTACAATATTTTTTATGAGATATCTTCCAAAGATAACGCATCAATTACACGACTCGTTTATGCGTATTACACAACTCGCAAAACGAGTGATTACCCACTCAACAACACAAAAACCACATCAACTCAACAACCAAATACGAGATTTAACCGATCCAACCGAGACAAAGTTCCTAGAAGTTACACAAAAGGGGATGAATCATGAATCATAGGGTACTTTTTATGTGTGTGGTTGTAAAGAAGGAAACGAAAGAAGCAATTAATAGAGATGCAATCTAAGCAACAAGTTTATATTATTATATATTATATAAATATAAATAATAATATTATTATATTAAAATGTTGTCCAGCAAAGAATCTCATATGAACGTGAGGTTGAGATTAAAACTAAATAATCAGCAAAGTCCTTATTGGAGAAGGATATCCTTTTCCTCGAAAGTGAAACGTGTAACTAAACGACAAGTCGTTTGTAAGGTGGCTGACTTGACTGGTTAAGCTTCAATGAGAGATTTTTTGTGGACATTAATTAATGATTTTCATTTGATTATTTGGTAGTTGAGATTGATAACGACTGTTATGGTTGGTTGGTTGGCCGACGGGTAGATATTGATTTCGTGATTCATATGTATGAACCTGAGGAACCCATCGAGGTTGACTATGATATGATTGAAGACGAAGTCAAGATTCTGCGGTTGAATTGAGTTGGATTTTGGTTTGGTTGGGTGAATTGAGTTGAGTTGGATTTTGGTTGGTTGGCCGACGGGTAGATATTGATTTCATGATTCATATGTACGAACCTGAGGAACCCATCTCGGACAATCGAGGTTGACTATGATATGATTGATGACGAAGTGAAGATTCTGCGGTTGAGTTGAGTTGGATTCTGGTTGGTTGGGCGAACTGAGTTGAGTTGGATTTTGGTTGGTTTGGTGAATTGAGTTGAGTTTGATTTTGGCTAGTTGGGCGAGTTGAGTTGAGTTGAATTTTAGTTGGTTGGGCCAGTTGGATTTTGGTTGGTTGGGCCAGTTGAGTTTAGTTGGATTTTGGTTATGGTTGGTCGAGTTGAGTTGGATTTTGGTTGGTTGGGCTAGTTGAGTTGAGATGGATTTTGGTTAGTTGGGCGAATTGAGTTGAGTTGGATTTTGGTTGGTTGGGCGAATTGAGTTGAGTTGGATTTTGGTTGGCTGGGTGAATTGATCAGTTGAGTTGGATTTGATTGGTTGAGCTAATTGAGTCTATAATTAAGTATGTGACATGCCGTGCATGGGTGATGTAGAAAAAAAATGAAGAGTGAGTGTGGTGTGATCTATCAAATTAACAAATTTATTGGATGAAAAGTTAACGAAATTACCAAATGTTACAATTACAATAGGTTAATGACCACTCTATTTACCAATCCTATAGGTGAATGACCAAATTAAGTTGGGCGATCAAGTAACTGCTCATCTATCAAATTAAGTTGGGCTACACTCAGTATTCCCGTCGCAAATAGTGGTGTGACAAAGAGTATTTGCTACTGCAAATTGCTACATGAAACAATGATGTCCGTAACAAACATCAACTATTTGCTACTGCACTTTCATGCGGTTGTAATTTTACGTAAATTGATATTTCCTTGTAAGAAACAACACTATCATACGTGGAGTCGAGCACTTCATAATTTTTCTAGCTTAACTTATGGGATGTGTTGTTGAGAGAGTCGGTGGTTAGCAAGTCAATTCTGTCACTTACCAAAGAAGAAAGAAGATGGAAAGAAGGAATGAATGAATGAATGAATGAAAAGACTTATAAGAACACACACATATTCTATGGTCAAGAATTAAAGAGAATTATTATTAATTATTATACATGGAATTTGAACCCACCACCCATCTTGCTTCACATTCACATTCACATAATAATTAAAAAATTAGAAAAAATAGCATTTTGTTAACTCTATACATAATAATTTAAAAATTAGGAAAATAGCATTTTGTTAACTCTACACGGCTGAACAGATAGTTCGCTATACTATTATTCATTTTTTTAACTCCTCAACCTTTTTGCTTTGTAGGTCTCAGCTTTTATCTTCTTAATGTTAATTGGTGCGCTTTCAACAACAATATCATCTCCAATAACCACTAAGTGTATTTTAATTGGGAGTATAAATATATATATATAGATAAAACTGACGAATAGAACATGAGGTTTTAAAATCCTTCATATTTCATTCGTACTCTTCTTGATACCTCTCCAATTTCTCTCTCTTTCGATGCTTACTGACTAAACCGTGGAAGTAGTTGCAGAGGTGGCATGTGGATGTGTCTACTTTTAACGTTAAGAAGATAAAAGTTAGAACGTAATAACCCAAAAGGTAAAGTAGTTCAAGTAAGAGGAAGTAAAAAGAGTAATTTATAGTATATGAGATTATCTGTTAAGTTGGTAAACTAGAGGAATACTATAACACCCCCAACCTTTTCCAACAATATATTGTCTTCTTTGGGTGTAGACCCTCACAAATTTTATTTTGAGTACATAATGATGACTTCTGGGGAGGTCCTGAGCGCACGTCTAACTTTGGAGTTCTTGTAAGAACTCTTCCATTACACCCCAAAACACGTCTTGTCACTTAAAATTAAATTATTCCTCATAGCTTATAAATCTCCCCGTGCTTTGTCAACATCAAATTTGCCTGAATTTTCACAACTACAAAGTATTATTTTACCTAAAAAATATTACATATAATTTTTTTCAATCAATCAAAATTATGAAATGACACCATCAATTGGGGGAATATAAAATCATGGCACATTGGCATCCACTATTATATTTCCTTTTGAGTAAACATAGTAAAATTGCTATTTTATTTGGGGCCATATACGTGGAGAGAATTTGGAGATGGTTGATTGAAAGGGGGGTTTGTATGGATCCAAACAATTGTGTGGTGGAACATTGGTGAACACTAGCACTTGATGTGAAGTATATTTGGTTGCTGAGTTAGATCGATTGGTTGGATCAATAAGTAGTTTGATTCGGAGAATTAAGTGGGCTGAGTTTGAGACATCGATCTTATTCTCTCTGTAGGTATAGCTAGGATCTTTCTTAAGCGTTGAAGTTGAAGCATCTATACTTTCGAAGTAACATAAAGAAAAGCAATGACTGGAGTAGGAGAGTTAGAGTCGAAAAGAGGATTCCTCACTTCTTTCTCTCATTCAAAACCGTGATGATCATGCGTATTTAAGAGAAGTGGAGAGACAGAGAAGTATTGGGGATTGTCTGTAGGTGAATAAGTGAGACCTTGGGTATATAGTATGTGAGCGTACAAATTCAAGACGTGTTAGTAGGTGGATTGGATTAGGTCATGTATCATTAATTGCTAGGGTCCTTCTGCCATTTATAGTGTCTTCTGATTCGAGTTTGGTCGGGTCAGCACGTGTCATTGAAGTGATTGGTGACCCGACTGCAGGCGTACATCAACGAAGGGCTTTAGCTCGCCCCGAGGAAACCCCAGTGTGCCTAGCTTTCTTAATTGGAGCCTCTTGGGCCTGGTTAAGTGACCTGAACTCGGTGAACCACTAATTCAATCATTTTTTGGGCTATGACCCGTTAATGTGAAAGAAGTAACTAGTGTAAGGCTTATGTATAAAAAAACTTGGTCCAAAATTTAATTTACAAACTATTTAAATCTCCAAATAGAATAAGTACTTTTGACATCAAATCATGCAGGATGAAAGAAGTGTTTAATGTATGAATTCATGTCTTAGCGCTGGACTAGAGTTTAATCTATGACATACAAAAGACTACTAGTGGTGACTTCTCCATTACGAGAGAAGAGAAGTCAAATTAAACTTTTGTTTCAACGGTTTAAGTGAGGTATTTCAAACTAGTAAGTTACTCAGATATCTATATTTAACATAAATTTTTAACAAATGTACGATCCAAATAACTCGTAAGTGTTTAAATTTCAACGGTCAAGAAAGGTGTTTCAATTCATTACGTTGGTTTCTTGTATATGGGCCATCTGTATCCGTTGGTCTATTTCTACTTTTGAGTACAAACGATGAATATTAATGGACGTCTAAGATCTTTTCCTCTTGCTCTAAGGATTGGCAGGTGAGATGGCGACTTTTTCTTTCTAATTAATATATTAAAATTTGAAGCAATATAGGTCATTATTATTATTATTATTATTATTATTATTATTATTATTATTATTATTATTTATTATTATTATTATTATCGTATTAGATAATAGATAGTTTCACCGGAGACATATAGATAGAAGCCGCAAGAAAATAAAATTAAAGATTTATGCAGGGAGTAAAAATTATCGGTAAGCTTTATTATTATTATTATTATTATTTTTTTTTTTGGTGAGAAGGCGAGAACGCCGCTTCAATTAATTAACCAGCCTGGGTTCAGAAATCCCCAAGAAGTCATAACTAATGTGATAAGCCAAATTACAATCTGAAATAGCAACAGAGTGACATCCCCTTTGGAGACCATGGCCAAAATTGGCAAGGAAATCGGCCGCCTGATTCGCTTTTCTGTAAACATGCTTAAGTCTAAGCTCCCAATCCTTCCGGACCCAGTCTCGGAACTCGAAAACTTCGAGTGCGTGGTTGTGCTCAATCTTCGAACCCGTATCCAAAAGAATAGCGATTGCAGCTGTCGAGTCCAATTGAACTTCGACCTTCTTGTGCCCCTGTGACCATGCCCGAGAAATACCCTCCAAGGCCCCTCTAATTTCTGCACGTGTAATCGAACAGACACCCAGGTTCATATCATAAGCATCAATACACCTTCCCGTGCTGTCCCGAAGCAGTCCTCCGGCGGCAGCTCTTCCTCGGCTACCCAGAACCGACCCATCTGAGTTGACTGTGATCCAGTCTGAAGCTCCTGCCTGCCACGCAACATGTATCTCACGTTTCTTCCTCGTGTCATTAAATAGGTGGCCTTCAAATTTCAATGCTTCTCGGACCTTGTTCTCCCAGCAAACACCTTTGGCAGCAATGGAACTCGCTTTCTCCACGCTTCCGGCAAAAATCCTCTCATTCCTAGCTCTCCAAAGGTACCAGCACACAATCCCAAATCTCAACCCACTATCACCTGCAAGGAACAATTGAAGCCACCCTGTTAATAAAACTGCCATTCCGCCCCATCTGTGTTAAAGCCTCTCACAGCTCGCCAAGTTTCTTTGGCAAAGGCGCAATCCCGGAGCACATGAAGAATAGATTCAGCCTCTGTTCCACAACCCCTGCAAGTATCATCCGAGCAAAACCCTCTACGACGACGAATGACATTCGTGAGCAGCTTGTCATTCGCGGCAAGCCAGATGAAATGTTTAATTCGGTTGGGGCCTTCCCACCTCCAAACCACCTTCCAAATATCCGAGCTAGGCAGATCATTAGACTGACAGATGAGGTTGTAAGCAGTCTTAATTGAGAACTCCCCGGACCTCTCAAGACCCCAGACCCAATCATCCGCCCCCCTATTGGACTGCGGTGGAGACATACCGGCAATGACATCAACAGCTTCCGGCTCCAACAGCCTCTCAAGGCGCTCAAAATCCCATTGTCCGTCTGAAGTCGTCATAGAGGCCACCGTGCAATCAATATCGAAATCGGGATCCTTCGTGTTAGCAAAATCCAAGAGGCGAGGATCAGAATCTGCCCAATTATTCGTCCAGAAAAGAGTATATGTTCCATCACGGATCACCGATTTTGCCCCCGTGAGCATCGTGGCCCATTCCCGAGAAATACCTTTCCACAAATGGGATAATGACTTAAGGTTGCGCAACTGCAGACCCTCCTCATTTTGTCTGAAATATTTGTGTTGCAATACTCTCACCCATAGTTTATCTTTCTCCTTAAAGAAAATGAAAGCAAGCTTGGTTAGAAAAGCCCTATTCAATTCACGTGCAAGTTTAAGGCCAAGACCTCCTTTCTCCTTAGGTGAACACACCTTCTCCCAGGCGACCAAACAGAGTTTCCTTTCGTCTGAAGTTGAGCCCCACACAAAATTTTGGATCCGTCTGTCAATATCTTCACAGGTCTGAACTGGCATAACTGAGGTTTGCATAGCATAAGCTGGGATAGCCGCAAGAACAGCTTGAGCCATGGTAACTCGCCCAGCCAAAGAGAGAGATTTGATCTTCCAACCTGCCAACTTGCTGTCCATACGATCTAAGATCCCTTGGTAGGTTCGAGTTGTAACCATGTCGTGGAGGATTGACACGCCTAGATACCGACCAAGGTTCTGCGTCAGCGGAATCCCCAAGAGCAGAGAGATGAGCGAGCTAACATGACGACTCGTGTTCTTTGAGCAAAATATAACCGATTTGTCTCTGCTAACATTCTGACCGGACGCCGAGCAGAATCGATCAAGGCATTTTCTAATCACTCTTGCCTGATCCTCTGAAGCCTCTGCAAACAAAATCAAATCATCCGCATAGAAAAGATGGGAAAGTTTGGGTCCTCCGTCACTAAGAGAGATGGGCCGCCACTCTCCAGAAGCAACAGACTCATCAATAACGTGACTGAGCCGTTCCATACATAAAGTGAACAGGAAGGGAGAGAGGGGGCATCCCTGACGAATACCTCTCTGCGGACTAAACTGGTCGGTCAACCCATAATTCCACAGAATCTCCATTCGAGCAGAGCGAACACAGGACATGATGAGCTGAACCGTCCTATCCTCCAATCCCGTAGCCATCAAAGACTCTTCCAAGAACGCCCATCTAACTCTATCATAAGCTTTACTCAGATCGATTTTCAAAGCCATCCTTTTCGATCTGCCTCCAATCCGTTCCATAGAATGGATAACCTCCTGCAAGATAATAATATTTTCGTATATCTGACGTCCTGGTACGAAGCTTGCTTGGTTTGAGGAGATCAAAGTCTTCATAAGAGGCCTTAACCTAGTTGTCAGGCATTTCGTCAGGATCTTATAGCTGACATTACATAAACTGATCAGTCTGAAATGTTGCATACTCTCAGGGTGGATCCGCTTAGGAATCAACACAATAATAGTTTTATTAATCCGTTCCACCGCCGCCGGGTAAATGAAGCACTGCTGAATAAGCTGTGAAACAGAATTACCGACAGTTCCCCATTGTTTCTGAAAAAGACCGGGTGAAAACCATCCTTCCCTGGTGCTTTGAACCCTCCCATACTTTTGACAATCGAATGAATTTCATCAGTCTGGGGAACTCTACCCACCGCTGCCAATTGAGCAGCCGTCAGCTTAGAAAAGTTGCACGGGATCTGAACAGCATGAGCTGCCTCCTCGCTGTACACTTCTCTAAAATAGGTAAGCACCATCTGCTTTAGCAAAGCGGGCTCCTTCTCCCAAGAACCGTCAGCTCTTCTAAGGCAGGTGATCTTGTTGAAGCTTCTCCGCTTCAGCGTTGCAGTATGAAAAAAGTGGGTGTTTTTATCCCCATCCCGGATCCAATCCCTGCATGATTTTTGCTTCCACAACATCGATTCCTCCCAGAGAGTTTTTTCGAGCTGCACACGAGTATCAGCTTCAAGACGAATCATTGCATCGGACGGGCATAACATTCTCCGCGTCTCAAACTCAGCCAGGCGCTGGCATAGGGAAGCTTTCCTCCTGAAAATATTTCCAAAACTTGTTCTATTCCATTTCTTAAGCTTCGCCGACAAACGCTCCAGGTTTGAAGGCGCATCACCCCATTTTCCCCACGACTCTGATAGAATCCCCGGGGATTCCACGTGAGACATCCAGGGGACAAGAAAGCGGAACGGTCTCTCTCCCTTCCGGGGAGACTCAATGTAACACCCGTTCCGAATCAACCCGAGTAAACCCGTGGTTGAGCCGGTCCCAGGTACTACCGAGTAAAAACAAGGGTAAAACAGGGAAATTGGCGGTGATCAAAAGACAGTAAAAACATGGAAGGCCTCCATAGAAACGCGAAACTGAAATCCGAGTACAATCCAAACCATCATAAATCCTCCAATCCAACATAAATCAGAAAGTACATAAAAACCCCCAAAATCTCATAGTCAACTGAAATGAACAGAAAAGTCAACTCCGCGTAATCCCAGTCTTCACCTCATGGCTTCCGTCCAGAACTTCACGAAATCAACCTCGAACTCAAACTCCTCAGCTACCTCTACTAGCCACGAGATCCTGAAAGGGGAAAAGGGATCAATTTCCTATTGAAATTGAGTGAACCCACTGGGCCTACCTACACGTTGTCCTACTCTATGGAGCGGTCCCAACTCCGCACAAGACATCCAACAATGGAACCAAACCCAACCC
Organism: Linum lewisii; assembly: GCA_034768395.1. NCBI lineage: Eukaryota > Viridiplantae > Streptophyta > Magnoliopsida > Malpighiales > Linaceae > Linum > Linum lewisii. Next base: position 50,681,738 of record CM068304.1, read on the forward strand.
CCCTTTCCATATTTTAATTCCCTAAAAGCAGTCTAGGTGATCACGTTGGTCAGTTCTTGTTCTCAAGCACAATTCATAACAATAGAATCACACAGAATTAATACATCAATCCACGGCACACACAACATCATCACATCACATCCATCAACCAAGTCACTACCACAACCACAAGCACACAAACATTCACATTCATATTATCTAGGTGAGTTATTAGGCGCCAAGGAGTTATCCACACCACCACCGGCCGGCCGACGCACTTCCCTACCGCATGGGAAGTCCTCGCGCTCCCCTACCGCATGGGGAACGCGTTCTCATTAACCATCATCATCATCATCAATCTCATCATCAATCTCATCACTCCTTGACACCCATGTCAAGGGGATCTACCCCAATGGATCAGACTCAACAACCAGTACCTCGGGTGGGGTAGTGTGGGCTCATTCCGGTTCTATTTCTAACATACAATTCTCAACATCACATTCTCAACTCATACATCACATCTACTACCAACATACAACACATATCAGCCACATCTCATTCATAGTCCATAGTTCACAACAATCTCGTCCTCCATGCCCCTGTCATGTTCACAGCACACACATCACAATCAATAGGATAACCGGCTAGCTCACCGGCCTCCCCCACCTGCAAGTACAGGGGAAACCATGTCATGAGTCTAGGGGTCACCCACCTGTTCCTCTTATTCAGAGCGACCCCACATTGGCAGGGCAACTCTCCTGCATCCACAACCAGCGATTCATAATATCATAGCACCCGCACTCATTTCCCAACCATCCTAATTCTCATTTCCATGTCAATTCATTACTTAATTCACTTCAGTTCACACCCAACCCCAAACCATAGCAATCAACAACAACAATCAACCACGGCAATCATCAATAGCAATCAAGTACATTCACATAACAATTTATCCCCTTTTACGCTCATCATTTTCATGCATAACCTAGGTTTTGTTCTAAGTCCAATTGAAACTCTTCACGCTGTCCAAACTACTTACACAACGCTAAGCCCTCACCTGGAATAGAAGACGAGGCTCTAATCGTCTTCTAGTTCCCCAGAAACTCGATTCCCAACCACCAAACTCGTAGCTCCACCCTTCCTTACTGCTCACGACCTACACCCAGAAACCCAAAATGGAGGTTAGCGATCTCTTCTCCTCGTCGCTACGAATCCATAGCAACAAACGGAACTCAATTCCGACCTCTACAGCTCTCGGAATCACCCTTCGAAGATTGCTCGCACTAGGTTCGTCAATGGCTTTTCGGGGAGAGAGAAAGGGGAAAGAAGTTATGAATTTCCGTGCAAATCCGTCCTTTTATGCACGAAAAGTGCGCCTGGTATGTCAAAAAGTGCGCCGGCGCACATTGACCCCTAAAAGGCGCACATTTTGAATATTCCGCCGAAAGTTTGCTGAATTAATTGAAAAGTGCGCCTGGCACTTCTAAAAGTGCGCCTGCGCACTTCAGGGCCCAAAATCGGCACTTTTTGGTGCATCACCGTTCCCCTCTTTGCAACTTCGACCCAACTTAAACCCGAATGACCCAAAACTCAAGGGGAGCTTAAGTGCACTGATTCCAGTACCCTAGTCTACCGATCTTGAGTTCCAAACCGTTTGGTTGAGCGGGGATGTTACAAGTCTCCACAACTTCAAGGATTTCGTCCCCGAAATCATCCTAACTCATCCTAGCAATATGATACCGAACACACAGCTAAAATCGCAGCAATCCAAGTATCCTATTGACTTCCGAAATTCCTAACGACGAACCACCAGCCTTCCTTTAACTACTCATCAGCCCTACACCCACTCCCAACACTCTACTTTCACCGAGCACACCCTAGACCTTCGTGGAACCAACACCACAACAAGCAAACACAAAAGCATACATCAAGGGGAATTAATACCTGAATCATACACTTCCACTAACTCCGGGTACCGCCGCCTCATACTCTCCTCAGTCTCCCAAGTAGCCGACTCGCTCTCATGGTTCCTCCATACCACCTTGAGCTGCGGAATCTGCTTATTCCTCAAGACCCGGACTTGCCTATCCACGATCACGACTGGCTTCTCCTCATAAGTCAAGTCTTGCTCAATCTCCACCTCCTCCGGCTGAATTACATGAGAAGGGTCCCCATGATACCGCCTAAGCACGCTCACATGAAACACATTGTGTATCCTTTCCAACTCCCTCGGCAAAGCCAACACATAAGCCACCGGACCCGACTTAGCGAGGATCTCATAAGGACCGATGTACCGAGGCGCCAACTTCCCTTTTCTACCGAAACGCATCAGCCCTTTCCACGGCGACACCTTCAAAAATACCTTCTCCCCAACATTGAAACTCACTCTCTAGCACGACCGTCGGCATACGCTTTTTGCCTATCTTGAGCCGCTCTCAATCTCTCCTTGATAATCTTAACCCGATCAGCCGTCTCTTGCACAACTTGAGGACCCGACAACACCCTCGCACCTTCCTCATCCCAACACAAAGGCGTCCTACACTTCCTCCCATACAAGGCCTCAAAAGGAGCGGACTTCAAACTACTATGATACGAGTTATTATAGGCGAACTCAATCAAAGGTAGCAATTCAGTCCAAGGGGTTTGAAACTCCATAGCACAGCTTCTCAACAACTCCTCCAAAGTAAGGATCGTTCTCTCCGATTGCCCATCCGTCTGAGGATGATACGCCGTCGAGAACTTGAGCTTAGTTCCCAATGCTGTATGCAGCCCCTCCCAAAAAATGAGACGTGAAACTCGGATCCCGATCAGAAACGATGGATTGAGGAACCCCATGCAACCTTACCACCTCTTCTATATATAACTTTGCCAACACCTCCACACTAGGCTTAAACCGAATGGGTATGAAATGCGCAACTTTCGTCAAACGATCGACTATTACCCATACGGCATCCTTCCCCTCTCTAGTCGGCGGAAAACCCGATACAAAGTCCATGGTGATGTCCGCAAACGTCCACTCCGGAATAGGTAGGGACTGAAGTAACCCACCCGGAGCTCTATGCTCCGCCTTAACCTTCTGACAAACCAAACAAGTCGCCACATAACGAGCCACATCCTTCTTCATTCCTGGCCACCAAAAACTTAACTTCAGGTCATTGTACATCTTTGTCATCCCGGGATGCATAGCATACATCGAGGAATGAGCCTCCTCCAAAATCCCCTTCCTCAATTCCTCTACTTCCGGCACGCACACTCGACCCTTGCATTTCAACAATCCGCCAACTACCTCAAATCCATTATCCATGCCTTTTTCAACTTCCCCTCGAATAGCCACCAGAGTAGCATCCTTGAGCTGCTCCTCACCAATCCTATCATTCAGCATAGGCCTAATGTTGAGCTTGGCAAACAAACTTCCCACATCATCTAACTGCATCTCTACCCTTAAAGCTCTAAGATCCACCAACTCCTTTCGACTTAAAGCATCCGCAACCACATTAGCTTTACCAGGATGGTAGTCAATGGTACAGTCATAATCCTTCAAGAGCTCCACCCAACGTCGTTGCCTACCATTCAGCTCCTTTTGATCCATAAGGTGCTTAAGACTCTTGTGATCGGTCATGATCTTAAACGTCTCACCATACAAATAATGCCTCCACAACTTCAAGGCGAACACCACTGCAGCTAACTCCAAATCATGGGTTGGGTAGTTCACCTCATGCACCCTAAGCTGTCGGGAGGCATAAGCGACAACCTTCCCATTCTGCATCAATACACAGCCCAATCCTTGCAAAGACGCATCACTAAACACCACATACTCTCCACCTTCTACTGGCAAAGTCAACACCGGAGCTGAAGTCAACTTCTTCTTCAACTCCTCAAAGCTCCTCTGACATTCCTCGCTCCACTCATACTTCGACTCCTTCCTCAACAACTTATGTAAAGGAGACGCTACGGTAGAGAACCCCTCTACAACCCTTCGGTAGTAACCAGCTAACCCCAAGAAGCTCCTCAGTTGCGACACATCCTTAGGTGGAGGCCAATTAACCACCGCTTCAATCTTCTTTGGGTCAACCTCCACGCCTCTTTTAGAAACCACATGCCCAAGAAACAATACTTCTTCCAACCAAAAGGCACACTTCGAGAACTTGGCAAATAGTTGCTGCTCCCTCAACCTATGAAAAACAATCCTCAAGTGCTCCTCATGCTCCTTCCTAGTCTTAGAATAAATGAGGATATCATCGATGAACACTATCACGAACTTATCCAAATATTCGTGGAAGACCTTGTTCATGAGAGCCATGAACGCGGCGGGAGCATTGGTGAGACCAAACGGCATCACCAGAAACTCATAGTGTCCATAGCGGGTCCTAAAGGCTGTCATTGGCACCGATCCTTCCTCCACCTTCAACTGGTGATAACCCGACCTCAAGTCTATCTTCGAGAACACTTCAGCCCCTTGCAATTGATCGAAAAGATCATCTATCCTTGGAAGTGGGTAACGATTCTTGATCGTCGCCTTGTTCAACCGCCTATAGTCAATACACATCCGCATCGACCCATCCTTCTTCTTCACAAACAACACCGCTCAACCAAACGGTTTGAAACTCAAGATCGGTAGACTAGGGTACTGGAATCAGTGCTCTTAAGCTCCCCTTGAGTTTTGGGTCATTCGGGTTTAAGTTGGGTCGAAGTTGCAAAGAGGGGAACGGTGATGCACCAAAAAGTGCCGATTTTGGGCCCTGAAGTGCGCAGGCGCACTTTTAGAAGTGCCAGCGCACTTTTCAATTAATTCAGCAAACTTTCGGCGGAATATTCAAAATGTGCGCCTTTTAGGGGTCAATGTGCGCCGGCGCACTTTTTGACATACCAGGCGCACTTTTCGTGCATAAAATGACGGATTTGCACGGAAATTCATAACTTCTTTCCCCTTTCTCTCTCCCCGAAAAGCCATTGACGAACCTAGTGCGAGCAATCTTCGAAGGGTGATTCCGGGAGCTGTAGAGGTCGGAATTGAGTTCCGTTTGTTGCTATGGATTCGTAGCGACGAGGAGAAGAGATCGCTAACCTCCATTTTGGGTTTCTGGGTGTAGGTCGTGAGCAGTAAGGAAGGGTGGAGCTACGAGTTTGGTGGTTGGGAATCGAGTTTCTGGGGAACTAGAAGACGATTAGAGCCTCGTCTTCTATTCCAGGTGAGGGCTTAGCATTGTGTAAGTAGTTTGGACAGCGTGAAGAGTTTCAATTGGACTTAGAACAAAACCTAGGTTATGCATGAAAATGATGAGCGTAAAAGGGGATAAATTGTTCTGTAAATGTACTTGATTGCTATTGATGATTGCCGTGGTTGATTGTTGTTGTTGATTGCTATGGTTTGGGGTTGGGTGTGAACTGAAGTGAATTAAGTAATGAATTGACATGGAAATGAGAATTAGGATGGTTGGGAAATGAGTGCGGGTGCTATGATATTATGAATCGCTGGTTGTGGATGCAAGATAGTTGCCCTGCCAATGTGGGGTCGCTCTGAATAAGAGGAACAGGTGGGTGACCCCTAGACTCATGACATGGTTTCCCCTGTACTTGCAGGTGGGGGAGGCCGGTGAGCTAGCCGGTTATCCTATTGATTGTGATGTGTGTGCTGTGAACATGACAGGGGCATGGTGGACGAGATGTGTTGTGAACTATGGACTATGAATGAGATGTGGCTGATTTGTGTTGTATGTTGGTAGTAGATGTGATGTATGAGTTGAGAATGTGATGTTGAGAATTGTATGTTGGAAATAGAACCGGAAGGAGCCCACACTACCCCACCCGAGGTACTGGTTGTTGAGTCTGATCCATTGGGGTGGATCCCCTTGACATGGGTGTCAAGGGAGTGATGAGATTGATGATGAGATTGATGATGATGATGATGGTTAATGAGAACGCGTTCCCCATGCGGTAGGGGAGCGCGAGGACTTCCCATGCGGTAGGGAAGTGCGTCGGCCGGCCGGTGGTGGTGTGGATAACTCCTTGGCGCCTAATAACTCACCTAGATAATATGAATGTGAATGTTTGTGTGCTTGTGGTTGTGGTAGTGACTTGGTTGATGGATGTGATGTGATGATGCTGTGTGTGTCGTGGATTGATGTATTAATTCTGTGTGATTCTATTGTTATGAATTGTGCTTGAGAACAAGAACTGACCAACGTGATCACCTAGACTGCTTTTAGGGAATTAAAATATGGAAAGGGGGGTTGGGTTTGGTTCCATTGTTGGATGTCTTGTGCGGAGTTGGGACCGCTCCATAGAGTAGGACAACGTGTAGGTAGGCCCAGTGGGTTCACTCAATTTCAATAGGAAATTGATCCCTTTTCCCCTTTCAGGATCTCGTGGCTAGTAGAGGTAGCTGAGGAGTTTGAGTTCGAGGTTGATTTCGTGAAGTTCTGGACGGAAGCCATGAGGTGAAGACTGGGATTACGCGGAGTTGACTTTTCTGTTCATTTCAGTTGACTATGAGATTTTGGGGGTTTTTATGTACTTTCTGATTTATGTTGGATTGGAGGATTTATGATGGTTTGGATTGTACTCGGATTTCAGTTTCGCGTTTCTATGGAGGCCTTCCATGTTTTTACTGTCTTTTGATCACCGCCAATTTCCCTGTTTTACCCTTGTTTTTACTCGGTAGTACATGGGACCGGCTCAACCACGGGTTTACTCGGGTTGATTCGGAACGGGTGTTACACTCAAGGCCAAAGAAACACAACAAAATCGGTCTATGGTCCGATCTAAGCCGTGTAATGTGTCGAACCACCGAGTCCGAAAAGGTGCACTTCCACAAAGGGGACGCGAGGGCCAATCGATCCGCTCTCCCAGTCTCCCCCGAAACCAGGTAAATCGAGGCCCAATGAAGCCAAGATCCAAGAGTCCACAGTTGTCGATACACTGCCGAAAAGATGCTGCACGCTTGGGGCAAAAGGAGCACCTCCACTCTTGTCAGCTGCAGATAGCATAGAATTGAAATCTCCAATCAAGCACCAAGGTAAATCGTTTCTATCTTTCCAATCGTGCAATTCATCCCATAAAAGCATACGAATAGTCGCATTAGGGCTAGCATAGACGGCCGAAACCAAGCACGGCTGCTCACTGTGTTCATTAATCACGAAATGAATTGCCTGCTCAGATCGCCCTCGTTCAACAATAGAGACAACAGCCTTATTCCACAGCACCCAGATATCGCCTGCAAACCCTCTCGCGTCTTCCACCAAGCGACTATCAAAGCCAATAGAGTCCATCACTTTAGTTGCCACTTCACCGCTTATCCTAGGTTCCAAAATAACCACAATTGTAGGTTTGTGAATACCAAGATAGAAATTAAGGGTCGGGATGAAATCCACATGTCCCGCCCCTCTACAATTCCATGAGAAAATAAACATAATAAAAGGTTGGAAAGAAACGACCTGGCTCGCCCCCTGATCAAGAACGGTCAGGAGGCTTCCTCGAGTCGACTGCAGAATTTCCATCATTAGAATACTGATCCAGACTTGGAGCTTTCGGACCTTGATTCTTAGCGTTATTCTTGAAAGAACACTTTTTATTAACCAGAATGGCCGGAGTAGAGGCAACAGCCTTATCCCTCACTTTAATCGTCTGTTGAGAATTTTTTCCTTTAGCTTTCAGAGGTTTTGGACCGGGCACTTGGGATTGGAAAGTAGGGTTTTGATAAACCACTGTCACCGGAATAAGACCATCCTCAGAGTCTATTCGACTTTCCACTTGAGTCCTTGGTTCCACAGGAGCATCCATGGATTGGCTCGGTTGCGTCACTGGGCAGACGTTTGAGATATCACCAAGAGCTTCACGCGAAGGCTTCATCTGCTTCAATTGAGTCTCCTTCCTCAGCGTCTCCGAATTATCCTGGGTTTTCGAGGCAACGTCCAGTACCGCCTTGAGTTTCTCGAGCTGCATCTCTTCAACTGACAGGGCTTTCGGCAGCTCGGCATGAACCACAGTCGCAGCTTTAACCGGACTAGCCTCCGATTCTGGTACCTTCTGAAGTAAAGAAGAAAACCTGGAACCGTTCCCCGTCGCCTATCTGGCTTGTTTCGTGCCGCTACTAGGTTTCTTGCGATTCTGACGTTGAACTATCATCCAATCTCCTGTATCTTGGTCTGCTATCGTAGGCTCTGGTTCTGTTGGCTTGGTGATCGGTTCAGTAACCTTCTTCTGGGCATTTGCAACAGCACATGACTCTCTCTTGTGACCATAGAACCCGCACTCAACACAAACGTTCTCGAGACTCTCATATTCAATCTTGAGCACCCTATCCTCGATCATATACTTCCCGAGAAGCGGTTTGGTGAGATCAATCTCTACGCAGACCCGAGCATAGCGGCATCGCGACCCCTCCGACGTCGCAAGATCCAATCGGACCGTTCTACCAATTGCATTGCCAACGTCAGGATTGATTTAATCTCTTCCTCTTCATTGAAAGATGGCGACCATTGAGAAACCGCGATATAGTAATCGTAGATTTTCCAGGGACCACCGAATGCTGCTGAGGCGTAATCGTCTTCATTGGAGAATCTCACCAGAAAGAAGTTATTCGACATATCCGAGACTTGGATATGCTCGGTATGTGCCCAGAGGAATTCGAGACGTCGTTTCATGGCAAGGAACGAGAAGGTTTTCTCAAGAACTTTGACCACGAGAGCCTTGGACCAGGGTTTATACAGGGCTTTGACCTCCTCCTCGGAAAACATGATCCTAGGGCATCGCGGGTTGGCAGGTTGCTCGCTCGTCACCGACTGCATTGGTAGAGGAAGGTTATCAACATTCTCTGCCATCAACCATTGCGCGGAACCAGCAGCATGGCTATAGGACATCTTCTCATTTGGTCCCTGATTAGGCTTCTGCTTCTGACTCAGGGTTGGAACCTCCGGGATAGGATCTGGACGAACCAGGTCCGACATGAGACTTAAGGGGGTCGGCATCTCACGAGCCCTCTTCCGTGGAAAAGAGTCCGTGTCAGGCTGACCAGCAGGTGTTTCCGACAGAGGGTGGACAGGTTTCTCTCCCGACCCAGACGACTCCGGCGGCCGGGGAAGCGAGGCCGAAGGCGCGTCATCGCTAGGGTTACCTCCCGACATACTCGGAGAGAATGCCTGTCTAATTTTAAATCAGAACTACTCTGTTTAGGTTAGTTGTATTATTATTATTACTCATCTTAGATACTAGATAGTTTCACCGGAGACATAAAGATAGAAACCACAAGAAAATAAAATTAAATATTTATGCAGGGAGTAAAAATTATCGGTAAGCTTTCTGAGAGATATCTAAGAGGCAAACGTGACAAGAAATGAGCTGCTCTATTACCAGACCGATGAACCAAACAAAAATGAAGAGAAGGCGCCTGATGACGACAAAGTAATGACGCCCCTCCAAAGGTAGCAAAAGGGTGCCCTACAAAAAATGCGGGTGAATACCAGCTCGACATTGCCTTCAATATCTGCATGTAGAACATTGCAACACATACGCCACAAGCAAGTATTTCGAATAGCCAATAGTTCAAAGATAAAAATAGTTGAAATGCCTGTATGCGACGTACTAATCGCATTAAGCATCGATCAACCCTAATGGATCTTGTAACAACCCACATGAAGATATACCAATAGCAAAACAACATACACACATTTTTATATACTTTTAGTATTGATTCAAACAGTGAGACTGATCGTCTCATTCCTTAAAAAAAATAAGAACTTTATGTGACAATGTGGTCGACTACGTACGATAGTTGAACAATGCACTACAAACATGTAGAATGTCAAGGTAGTCACACAGATCTAACCCTCCTCCTCGATTAGGCAACTCACACATATGTCTTTAAAGTGGAAAATGAGAATCTCTATACATTCTTCTCTGTTGTTCACGACACCACACCCTCAAGAAAGATTAGAACCATACATTCTTGTTACCTTGTACGTCTACTGGAAATGTCAACAAAAAGTGGGAAGAAAGTTGAAAAATTCATTTCATAAATAAACTCAAACTCATCGAGATGTGTCACATGATCCGATCATGCCAATAGCGAAACAACATCGATGAACAAATTCATCAATGGCGGTTATATCAACAATGCGACAATAAAATTCCGTATGATCAACACTAAATTAAGAAAAATAGAATTCATAATCGTATGAAAATGACTAAAAAAGTAACAAGCGGATGATACTTCTAACAAACATTTTTTCACTACTAATCGAGTATCGCTATTCTGGATTCTCAATACATTTCAATAAATTTTATAATAGGATCCATGACCCATTATAAGCCCAGAGTGTTTTGGTAGAAAAGCCCAATTATTCATAAAAAGCCCAATATTTAATATATTAATTTAGCATTAAAAAAAGAGTCGCAGTCAGTCTCCGCTTTGTAATTTTGGAACCAAAAATCTCCGACCACCGACTACCGTCGCCGGCGAGTCCTCCGTTTCTACTCCAAGAATAATGCCCCCAATGAAATCCAGTCTCCCTAGCTCCTTCCCCTCTGAAACACATTCTCCTTCACTTATCCCTCCTCGTTGTAGCCTACCTCACCTTCCACAATACTCCGATCGCCGCCGGTGGCTCGCGCTTCTTAATCTATTTCTGCTGCTCGCCGCCGCGCCGAGTAGAACGTGACGCTCTCGTTTCGTGTTAAATTTCGAAGAGATGTAGTCGCAATTAGTGACCCGCTGGTAGGGTTTTAGCTAGGGTTTTGAATTTTGATGTTCTGCTTGGCGCGTTACTCTCATTTCTACTGGAGCAATGCCATGGTTTATTCTCTTGCTTGGCTGAGTTTGGGCATTGTGTGTGACTCACGCTAGCTTCCACCAGTTGAACATTTATTCAGAACCGCAATGGCGATCATGGATGTTCGTTTGCTTGCTTATTCGGCGTTCTCTTGGGAAGGTTCCCGATTTGCCATAGTTCTATGTTGTCAGGTGGATTTGTGAGGGAAACTGTTATGCTTGCTGCTGAGCAGTTTAATAGTTCATCGTCGGATAAATTAAAGCTTGATGTTGAGCTGCCATGGATGAATTGCAGGTGGTCCTTAGCCATCCGATTAAAAGGAAAGCAAAGCCAACTATGTGGGGTGATGCAAGGTTGCAGTGGCTGCAAGTCTTTGTAGCAAAGCCTGAAGATGTTTATGGGGTAATTCAAGAGGGAATGTACAGGAACTTGTGTTATTCTGAAATATGCGACATTTGATTATAAGAGGTCACCATTGTCCAGCATAACAGAATCTTTTTCTTTGTCTCATTCTTGGTTATCTTGTTATACTGGCCGGCATTGCAATCTCTGTGTTTTAAGTTCCGTCTCTTTTAACCATTCATTAAGGTAAGGTTTTGTATCAGCAGGCGGTTGGATGCTGGCCTGCAGATTCCAAAATCAGTTTGGACTCAAGTGAGCACTTAAGATAACTGAAAGAAATAAACTGCTGAAAGTCTAAACAGAGGCCTTTTGACAAATCCAACAAAGCATCTGTGCTTATTTGCTTCTTTCTCTGATCGTAAGGCTGATAATACTATGCAGCTTATTGTCTTACAGCTAATGTTCTTTCTCTTACCTTTATGGATCAATCGTTTTTTCCCAACATGTCCAAGCAATCCGCATAGAATGTCTGAAGTACAGGAATTACACATCTGGGAGTCCATTTCAGCTGAATCTAAACCTCACCCTTGCTTCCTTAGCTGCCAATGCTTCTCTGTATGGCTACTTCACCACTTCCTTTGGCCAGAGCCCTGATATGGTTTACGGGCTCGTAAAGTGCAGTGGTTACACTCCTAGGGATGACTGCCAAGCTTGTGCAAGCTTTATGTCCACCAAGATCATTGAAATTTGTTTTAACCAGAAACAGGGTTCTATATACACTGATGAGTGTTCTTTGCAGTACTCGGACTGGAATTTCTTCTCAACTATGGACAGTAATCCAGTTGTCTACCAGTATTCCTCTAAAAATGCAACAGATTTTGTTCTCTTGGAGAGCAACCTCAAGAAGTTGCTCAAATCTCTGGCACCATCTGCTGCAGCTAGCCCTTCAAGGATATATTATGGGATGATTCCTTATATGGAAGGTATAAACATCTATGCTATGGTGCAGTGTTCTAAAGACATATCAGGAAGTGACTGCTTAACTTGTCTTCAGAATATTACGGCGAGCTATATGCTTTCTCTGAACTCGAGGAAAAGTGAAGGAGGTGGGTTAGTTGCATCAAGTTGCAATTTGCGGTTTGATACCTTTCAATTCTTCTCAGCTGTACCACTATCCCAACCTGGATTGAGTCAACCTCCTTCTCCTGAATTAGTCCCATCAGATTCAGTGCTGAAACGAAAAGATCATTCTGAAAATCATGATTCATCATCAGTCCCATCAGATTCAGAAGGAACAGGTAACTCAACAAGTCATTGTTTGTTGCTTATAAAGTTTTTCTTGAACCTCCAGGAACAGAATAGATTGATATCATGTTAGGACTCCAAAAATTTTAAACTCTGCTTTTATCCAAAGTCATATGGTCAGTTTTGACAAAAAACTGTTTGCATCAAAAGCTGCCAGAAGCGGCTAGAATCTGAGTGTTTTTTGCTTTTGCATTCACTTTTGGCCGATTTGAATTAATTTGTATGTTAGAAAAACGTCTTAAATCTTTTTTCACCACCTTCTTTTGTTTGTTGCAAATAAAGAGTTGGGATAAACCTATAATTTCATATTAAACTTTGTAACAGGGAATGAAAGAAATATGAAACCAGATATTGCAGTTGAATGCTGAGTATGAGTCTTGACTGTTTTAGTGTTTTACATGAATGGATGAGTAGAGAATTATGCTATATGATGTTTGTAGTTTAATTTTAAAAGTTCCAAAATTTCAATCCTAGCTATTTAGCACGTTCCATACACAGTCTTATGCTGTTTGCATTTCTGCTTACACTTAACTCTTTGATTATGCATAGAACCTATACTTTTCTACTCTGATTCTGTAGGGAAAACATCCAAGACCATGATTATTCTGGTCATGGCTGCTGCTTTTGCTTTGATACTGCTAATGGGTTTCTACAGCACCTTATTTTGGAGGAATCATATGAGGAATAGAGCTGGTAATTTTGCTCAAACTTCTCTCTGTGGCTAATTTTGGTCTGACATGTATCCTATCATCCACTGACGATGTGTTTTAACTTCTAATAGTTGGAGATAGCAATAGAAGTTTAGAGTTGCTATTGATTGAATTTAATAAACTCAGAGAAGCAACCAACAACTTCGCAGATGAAAACAAGCTTGGAGAAGGTGGCTTTGGTCCAGTTTATAAGGTATCCATCTGAACATGTGTACTCATTGGTTGAATTGAGGTTAATTTCGGTGTTTATGTTACTGTACTGTACATGTTAACTAAATTGGTTGAACCATATAACTATTTTGTAAGGTCTTGTAAGGTCTTTTATGTTTTATCTTTAAACCTTGATTTGTTAGCCTCTTTTGTTATATTTTCTGTACTGTTTCACAAGCACTACTTATTTCCTATATGTAAGCTAGAATTTGGAAAAATGTTAATACAAACCAGGGGAAAATGCCAAATGGGCAATACGTAGCTGTGAAGAGGCTATCAACTAGCTCGAAGCAGGGTCTAGAAGAGCTTCAAACAGAAGTAATGTTGGTTGCTAAACTGATGCACCAGAATCTGGTGAGGCTTGTAGGGTTCTGCATAGAAGATGAAGAAAAGCTTCTTGTTTATGAGTACCTGCCTAATGGGAGTCTGGACAAGTTTCTATTCGGTATGAGCAAACTTTCCCTACATTTCCGCTGCAATGAGGTGATCTAATAAGATAGATGACTGATGTTATAGTATTTGAATCTTTGGTTGAGGCAGATCAGAAGAGAAGGCTGAAACTTAATTGGGAAATGAGGTACAATATCATTGTTGGGATTGCTAGAGGCTTGTTGTACCTGCATGAGGAATGCCCACTTAAGATCATTCACCGTGATATGAAAGCCAGCAACATTTTGCTAAATGAGTCATTGACACCTAAAATTTCTGATTTTGGGCTAGCAAGACTCTTTCCTGGAACGCAAAATCATTGCTTTACCAATAGGATAGTCGGCACATAGTAAGTCTTCAACCTCTAACTTCCTAAAATCATGGAATTTGCGACTTAATGTGTAGAGACTGCTGCCATTGTATATTTTTACCGTATGCTACTATCCATGAATTGTATAGACTGGACTTAATAAACCAGTAGCTTTTCGTTGTGATGGTGAAGTGGCTACATGGCACCAGAATATGCAGTAAGAGGGCGCTACTCAACCAAATCTGATGTCTATAGCTTTGGAATTCTGGTCTTAGAGATCATAACAGGTAGAAAGAACTCCACTTTCCAAAACTCTAGGAATCTTCAAAGTTATGTAAGTAATGTAGCTAAAGCGCATTGATCCATTTCTCATTTGTTTGATGAGGTACTGGATTGAACATGATCTTTCCACTGTTTCAGGCATGGAAGCATTGGATTGATGGAACAGCCTTGAAGATACTGGACCCAACCTTAGGTGAAGATTTTAAGAAAGAAGAAGTCTTAAAGTGCATTAACATAGGACTGTTGTCTGTTCAAGAATCAGCTGAGAAGAGACCAACAATGTCAGATGTCATTCTGAAGCTTGGAAGCTACAAAAAGCTATGTCCATCTTCTTTACTAACTGGAATTTCAAATACTAAGAACTCAGCTGCTCCAGATTCTTCAAATGAATATTCTGATGTCACTGGATTTAACGTAGATGATATTGCTTAATCCTTCAGCTTCCTTTGAGAGGGAAGGAACTAACTGAACTAACATAGCGACCTAAATCACGCTCCGACATCTGTATCATCTACAGTTGTTACAAAGAGATTCTTGTCCCAGTTAGAGAGCTATCTGCAAGTTTCAGCTTTTGGTTTAGCCTTTTCTTAAGTTTACTAGACTAGGTTTGGTTTGGTAAAAAGAACTTCAGTTCTGATCTTGAGACCAAGGGCTCAAGAAGCTATATGAGAGTGAAGAGGAACACTACTGGAGTTGAGGATGGAATAAAACAGTGAGTCGGGTTCTCTTTAGATATTCAGGTTTGGTGTTAAGGTTTTTGGTCACATCAACAACCTTTGAAGGTTAACTGGTTAAGTCGTAAAATGAAAAAATTTCCACACTTTGAGTTTGAATCTTGTGGCTCTGTAAAGAATCATATGAAATGTAACAGAGAAAGTACACGTTTTTGTGATACTATACCAAGGGGTGAGGCAAGCCACAACCCAGGCTACCTGATGATAAGTGACTACTCTTAGCTTAGATTTAAAAACAACTTGCAGATCTAGTGAATCAGTTGGATAAGGTCAGGCTAATCATTGCAGGTCCTTCAAGGCCGGGTCATTTCAGAGAACAAAATTGATGTTTTAAAACTAGCCCTAAATGACTGAAGTTGAAACCATAAGTTGCAGATAAAACTAAGTAGCTGGGTAAAGTGGTATGGTGATAAGGGAACATAAAATCCATCCCTGATCTTAAAGAAAGGTTGGTCATTCGGATTTGGGTGGTGAAATAGCAAACCTATCTGCTATTTTTTAAGTAGAAAGAGGGAAAGTAGTAGGTTCTTAAAGTTCTGTAATTCATTGGAAGTTCAGGTGGTCACAGGTTACACTTCTACACACTCAGGTTGTATACTTGTTTTTAGTTTGGCCGGCAAGCCAGTCACTATATGCTGTTTTATTCAAGCAAGCTGTCAATTTCATTTTTAAACATCTTGCCGGCCGTAGCAATTTACTAAACCATAACAATATCCTGTGTTAGTATATTAGAACAGGTTTTCCCTTGGCGTTATGCTTGGCTACTGAAAATATTCCAATAGTGCAAGCAAACAATGCAGAAAGTTAAGGTTTGGTTTGATAACAACAGGTATTCCTCTCTTCTTTGACTAAAGTGAGTGTGGAGTTAGAAGTCTTATATTAAATATGCTCACATCATTCTTACCAAGAAATTTAGTTGCTAGCCCTGCATAAAATAGAGAACTGACTCCTTGAACTAAGTATCACTGTTAGTTTCTGCTTTCGATCCTTCCTTCCTTGTGACGAGGAATCCCACCAAAGTAAAGGCAAAGAGCAGTTGATCTGGAGCACACAACTCGATCCAAACAAGAGAATATTATGAAGCAGCCACTCGAACAAAAAATTGCTCAGTTGTTCTGCATTGCATGTCTTTTTCATGTAATTCATCTGATTAGTGCACAACCTTTTGCATACATCTGTGGTATCTCCAGGAACTACACATCCATGAGTACTTACCACCAAAACCTGGACCTGACTCTCTCATCATTAGCTGCAAATGTCTCTAAAACAGGCTACTTCACTACTGCAACAGGTGGTGGCTCCGAGGTGTCCTATGGACTTGTACAATGTAGAGGCTATGCTTCTGCAGAAGGCTGCAAAACCTCTGCAAACGTCTTATCTTCTAGAATCACAAAGTTTTGTCCTAACCAAAAGGAAGCTTCAATATTCGATGAGAACTGTACTCTGCAGTATGCTGATTGGAAGTTCTTCTCTACAGCTGATGTTATCCCCTACATTGTTATGGCTACTGAAGAAAATGTGACATACCCGGATGCTTTCAACATTCAGTTGCAAGGTTTTCTCAAGAATCTGTCGTCAAAGGCTGCAACTGATTCTGCAAAGCTTGCTGTCGGAAGAAGTAGATATAAAGCTTCTGAGTACGTTTATGCCATGGTGCAGTGTACACTAGACATTTCTGCACCTGATTGCCAGAACTGTCTTCAAGTAATATCCAGCTACATTCCAAGATTTATGGCTGATAAAGCAGGTGGGAGATTGTTCTCTTTGAGTTGCAATCTCAGGTACGAGAAAAGTTCCTTCTTTCAGTTGCCAATCACACCACCTGCCTCTTCTACACTTCCTCCATCGATCCAACCCAACTCCACCTCTGTTGGAACTAATTCGACCAATGCTAATGGTAATACATGCTTCCATTTTTCTTTCTTGCATCATTCGTTGAGATTATGTGAACTGATTTTGTTTCACGACAGAATCAGATGATTGGTGGTTGACTGACCACAACAACTACTGTCCTGTTTTGTTTTGTTATGCAGGCAAGAATTCCAAGACCAGAACTGTTACTACGGTGGTCATACCTTTGTTGGCTTCTGTGGCTGTGCTAGCTCTTGTCTGCTCCATTGCTTATTACTTCCTTCATGTCCATGCTTCTAGCATCAATCCTGGTAATTTTAACACACCATAGTTATCAACAGATATCATTTCTGCGATTTTGATATGTCCAACTAGCTACCCATACGTGGTTACTGCATTTAAAGAAACTTTTGGGTATTCAATTGTCACACAGATGGTGATACACGAGCTGAATTACTTGTGATTAGCCTCAATGGGCTGAAAGCAGCAACAGGGGATTTTTCTTCAGAAAACAAACTAGGTGAAGGAGGTTTTGGTCCAGTGTACAAGGTACCCTTTTCTCTGTATGTTTTATAGAGTTGAGATACTTATGATTTACATATTTTTTTTTCCATAGCTTTATTGCTTTTCACATTTACCTACAGGGGAAACTGCCTGGTGGACAAGAAATTGCTGTCAAGAGACTGTCAACCAGTACTAGGCTAGGCCTAGAAGAGCTTAAAACAGAAATGATTTTGGTTGCTACACTTCTTCACAGTAACCTTGTAAGGTTGTTAGGATTCTGCCTTGAAGAAGAAGAGAAGATTCTCGTGTATGAATATCTACCTAATAGAAGTCTTGACAAAATTTTATATGGTATTGCTCTTTATCAATTGTTTTCTTTGACTAAGGTGCTTGTTTATTTCCTGTGGGGAGAATTATGATGGTTTTTTTCTGTGATAGTCTAAAATACATCTCAATTTCAAAGAAATTAAGTTTCTATCTATAGGTTTCTCTGCCTATTATTTTGGCATTAGAAGCTGCGAAATCATATAGGATCTTAGTACTTTGGTGCTTATGCATCAACTCTCAATTGCTTTGACGCTTCTGCATCTGCTAGTAAATGTGCTACTAACCAATATGATTTCTATAGCACAAACACATAATATTGATATGAGTCACATTGTGAGTACTGTAGAAGAACTACCGAACCAGAGATTGTGATTGTATGTCGATGTAGAGCTCTTTTGCATCTGAATATATTTTTACAAGTTTCTTGGCTGATAGTTATAGTTTTATGTGATTCTCAGAATCTTAACATTCTATGCTCTATTTTTGCATTCCTGCTTATGCTGAGACTTCGATTTTACTCATAATCTCTACTTGATTACCTCGGTTTTGTGAACTGCTGGACAAGTTAGATATCGATAAAAGATTTTATCTGGATTGGGGAGCAAGGTATACAATCATAATTGGCATTGCTAGAGGGCTATTATACCTGCATGATGATTCACGGCTCAACATCATCCACCGAGACCTGAAGGCCAGCAGCATTCTATTGGGCGAGTCCATGAATCCGAAAATCTCTGATTTTGGGTTGTCCGGACTTTTCCATCGAAGTGAATCTCAAGACAATGCGTTTTCTGGAACTTAGTAAGTGTGTTTCCTAGAATATGAGAACAATAAGTTTGCTGGCCTATTGTTTTTGTACAACATGACTAAAACTGACAACATTCTTTTTCTTGCGTGCACTGAAGTGGCTACATGGCACCTGAGTCTGCTAGACATGATCACTTCTCAGTCAAGTCCGATGTCTACAGCTTTGGTATCCTGGTATTGGAGATTGTAACTGGCAGAAGGAACAACTCCAGGGTCCAGAATTCCATTAATCTTCAAAGTCATGTATGCATTTTACAAGACTTACTATATTATCCTTATTTGGACTGCACTAAACCCTGAATTCGATTTCTGTTGATGCTTCCAATCATGAAAAGTTAGCCAAGTAGTTCAAGTTTTCCCAATTTTCGGCCTCTCAAACAAGTTTTTTCCCCTTCCCGTTTTCAATCTATTTGCAAATTCTCTTAATTCTAATAGTTTTTACGTTGGAATGGAAGGGCTGCTGAAAAATGTTTAGTGTTCTTAACAGGTATGGGATCAATGGAGCAATGGGATGGCTTTACAGTTGAGGGATCCAGCCATGGGGGACATGTGTGC
This sequence comes from Linum lewisii, assembly GCA_034768395.1. NCBI lineage: Eukaryota > Viridiplantae > Streptophyta > Magnoliopsida > Malpighiales > Linaceae > Linum > Linum lewisii. The sequence continues at coordinate 50,700,849 of CM068304.1, forward strand.
AAACATGGAAGTGTTGAAGTGCATACACATTGGGTTGCTATGCATTCAAGAATCCGCTGCTGATAGACCAACAATGTCGGAAGTCTTAATGATGCTCAGCAGCCATACTGTCACCTACCCAACACCTGTGCGACCTGCTTTTTTCATCAATGGAGATGGGAGTTCTCAAGCAGACGATGATGGATATCAGGGAGATTAATTCCGAACAATTGCAGCTGTCTATAAATGATGTCTCCATCACAGATTTATACCTGCGTTGAGTAGTTTCCGACTTTCAGCCTGTTTAGATATAAAAAATATGAAAATTTATCAGCCTCTTACTCGCTTATAAAACTTGAATGGGTGAGTTGGAGATCATTATTGTTTTCGTTCCCTAGGAAGATTGAAGGCAAGTTTACTGTCCAGAATTTTGGTTGAACATTGTGATATTTGATAATTATGTATTCAAACTGGTATAGTCTTCAGTGTTTACAGGATTCTTCTTGATCGCATTTATGGTACTTAATAATATGCGTGCAAAGTTCTTTCTGTTCTTGCTTAACTAGGATATCATTACCGTCAACATTGATTAATTTGTCTAATAGAAAAGTTTTGTCGCGGTAGCAAAGAAATGGATTTGAAAGACTCTTCATATGAACAAGAATTAGATGCGTCTTCTGTTTGTCTCTTTCTTGATGCTTTCTTCATTATTGGCCAGCATCACAATGATCTTCGTATTGTCTATAGCATCCGTGTCTTATTATTATTTTGGTGGGAAGCCTCTGTGTCTTAAGTTCTGCTCTTACAAGGTGAGATTTAATATCAATAATATCTAAATTTTTGCAGCAAGAGGCGGCTGGAGAGGGGCCTGCAGAAGGAAAGTCTTTTGGAGGTTTCTGTTTGGACCTAATTTAATACTTTAGGCAACTGTAAAAGGGAAGTCTTAACAAAGGTTGAGAGGTTCTTTGCTGTGACTATTTCCCTTCTTTCTCTGATCACAAGACTGATAATACTATGAAGCTTCTTGTCTTACCTTTCATGTTCCTCTTACTTTCAGGGATTCATCATTCTTCCCAGTATATCCAAGCTTCCACCATAACTCTGATTGACAGGGATCTCACTTCTGGGAGTGTATACCATCTGAACCCAAACATCACCTCAACCTCCTCTTCTGCCATAAATTGTCAGATTGACAGGAATTACACTTCCATGAGTCCATACCAACTGAACCTAAACCTCACCTTAACTTCCTTAGTTGGCAATGCCTCTCTGTATGACTACTTCGCTATTTCCATTGGTCGGAGCCCTGATGTGGTTTACGGAATTGTTCAGTGTAGTGGTTATACTCCCAGCGATGCATGCCAAGCTTGTGCAAGCAATATGGTTACTGAGATAATCCAAACGTGTCCTAATCAGAAGCAGGGTTCTGCTTACATTGACAAGTGTTCTTTGCGGTACTCGGACTGGAATTTCTTCTCAACTATGGACAGTGATCCACGTTTCTTCAAGTGGAATACCGATAATGCAACAGATATTGTTCTCTTTAGGAGCAACCTGGAGGAGTTGCTCAATTTTCTGTTACCATCTGCTGCAGCTAATCTTTCCAGGATTTCTTCTGGGATGACTACTTATACGAAAGGTCAGAATATCTACGCTATGGTGCAATGCTCTAAAGGCATATCAGCAAATGACTGCTTAACTTGTCTTGAGAGAATTACGATGAGCTATATGCTTTTTCTGAACACGATGGAGCAAGGAGAAACTGGCTTGTTAGTTGCTCATAGTTGCAATCTGCGAGTCGATACCTATCAATTTTTTACAGTTGCACCAACGTCTCAACCTGGATCAAGTGAACCTCCACCTCCTTCACCAGTGCCATCAGATTCAGTGCTTGATGGAAGAAACCACTCGACAAGTGATGGTTCTTCCTTAGTCCCTGCAGATTCACTTCCTGAAGGAACAGGTCTCTCAACAAGTCGTGTAGGTGTATTTTGTAGTGCTGATATAGTATTTTTCTAACAGCCAATAAACAACCCTCTTCAACTGAATTTTTTATAACTTAACTCTGCTTCTATCCAATATCATATTGTCTGTTTTAACTAAAACTATATTTTTTAGCACGCGTTGCCGCTTCGGGTGTATATAAGGTGTGGTGGGCGGTTGCCAACCCGTCGGGAAAGCAAGGGTGAACAGGAATAGGAAGAATATAGTGATAGAAAATCTAAGGAGATGAAGGGTTGTTTGCAACGACATTTAATCAATCTCATGCATATGATTGGGACCTAGCAGTGAACAGAATTGTCTTAAACATACGTGCTTATAGCATCATAATTAATTGGCTACCGCTAGGCATGAATGTCTACATTTGACCCATGTTTAGTTTCAAAAGTCTAATAAGCATCCTTGGATTAACCACAAAAAAAAACAAAATGCAGTCAAATAGCTGGGAAGACGCATAGTGTAAGTGTACTACACGATAATTAAGAGCGTGCGAGTAAATGCATGAAATTAGAGTTTACCCAATGATTAACAATATAGCACGTGATGGTGTTTTCCAAATGATCACTCTATTCAACATTCAGTTGGTCTGAATGCTAAAGTGTCTTAAATATTTCTAGAGTAGTGTAGATGAAGGTTTCATTTTTTACTTGGCCTATGTGTTCAATCCAGATTGACAACCTTATCAAAATTAACCAAGTGGCGCGTTGTATATCATACCCACAACCTAATTAACATGTAACAATATTTATCCACAATTGAATTAAACCACTCAACATCCCTATTTAACAATTGGGACAGTATGATAGACACAACAACTCAAATGGTGAGTCTTAACAGAAACCAGGGGAGACAAAGACATGTGGGGGCAAGGAAAATGACCAGACAAACTAATTAAATAGAAAGTAACGGGAAAAGACAACTAAATGTGAGAGGGAAGGGGAATTACAATGGGAATCAGACAGAAAAATCTCCTAATTAATATCAGGGGAGAGAAAGACACTTAGAAGTAGGTAAAATAAGGTCAACTAAAAGTAAGTGGAAGGGGATTACACTTATCAACGGACGGGAAAAAAATCCTTAAGGAAACAGTGTAAGAGGTATGGTTGAGAAGAAAAGCCCATGTGGCGGTTGTGAGGAATAAAATGAAGTGAGGGGAGAAAACGCCTTAATGAATAGTGTAGAGTATTTGTGCTTCCAATAGTTTTAATAATAAACAATAGAGATAATCGGCCGGTCACAAATATAGCCTTTAACCAACGGGGGTAATTTTGGATTTTAAGGGAACCAACAGGGGTAATTTTGGACTTTAAGGGATTTTTCTATAGGCTTTTGAAAAGTGGGGGTTTGAAGGAAGTTTTTTCCCCCTTAATGAATAGTGGAGCACCTTTGTGCTTTCAATGGTTTAATCTGTTTGCATTGGAAGCTATTCAAGCAGCAAGAATCTGAGCATTTTGTGCTTTTGCATTCACCTTTGTGCGGCTTGCGCTGGTACATATCATATAAATATGTTACAGGAGTATTCTATAATTCTTTTGTTTGTTGCTATAAAGGAGTAGGTACAGACCCAAAATCACATAATAGTGATGTTCTAGCTTGGAATAGAAGAAATGCTAAATAATGCAATTGAATGCTTGAATAGGACTATTTTATTCACATGAATGGATGAATAGAGAATCCAAAACGATATTTATTATTCTAATTTTGCAGGGAAGAACTCCAAGATTATGATAATGCTGGTCATGGCTGCAGCTTTTGCTTTGATACTGATAACTATAGTATCTGCAGCTCCTTACTTTGGAGGAATCAAATGAGGAATAGAGTTGGTAAAGCTCGAACCTCTTTTCATATGCTATTTGGTATCTGGTACATATCCTTCAATTCATTGTATATGTGTTCAACTTCTAACAGTTGGAGATAGTAATAGAAGTTTGGAGTCGCTATTGATGGATTTCGATAAACTCAGAGAAGCAACCAACAAATTTTCAGATGGAAACAAGCTTGGACAAGGAGGCTTTGGTCCAGTTTATAAGGTAGCCCATTTGAACAATTCTACACTTTGGTCTTTTCAGGTCATCTTTCAGTGTTTGTGAAACTGCACTTGCATGTCGACTCAACCTGTTATGTTTCAATTCATAGAAGTATTCTGTATGGTGGAAATAGTGGAATATGGTTCACTGTATTTTTTCTATGTTTTATAGTTAAACCTTGAATTGTTATTCTCATGCACCATATCTTTTGTACGGTTTCAGTTACACCGTCAATTTTTAGTATTTCAACTAAAATTTGGAAAAATGTTAATCAAACAAGGGGAAAATGCTGGATGGGCAAGAAATAGCTGTGAAAAGGCTATCAACTAGCTCCAAACAGGGTCTAGAAGAGCTCCAAACAGAAGTAATGTTGGTTGCTAAACTGATGCACCAGAATCTGGTAAGGCTGGTAGGCTTCTGCATTGAAGAAGAAGAAAAGCTTCTTGTCTATGAATACTTGCCTAATGGGAGTTTGGATAAGTTTCTTTTCGGTATGAGAAAAATTTCCCTGCATTTCCTTTCTCTTTGCTTGACAGCATAGAGGTAATAGGATAGATGACTGATTTTTATAGTCTTTGAATCTTTGCTAAGGCAGATCAGAAGAGAAGGCTGAAACTCACTTGGGAAATGAGGTACAATATCATTGTTGGAATTGCTAGAGGATTGTTGTACCTGCATGAGGAACACCCACTAAAGATCATTCATCGCGATATGAAAGCCAGCAACATCTTGTTGGACGAGTCAATGACACCTAAAATTTCTGATTTTGGGTTGGCAAGACTCTTTTCCGGAACACAAAATCACTGCTTTACCAATAAGATAACTGGCACATAGTAAGCTTTGAACCTCTAACTTCTTCTTAAAATCATAAGGTGTGCAACTTAACGTCTAGGCTGCAATTATTGTATTGTTTGCTATTAATGACTGGTATAGACAGGATATAACAAGCTGGTAGCTCTTTTTTTGTGTATATTTCTGAAGTGGCTACATGGCTCCAGAGTATGCGATAAGAGGGTGCTACTCTACTAAATCTGATGTATATAGCTTTGGCATTCTGGTCTTGGAGATCATAACAGGTAGAAAGAACTCTAGTTTCGAACACTCGAGGAATCTTCAAAGTTATGTAAGTAATGTAGCTAAGTAAGCCATTGAATTGTTTCCCTTTTGTATGAGGAGGCATTGGATTTAACTTGGTCCTTCAATTCTTGCAGGCGTGGAAACATTGGATCAATGGAACTGCACTGAAAATATTGGACCCAATCTTAGGCGAAGAGTTTAAGAAAGATGAAGTCCTGAAGTGCATTAACATAGGACTGTTGTCTGTTCAAGAAGCTGCTGAGAAGAGACCAACGATGTCAGATGTCATTTTGAAGCTTGGAAGCTACACAAAGCTACGTCCATCTCCTTTACTAATTGGAATTTTAAATACTAAAAACATAACTGCTTCAGATTCTTCAAATGAAGATTCTGATGTCACTGAATCTAACGAAGATATTGTTGTTTAACTCTTAGGCATCCCTTGAAAGGGAAACCACTAACTAAACTAACATAGCAACCTATATCACTCTCCGGAATCTGTAACAACAGCTGTAAGAATAGATATTTTTCTTCAAGATAAAATGAAAACAATATGTCACCCTATCTGCGAGTTTCAGGTTTTGGTTTAACAATAGTCTCAGATTATACCTGACTAGGGCGGGGGGTTATTTGGTGAACATATCTTCATCGTGAAGTCACCGTGAGAGTCCATGTACGACTAGAATGTATCAAGTCAAATTAGCACCGGAAATATTAAATCAAACGACTGTGGTATGTCTAATAGGTAAACATACAAGTAGGGTTGCATCCATACCTGCTGAGTCGAGTTTATTCATGCTCGTCAATTTTCAGGCGAGTTTGAGCTAAAAAGTTGAAGCTCATGTTGAGCTCGAGCCTACTCAAGTGGCTCGCGGCTTGTTAACAATCTTTGACAAGCTAAACTCAAGCTCAACTGGAGCTTGACTCATTACTTTGACGAGCCCAATTAGAGCACAACTCGAGCTTTGTGCTTAAAAATCCTTGACAGAGGTTGAATCTCAAATGTTTATTGTAAAATCTTTAAGTTGCTAATTTGTACATTAAAACTTATTCTGTGAACAATAAAATAATTAAATATAAATACAATCCTGAACTTTCGGGCGTATTCAGATTTGGTTAAAAATTTGAAACCTCTTGACAACTTGGCATGTATGCCAAGTTGACATGTCTACTTCTTTTTCTGTCAGTTTGGCCTGCTTGAAATTTAAGCATCTTGCCGGCAATGGGAACTTATAGAACCTTAACAGTATTCTATGTTACTATATTGATATTAGAGAAGCTTTGTCCTTGGTGTTATGCTTTGGTGCATACAATATTCTAAGAGACTGAAAGCAAACACTGCCGAATGTTTAAGGTTTGGTTTGATGCTGACAGCTAACATTTCTCTCTTCTTTGACTAAGTGAATGTTAATTTAAAAAATAACGTGAGTTCTTTTTACCATATTCCAAGCTAATTCTGAATTCTGACCAAGAAAAACTGTTTAGTTGCAGAAAAGTAATCAGTGACTTCCTTTCCTTGAACTAAGTATCACAGAGTTGCTTCCTGACTGAAACCCTTCTTTCTGTTACGACGATGAATCCCTCTGAAGTGAAGGGAAAGAGCAGTTGATCTGGAACACACAACTTGATCCAACCCAACCAATATTATGAAGCAGCCACTTGAACCGAGAGTTTCTTACTTCTTCTGCATTGCATGTATTTTTCTTGTAATCCACTTGATAGATGCACAACCTCCCCCCTTTTTCATGTGTGACACTTACATGAACTAAACATCCCTAAGCCCTTACCACCGGAGCCTGAACCTGACTCTATCATCATTGGCTGCAAACGCCTCTCGAACAGGCTACTTCACTACTTCAACAAGCTATGGCTCCGAAGTTTCGTATGGACTCGTACAATGCAGAGGCTACATCTCAGAAAAAGACTGCAAAACCTGTGCAAACACGTTATCTACGACGATCACACAACTTTGTCCTAACCAAAAGGAAGCTTCCATATGTGATGAACAGTGTACACTACAGTATGCTGATTGGGACTTCTTCTCTACAGCTGATGTTCTCCCCAGGATTCTACTCTGGAGTCCGCTGAATTTATCATACCCAGATTCTTTCGACGTTCATTTGCAAGGTTTTCTCAAGAATCTGTCGTTAAAGGCTGCAACTGATCCTTCAAAACTAGCTGCTGGGAGAAGTAGATATAAAGATTTTCTGTATGTATATAGCATGGTGCAGTGTACAATAGACATTTCTGTATCGGATTGCTTAAACTGTCTTCAAGTAGTTTCTGATCATATACCAAGGACTATGCCTGATGCAGCAGGTGTGAGATTGTTCTCTTTTAGTTGCAATCTCAGGTACGAGACATATCCCTTCTTTAGATTGCAAACGTTGCCACCTGCTTCTTCTACCCTTCCTCCATTGATGCAACCCAACTCTACATCCATCGGAACAAATTCGACCAATGGCTATGGTAATTCATGTTTCCATTTTTCTTGCTGGTATCAGTAATAGGGATTATGTGAATTGACTACAAGAACTTCTGTCTATTTTTTTGTTATGCAGGCAAGAAGTCTGATACCAGAACTGTTACTTTGGTGGTAATTCCTGTGGTGGCCTCTGTGGCTGTGCTAGCTCTTGTCTGTGCCATTGTTTATTACTTTCTTCATATCCGTCCTCCCAGCATAATTCCTGGTAATGGTAACACACCATAGCTATTAACCACTATCAGTTCTGTGATTTCCGTATGAAGTTCAAACGTTTGGGTATTCATTTAATTGTCACACAGATGGTTCTACAACAAATGGATATGGGAGAACTGAATCACTTTTGATTAGCCTCAGTGTGCTGAAAGCAGCAACAGGGGATTTTTCTTCAGAAAACAAACTAGGTGAAGGAGGTTTTGGTCCAGTTTTCAAGGTACCCTTTTCTCTGTATGTTTGATAGACTTAAGATCCTCGTGATTTACATGTTTTTTCTTTTTACATAAATTTCATTGCTTTTCACTTACACCGATAGGGGAAGCTGCCTGGTGGGCAAGAAATTGCTGTCAAGAGACTGTCGACCAGCTCAAGGCAAGGCCTGGAAGAGCTTAAAACAGAAGTGATGTCAGTAGCTAAACTTTTGCATAGGAACCTTGTAAGGTTGTTAGGATTCTGCCTTGAAGAAGAAGAGAAGATTCTTGTGTATGAATATCTACCTAATGGTAGCCTTGACAAAATTTTATATGGTATGACCCTATCTTTTTGTATCTTTTTAACTATGGTGCTGTTTTTGCCTGCAAATTTCTTGATTAGTTTTTTGTGGTTGTCAAAAGTGCTCTTCAGTTCTGAAGCGTTTATGCTTGCTTGCTTTAGAATCTGCAAAAGCAAAAGCATTCGGAATTTTATTGCTTCTGTGCTTCTGCATCTGCTACTAAAAATGGGACATTGTGAAAAGGGTATATGAAAATCATTGAACCAGAGTTGTGTTTGAATGTTGGTGTAGAGGTATTTTACATGTCAGTAAGCATCTCAAATTACTTTATATATGTTGTGTATGCTTCTCTGGTGACATTTCTTTTATCATAGAAAATTATAGGTTCATATGATTCGCGCAATCTAAAACTTCTAAGCTGCATTTTTTGCATTCTTGGGTTATGTTGAACTTGAAGCATTCGTCGTAATTAATAACTGTTGTTTAACTATCTTGTTTTTTTTCTTATGAATGACTATCTTGGTTTTTTGAATTGCTGAACTAGTTAGATCTCAAAAGAAGATTTGATATGGATTGGGGGACGAGGTACAACATCATTATTGGCATTGCTCGGGGACTACTGTACCTGCATGAAGATTCACAGCTCAGGATAATCCACCGAGACTTGAAAGCCAGCAACGTTCTTTTAGATGAGTCCATGAGTCCCAAAATCTCTGATTTTGGGTTAGCCAGACTTTTCCATGGAAGTGAAGTTGAAGGGAATACTAATCAAATTGCAGGAACTTAGTAAGTCATGTATATCTCTAGTTCTTGTGAATCGTTACTTTGCTGACATAACAAAATGACTGACATAACTTGTTCTTCATGAACTGAAGTGGCTACATGGCACCGGAGTATGCTAGACATGGCCATTTTTCAGTCAAGTCCGATGTCTACAGCTTTGGTATCCTTCTGTTGGAACTTGTAACCGGCCGAAGGAACAACATACGGAACGCCATGAATCTTCAAAGTCATGTATGCATTTCACAAAAGGCTTATAATACTCTGTCACTATGTCTGCTAATACCTGATTTTGGTTTCTGTTTTCAATTCTAAAAAATCCGGCAATCAAGCAACAAATCACATACATTTTCTATGTAGTTTATGTTTTTGGCATTTTCCTAGTGGTGACACACAATAAATGAATTTCATTGTTCTCACTATTGGAGTATGCGCTCTTTGATTTTTCATATCGATACAATCCTAGTTAAAACAGATATCACTCCTTTTACTATCTAAAAGATATTTTCTTTTTCTATTTTTCATGCTTCACCTGTATTGACGTTAGATTTAACTTAACACTAAACATGGTAAATTTTGAACACAGGTATGGGATCATTGGAGCAAAGGGGTGGCTCTACAGGTGAGGGATCCAGCCATGGAAAACCGATGTGCAAACACGGAGGTGTTGAAGTGCATACACATTGGGTTGCTTTGCGTTCAAGAATCTTTTTCTGATAGACCAACAATGTCAGAAGTTGTCATGATGCTCAGCAGCCATACTGTGACCTATCCAACACCTTGACAGCCCGCTTTTTTCTTAGATAGAGGAGAGAGTTTTGAAGCAGATGATGAAGAAATCGTTCACTTCAATTCAGAACCATTGCAGCTATCTATAAATGACTAGATTTTACTAACGCGCGTTGCTGCTACCCATTAAAAGAACGCGTAATGCAAGTATGCTCACCCGTCTTATAGAAAAAAAAAAGTATAGGTGGAGAGAACATCTACAAAAGTAGCTAGGTAATTGATCATGTCTAAAGTTTCAACCATATATGTCCATACGTTTCATCTCTGCATATCGTAGGAGGTAAACAATATCTGTCTTTTTAAGTCATACAATAGTCATTGTTGAAGTCAAATTCATCAACTTATTCCAAATCTAATAAATCTTGTTTAGGTTTGTCAACAACAATGAAAGCAATTGGGAAAAAGTTATCCACTGCAATATCTTAGGAAGTCTATACACTAAAAAATTCTAATAATTTAAATTATTCCAACCAAATACTAATCACTCATTAAAAAAAGCAAAGAAGAGACAATAATAACATGATTTCCCGAATTTGGTGGTTAAGACACTGAGAAGATATCTACTACTAAAAGCTATGGGTTTTAGTATGGGAATAGTGGTTCCAAGTAAGTCGGCACTCCAACCTTTAGAGTTTCCAACCCCAAATCACAAACTCGTTCTAGAGTCTAGACAATTGCAGGCCATGTGTAGCTACCGAACCTTAAGCAAGCACCCCAATCAAAGAGAAAGGAACCCCTAAACACAAAATTCAAAAAGAAAATTCATGAATAAAATTCAATATATTTAAATAAAAGAAGTTTTTTTTTCAATCTACAAAGGAAGTCCTTTTTCTATCTGCATGAATTCAGAATCAGGAAATTCCATATCGCATACAATGGAGTAATCACTGGCTAGAATGTCAGCGAAACCATTCCAAGAGTACTGAGAAAGAAAAAAAAGATGCGGAAAAAATATTCAAGTTCAGCTGAGGAACTATTTACCACAACATTGTGCTCGAATTCAAATCTCGGTAAACCAGAATAATGTGGTCGTGACCCTTTTGAGACTCATTCGTGCTATCATGTCGAGCCATGTCCCTTAGAAACCTTGTAGAACAATAAGAAAAGTGGAACAGAGGATATTTAGACTTATTATTTGTGTAAGCATGGAAGAGCACATTAGTTTAGAAAGGAATTCAGGGGAAAGAATGATGATCTTATGTTGCGAAGTTACCTGGAAAAATCCCTTCACAACAACTCAAACACCAGCCAATTCATTCTAGAGTCTCCAAAGCTGCTTGCACCATATTTTTTGTCAAATGCAGAGATCATTCTGTAGTCAATGACATTCTAATGTTCATCCATCAACATGTAAAAGGAGGACCAAGCAAATTCATATAAAAATAAAAGAAGTGATAGACAAAACCTGAAAGAAACCCAAGAGGAACTTGCTACCGCTGGGGAGATATGCACCACATGGTTAACCAAGGGGAGATTTTGCAAAAAAAATGCAATGTACATGCTGTCATGACTACCACCTGTTCACTCGGTCGGCCGTGTTTTTTCTTCTCCGCAGAATTCACTGCAATAGTCCTCTCAAGAACGTCAAATATTAAACTTTGCTTAGTTCTTCAAAGACACACATAGCTACAAAGATGGCTGCTTTGTCCATTAGATTCAACATATCAGCTCCAGTAAAACTCAACATTCTTCGTAATGAGTAAGCATCTATCAGCAGCTGCTTCAGTACTCAAACAATCACCCGTTGTTCAATCATGGCTTCTTCAATCAAAGCTTCCATTATTAACCAACATCACCAGCTGCTCTCCTTCCATTTCCTCATCTACCTGGTGTGCCTCTCCACTTGACTCTGTCTCCTCCAGTGACCTTCCCTCAGTCTCACCACAGCTTCCTCTCCAAAACCCATCTCCTTGACACCAATCCAGCCTCATCTGCAGCTGCAATTTCACCAGGTGATGAATGATGCTGCATAATCCATGGATATAAATTCACATGTAACTCAAAGAAATGAGTAAGCATTATATTCAATAAATAAAATTCCCCCCATCACTGCATATTAACATTATTCAGCTATATAAACTAACCACCCAAAATGACCTCAAATCATATGTCAAAAAAGCAATTCATCTTCTTACCAGCACCCCGATTCCCAGTTGGCCAACTAACAAACAGCCCTACCATGGCCGGAATCGTAGCTCCCATTGCAGTTTCTGAATCTGGGTTCTTAAGGTGTCTTGAGGAAATCCACATCCTCTTGGAGCTCCATTGGAGATGCAGATACCCAAGTCACTGAACGCAAGTATGTCAATTGGGTCAAGATCGTTGGGAAGGACAACGGAGGTACAACAGTCGCGCTTAGGAAAGAGAAGCTAGGCTCTTCTCAGGCATCTGCTTGCACCAAACATCTGAAGCATGACCAAACTCCCTACTTAGCAGCTCCCCAAACTTTTCTGGCTCTTCAGCTACAGTTTCCAGAGCTGAAAGACAGGACCCATAAGTTAGACATAGATGGAGTAGATAAAGGGGGGAAGCAATAATCATTGGTCGTCGATGAAAATAACAGAAGAGAACACGAGAAATAACGTGGTTCGTCGACGATGAGTCGACTACTCCACGGGGAAGACGGCGGCTGTGTTCTTATTAGGTTTTGAAGACAGAGAGATACAACTTGTTTTGGCCAGGAACCACCACACTACATATTTATACTACCCGAAGCCCATAACTATTTACGACATGATACAAGTAAATGGGCCTAAATTAACAGCTCTCCCTCAAATTGATGTACGTCTCGACACATCAATTTGTTAGCTAAGTACCAATGACGGCTAGTGCAGACGGCCTTCGTAAGGAGGTCAGCTATCTGTTCCTCGGTATTCAAATATTGAATCTTGATATCCCCATCACGTATAAGCTCTCGAATGTAGTGAACATGAGTCTGGATGTGTTTTGTCCTGTCGTGAAGAACAGGATTCAATGCAATTTGAATTGCACTGGTATTATCTGCATGTAGGATAGCTGGAAGAGAGATACGTACTCCAAGCTCCATGAGCAACCGCATGACCCAAACTATCTCGGAACAAACTTCAGACATCGACCTATATTCTGCCTCTGTCGATGACTTGGCCACCCGATCTTGTTTCTTGCATCTCCAACTAACACAGGCTTGTCCAAATTTCACACACCAACCAGAAGTGGATCTTCTCGTATCCACGCAACCTGCATAATCCGCGTCAGCAAAGGCAGAAACTGTTGTATCGCCCAATGAAGGTAAGAAAATGCCAACATGTCGAGTTCCCTGAAGATAGCGAAGAATTCTATAAACCGCAATTAAGTGGGGTGTCCGTGGCCTCGTCATGAACTGGCTGACAACCTGAATAGCATAAGCTAGATCAGGTCGGGTGGAGGTAGTGAGATAGATTAAGCTTCCTACCAACCGTCTGTATAAGGAGGGATCGACCTCCTCATCCCCAGCCTCCCTGCCAAGTTTGACATTAATATCCATCGGAGTGCTACAAGGTGTGCAGTCAGCATGACGAGATGAAGTTAAAAGATCATCAATATACTTATGTTGACTGATGAAAATACCCTTGTCCGAACGTTTGATCTCAAGGCCCAAGAAGTAAGAGAGTGTACCAAGATCTTTGAGATGAAACTGAGCCTGTAAACTGTCCTTAACCAGACGAATACCCTCGCTATCGTTCCCAGATAAAATCATGTCATCAACATAAATGAGAAGAACAACAATCTTCGAACCCGAGCACTTAGTGAAGAGAGAGGGATCGGTATTGCTCTGCAGAAATCCACTTTGGACGATAGCCGATTGAAACTTGTCAAACCAAGCACGCGGGCTTGTTTGAGGCCATAGAGAGAGCGATGTAGATGACACACCACATCGTCTTGAGACTTGTCAAATCCAGAAGGACATTCCATATAAACGGTTTCCTTAAGATCCCCATGTAGAAAAGCATTCTTAACATCAAGCTGCATAAGAGGCCAACCACGTTGAGAAGCAACAGCCAGAAGAGTACGAACCGTAGACATCTTAGCAACTGGAGCAAAATCTCATCATAGTCAATGCCATGTTCCTGACGAAAACCCTGAGCCACAAGGCGCGCCTTATAACGATCAACTGAACCATCTGGATGACGCTTTATAGTATAAACCCATCGACAACCAATGACAGAGGAATATGGAGGGCGAGGAATAATAGACCAAGTATGATTATCCTGGAGAGCATCAAGCTCTTCCATCATTGCACGGTGCCACTCGGGGTGAAGAGCTGCATCCTTATAAGAGGTCGGGATAGGGAGAGGTGCGGTGGCGGCTTGAACTGGAAAGGAAATATAGTCAGAAAAACGAGCTGGGAGTTGGCCGCGGGTGCTGCGTTGAGGTCGAGGAGGAGGAGTGGATTGCATGAGGTGGGTAGGAGACCCCTCGTGACCAGTGGAAAAGGAGAAGGAATTGGTTGGGTTATGTGAGGAGGGGAAGGTGATTGGGTGATTTGGTGAGATGGAGAGGAGGAATGAATGGTACTGGGCACGTGGGAAGAATTAGATGGAGGTGAATGTGGGGTTTGGGGTGTTGAGTGAGTGTTACTAGGCATAGAGGAGGTGAAATAGGATAATCCATGGAGGCAACATCAAACATACTTGGTAGGGAGTTTGAGATGACACAGTAGGAGAATGAGTAGGATAATAAAATTGATTTTCAAGAAAAATCACGTGATATGCAATACGCATACGACGAAGAGCAGGATCATAGCATAAGTAACCTTTGTGATGCAGAGAATAACCCATGAAGACACACTTAGCGGTCTTGGAAGTGAGTTTCGTCCGTTCTGTACGAGGAATCAGAACGAAGCAAACACAACCAAAAACCCTAAGCATAGAGTAAGATGGCGCACACCCATATAGAGCTAAGTAAGGCGACCTATCACGAAGAGTCTGTGTCACCTGACGATTAATCAAATACACCACCGTATCAACCACCTCTGGCCAGAAGCTCGGAGGAACCTGTGATTGAAGTAAAATAGCACGTGCAAGTTCCAAAACATGTCTATTCTTTCGCTCAACTAACCCATTCTGTTCGGACACTCCCGGACATGACATCTGATAGTGGATACCATGACTCGCATATAAGTCTTTAAGAGCAATAGAACTATATTCTCCACCCGAGTCTGACCGTATAACCTTAACCATTTTGTGGAATTGAGTCTGAATCATGGCGAGAAACCCTTTAAGAACCGGAAGAAGGTCAGATTTAGCTCGAAGCATATACACCCAAGTAAAGCGAGTAGCATGATCAATGAAGAGAGCAAAATAGTGATACCCAAGACGTGAAGTCACAGGCGATGGCCCCCATAAATCAATATGTATCACATCAAACGCATCAGATATAACCGTATCACTAGAATGAAAAGGAAGCTTACTAGCTTTGGCTTCAATGCAATGAGTGCAGGCAATATTAGCATCATCAAAAGATTTCAAATTTAACCGAACAGGTAACACATGATTGTTAATCATAAACTTCAATCGAGCTGAGTGTGGATGGCCAAGCCGAGAATGCCATAACTTCCACTTACTAATTGAAGAAAAATTCGTCGAATAACAAGAACTGTTCAAAAGAGCAGAATCCAAATGATAACATAATTTAGCTGAATCCTTAGTATCTCCAAGCTTCACTGCATCATCTTGAGCTTCAATAGGAAATGATTGTAAATAGAAGTTTCGACCAACTTTAGTGCCCACCCCGATCTGCATCCTTGTCCTCGGATCCTGCACAGAACATCCAGAAGGAGAGAAAGACACAGCATAACCCTTGTCTGTTAACTGCCCAACAGAAACTAAATTAGGCACCAAAGATGGGACATGTAATGTGTCACGAAGAGTAATCGTTGGTGTCCGAATATCACCAATACCAGCAATACCAAGTTTTTGACCACTAGCAACTTGAACCTCAGCATTACGTATAGGCCGATAATTAAGAAATCCATCTGAACTCCCTGTCATATGATTAAAACAAGCTGAATCCATATGCCAAGGTTGATATTAACCTGTCATACCAAAAGTGGCAAAAGCAGCATTCAAAGCATTCGAAGAGCCTGATGGATAGTATCTTGCATAATGCGTTGAAGATCGGTAGGCGAGATGGAGGCCGAAGAAGATACCCGAGAAGCAGAATCATCTTGAGAGAGCATGGAAGGCGCAGATTGAGCAGAATAGGTTGATCCCTTGTTGGAAGTATAAGAGCCGGAACTAGTATTGTAAGACCTAGATGACTGACCATCGTGAGAATAACCGATGCACGACGTTGTTTAGTGCGACATTCTGTAATAATATGACCTGGACGCTTGCAATAATTACAATAATTTCGCTTGCGGCATACAGAAACCACATGACCGATCTCCCCACAGTGACGACATTTTATATCTCCAGAACTTGAATTGTTGGGCTGACCGAATTGGCCAAATTGAGGACGAGTGGCCGTAAGAGAACGATGTCCACCTGACTGAGAATTACGACCAGAAGAAGTAGCAGCAAATACAGACCCAACATTGTCTGCAACTCCATCAATTTGAGCTTGAGTTTGGAGTCTTGTTTCCGCCCGAACCAGCTCACCCAAAACAGAATCCATATCAGTATTATTGGTACTAATCAATTGAGCTCGCACGGGTTCAAACTCAGATCGAAGCTTCATTAAGAACTGTAATACCCGATTTCGGTGCTTTTCTTGTCGATTGCGATCCCTTTCTTGCCGAATTTCATCACTCACAGGTGAAGGAAAAAGAGATGATGACAGATGATCTTGCTCCGTCCATAGAGTTTGAGCAGCCAAGTGAAAAGAACGAACATCCATATTACCTTGTTCTAGACGAGCAAGAGCATATTCAACCTCGAATATCCGTGAGGCATTAACCTGAGAGTAATTACGCTTGAGATAACTCCAAGCTTCAGCTGCAGTTTCAAAATTGCGAAGTGTCATAGCAATGCTAGTATCCATTGAAGCTACCAACCAGCCAAAGACTTTGGCATCATTGGTTTCCCAGGCTTCCAAGCTAAGCTTCGTAGTAGTAGAAGCTTTATCCTTGTCAGGTGAAGAAGTGCACTCGGCAGCGACAGGCTTCGCGATCGTCCCATCGGGATATGGAAGAAGAGTTTTCCCTTTGATCTGCAATCGGAACTGAAACGCCCAAATGTCATAATTTTTCCCATTAAATCTGGGAACAAGAGGATCGGATGACTGATCGGAGCTCATGATTATCACCGGCGAAATAATCACAGCAATAGATGGAGAAGAGGAACACGGATTTGAACGGTAAATCGGATCACAGGATAGCAGCGGTAACTAGGATCGATATCGGCTCTGATACCATGAAAATAACAGAAGAGAACACGAGAAATAACGTGGTTCGTCGACGATGAGTCGACTACTCCACGGGGAAGACGGCGGCTGTGTTCTTATTAGGTTTTGAAGACAGAGAGATACAACTTGTTTTGGCCAGGAACCACCACACTACATATTTATACTACCCGAAGCCCATAACTATTTACGACATGATACAAGTAAATGGGCCTAAATTAACAGCAAGAATTAAAAGAGATGAAAGAAATCTCAATGGGAAAGGGATGCTGAAGAAGAAAGGAAACAAAGAGGAGAGAAGAATGTTCAGAAAGAGAGATGGTTGAAAACTGAGCTTTTACAGTCGTACCGGAGAAACCAAACCAGCTGCTCTTCTTCCCCAGTGGTGAAGACAACTCTGTAACACTCTTCTTCTTCCCGTCAAAATGGCTGAAGTGAAAGACTAAAACTGAAGCCAGGATCGAGAAAAAGGTAAAGGAAGGAGAGAGGTCTGACTTTAGAACAAAAGGTCAGGGAAAAGTAAGATGAAAGTACTGCAATGATGAGCATTAACCACAGTTTAATTGGCAGACACCCTGTACGGTCGCTGAGTTGACTCCGGCGAGCGTAAGATTAGAACGGAGAAAGTTGGTGAGAAAGGAAGAGAAATGAGAGAAAGTGTGAGAGAATCAGAAAGAAAGAGGAGGAAGACAAATTGTCATAATTGTTCATATGTTGATTCCTCTGCTACAGCGGCTATTAATGCCCAGCTGCTGACAACTCTGTTGCACTACAAACAGTAAAAATGGAAGCCAAAGTGCAAGTAGGTCACTGGCTTTTTAGGAAAATACAAATAAGTGCAAAATATTCAAAATAGTCATTCTAGACTTCCAGTTCTGACAATCCCCTCCTGTAGAACTCGACTTGTCCTCAAGGCGATTACTGGTCATTGAACTCAGGAAACTTGAGCCTAAATGCCTGATAGTCCTCCCAACTTGCATCTTCTTCTTGTTGATGTGACCAATGCACCAATACTTGAGTGACAACTGCATTGTTTTGGTTGATGAACCTTCTGGCTAGAATGGCTAAGGGAGAGACCTTCATAGTTCCTGCAGCATCAACATCAGGTAAATTGGGTTGTACAGCTGCAACATTTCCCACTGCTTTCTTCAGTAGGGATACATGAAACACCGGATGGATTGCTGATGTTGTTGGTAAATTCAGCTTGTAAGCCACATTTCCCATCTTCTGGATGATAGCAAAGGGTCCATAGTAGCGGGGGACAGCTTAGGGTGATTCCTAGCAGCAACAGAAGCTTGCCTATAAGGTTGGAGCTTCAAATAGACCCAATCCCCACCTGGAATTCCCTCTCACATCTAAGTTTGTCAGCATATTGTTTCTGTCGGTTCTGTGCCTTGGCTAGGTTGCTTCTCAGCCTATCAATGAGCTGGTGTTGTGTCTGCAATCTCTCTTCTACAGCAGCAATTGGAGTTGATAGAGGGTTCTGCAAGGAAAACATGGAAGGTGGGTAGCCATATAATGCTTCAAAGGGTGTAACCTGCAGGCTAGTGTGGTGGTTAGTGTTATACCACCACTCAGCCAGAGGTAACCATTGATGCCATATTCTTGGTTTGCCTAAGATCATACACCTCAAGTAGTCCTCCAAGCACCTATTAAGCCTTTCAGTTTGGCCATCCGTTTGGGGATGGTAAGCTGTAGAATAGAGTAACTGAGTGCCCTGCAGTTTGAAGAGTTCCTTCCAGAAATGGCTGGTGAAAATCGCATCTCTATCAGAAACTATAGTACTTGGCATCCCATGTAGCTTGAACACCCCCTCCATGAATACTTGTGCAATGGTGGCAGCTGAGTATGGGTGGCTGAGAGCAAAGAAGTGACCATATTTAGTCAACCTGTCAATTACCACAAAGATAACTTCCTTACCTCCAGATTTAGGTAGCCCCTCAATGAAGTCCATTGAGATATGTTGCCATGCTTGTTCAGGGATGGGGAGCGGTTGCAGCAACCCAGGGTAAGGAACTGTTTCAGCCTTGCATTGTTGGCATACAGTGCAGGCAGCTACCCATTGGATTACATCCCTCTTGAGACCTGGCCAATAGAAGAAATTTTTGATCCTTTGGTAGTTGGCTTGCCCTCCAGAATGACCACCTGTGGGGGATGAGTGAAATAACTCTAACAATTGTCTCCTCATTTCACCAATAGCTCCCACGAAAATCCTTCCCTTGTACCTCAATAACCCTTCTGAAAATTGGTACAGGTTTGGTCCCCCTCTGGCAGCAGCAGCAGCTATTATCAATTCTTGTGCCTCAGGATCTCCTTCATAGCTCTTCTCAATGTTTGTGATCCACTCAGGTAAGGCTGCTGTGATGCTCATATTGACCCCTTCGATGTCAGGTTGCTCATGAAGCCGGGATAGAGCATCGGCCACTTTGTTATATTTTCCCTGTCTGTATTTGATTTGGAAATCCAATCCAACAGCTTGACCAAACCCTTCTTCTGCAAGTGTGTATGAATTTTCTGGCCTAGCAGATGCTTAAGGCTCTCATGGTCAGTCACTATTTCAAACGATCTACCCTCAAGGTAATGTCTCCATTTGGTAACAGCCATTAGCACAGCTAAATATTCCTTTTCGTACGTTGAAAGACCTTGATTCTTAATGCTTAACGCCTGGCTGAGGTAGGCTATTGGCCTTCCATTTTGGGAGAGCACAACTCCAATTCCCTGTCCACAAGCATCAGTTTCCAGCACAAAAGGCTTCGTGAAATCTGGCATTGCGAGTACTGGAGCTTGTGTCATGGCTTTCTTAAGAGCCTCAAAGGCCTTGGTAGAATCTTCAGTCCAAAGAAACTGGTTCTTCTTCAGTAAAGTGGTGAGAGGCTTGCTGATAATGCCATAGCCTTTAATGAACTTTCTGTAGTACCCCGTGAGTCCCAAGAAACCTCGTAGGGCCTTTACTGACTTTGGTTGTGGCCACCCTTCCATTGCACTGATCTTAGAAGGGTCAGTAACCACTCCTGTAGCTGAGATTATGTGGCCTAGGTATTCAATTTGGCTTTGGCCAAATGCACATTTTGACCTTTTTACAAACAGCTGATTTTTCCTAAGCAGTTGCAGTGTCAGTGCTAGGTGTTGGGAATGGCTCACAGGGTCATGGCTGTAAATGAGTATATCATCGAAGAATACCAAAACAAACTTTCTTAGAAATGGAGATAAAACCTGGTTCATAAGGGATTGGAATGTTGCAGGTGCGTTGGTCAAACCAAAAGGCATGACTTTGAACTCGTAATGTCCTTGATGAGTCCTGCAAGCTGTTTTGAATTGATCATTTGGAAGCATCCTTATCTGGTGGTATCCAGCCCTTAAATCCAACTTGGTGAATAAAGTTGAACCATGTAATTCATCTAGGAGGTCATCAATCATCGGTATTGGAAATTTATCCTTTACTGTGAGTGCATTTAGCTGTCTGTAGTCCACGCAGAACCTCCAGCTACCATCCTTCTTCTTGACTAGAAGCACTGGAGACGTAAAGGGGCTATGGCTGGGGTGTATCACTCCAGCAGCTAACATTTCCCCCACCAACCTCTCAATTTCTGACTTTTGAGCTGGAGAATACCTGTAGGGTCTAATGTTGACTGACCTATAGTTAGGCTCCAGTGGAATGGCATGGTCACCATCTCGAATGAGAGGTAAGGACATTGGTTCCTCAAAGACATCTGCAAATTGTTGAATAGTGCTTTTGAGGAACTTAGGGACCTCTTCTCTGCTTGATTCTGGTAGAAGCTCAAACAGTTGCCCAGTTAAACAAAAAGCCTCCCCATGACTGAAGTCTTTCTGCAGTTCCTTACCATTCATGGCCTTGCATTGCCCCTCATCCTCAATTCCTTTGAGGTTTAAAGTTTTTCCCTCCCATTGGAAAGACATTTGCAGTTTGTCAAAATCCATTTGAATGGGACTAATGGTCTTTAACCAATCAAACCCCAGCACCATATCATTCTCTTTCAAAGGTAGAACCCTAGTGTTAAATGTGAATGTGTTGCCTTGCATTGTCCATACCAATCCTTGACATTCTGTAGTACTCAAGAGTGCCTCTCCATTAGCCATTTTCACTCTCATTGGTATAGCTGGTTGCTGTGGACATTGCAGGTTTTCTGCAAACTGTTGACTAAGAAATGTGTGGCTGCTTCCAGTATCAATGAGTATGAGCATCGGAAGCCTACCAACCTTCCCTTTCACTTTGAGGGCAGAACCAACAGCTGTTCCCCCCATGGCCTGTAGTGCCACTTCCAAGGGTTCTTCCTCTTCACCCACATCGAAGCAGTCATCATCAGTTCCATTTCCTTGGTCGTGAGCCTCTCCTTCTAGCATGTTTAACCTTTTCTTTGTACATACATGTCCAAAGAAATATTTATCCCCACATTTGTAACAAAGTCCTCTTCCTACAGGAGGTGTTGGAGCTCTGTTTGGTGGAGGTGGTCTCCTGCTGTTGTGTGACTGAGAGGAACTCTCAGCTGTCCACTTAGTTTGTGTTCTAAGCTTTTTCTTCCTAGCTTCCATGGCTGTTTCTTCCATCCTCGCTTGTAAGAAAGCATCAGTTAAATCAGGTGGCTTCAACATCATCAACACTGGCTGGATTTCATCATCCAAGCCACTGATGAAGCTGTTAACAAAATAGGCCTCAGTAAGTGTGGGGTTCAGTTTGATCATCCTGGACCTCATCTCTTCAAACTTCTCCTGATAGTCTATCACAGAGCCACTCTGCTTCAGTTTGTTGAATGTTCCAACCACGTTGAAGGAAGAGGAATCCCCAAACCTACGCATCAGCTCAGCCGAAAACTCGTCCCAGACAGGAGCTGGTCGCTCTGCAGCCCAACCCTGGTACCATATATCTGCTCTTCCCTCTAAATACAGAGAAACTAACTCAACCTGATGGTTAGGAGGAATCTGGTGTATAGTGAATAGTTTGGTACATTTCCTAAGCCACAACTCTGGGTCTGAACCAGCGAAATGTTGAAAATCTAACCTGGGCAGTAGATTTGCCAACGGATGTTGATCTGGTCGGGGAAAGATGCCGCGTCCGTCACCCGCCGGTCGATTCTCTGGTCGCTCCAAGACCCTCTGGAACATCTGCTCCAACCGAGTATGACTGGCCCTCATCTCGTTGAGCCTCTCATCATTCCGAGTTTGAGATTCAGTTTGTGTTTGAGTAAGCTGCTGTATGGAAAGAGTTAGGTTGTTAATGGCATTTTGTGTAGTGTTTGTGAAGTTCGTGAGCTGTCGTCAGGCCGTGATACGGGCGTTTGTGTTTGCCATAGTGCTCGTTTGAGTATGTCGGAGGCCGCTCTGATACCAAACTTGTAACGGTCGCTGAGTTGACTCCGGCGAGCGTAAGATTAGAACGAAGAAAGTTGGTGAGAAAGGAAGAGAAATGAGAGAAAGTGGGAGAGAATCAGAAAGAAAGAGGAGGAAGACAAATTGTCATAATTGTTCATATGTTGATTCCTCTGCTACAACGGCTATTAATGCCCAGCTGCTGACAACTCTGTTGCACTACAAACAGTAAAAATGGAAGCCAAAGTGCAAGTAGGTCACTGGCTTTTTAGGGAAATACAAATAAGTGCAAAATATTCAAAATAGTCATTCTAGACTTCCAGTTCTGACACACCCATAGTTCAGTTACAATCCAATAGCAAGTTGAGGCCCAACGGAAAAGAGTTGAAAGGGGACTGAAAAAATACCCTTAATGAACAGTATATTTGGTGTGAACTTTATATAGGTTTAATTTAATGTCTCCATCACAGATTTATACCCGCGTTGAGTAGCTACAGAACTGCTGACTTGCAACGCGTTTTGTTAGTTAAACTAAAAATTTATCCCTAACCGCCTGTAGGAATTTGAAGGCAAAGTTTTTTTTGGAGGTCTTTTGTTGAACATTATTTTTTCATTGTGTTTATGGTATCATTGCCATTAACAGTGGTTAATTTGTCACTGGGTACCTTGTATATTTTGTGTCTCATTATTTCTTTAGTATTGGCTAGCAACAGAATGATATTATATTGTATTATTCTTGTTTATTTCTTTGTTATTGGCCGGCAGTACAATTATACTTTTTTGTCTTTAGCTTCTGTGTTTCAAGTTCTGTCTATTACAATAATAGTACAATGATCAAGCTTAAGTTTTTGCAGCAGCAGACAGTTGGAGGATGGCCTGCAGATTCCAAAATCAGTTTGAAAGTCTTTTGTTTGGACCTGTAAAAGAAGTAGAAAAGCTGCAGGAAGTGTAAACAAGGGTTGAGAGGTTTGTTCTTTTGACTGTTTCCTTTCTTTCTCTGATCACAAAGCTGATAATACTATGCAGCTTCCTGTCTTACATTTCAGCCTCCTTCTCTTACATTCATGGATTCATCTTTTTTCCCAGCATGTCCAAGCTAGCACCATAAATTGTCTGATTGACAGAAACTACACTTATGGGAGTCCATACCAGCTGAACCTACGCCTCGCCTTAAAGTCTTTAGCTGACAATGCCTCTCTGTCTGATTACATCACTACTTCCATTGGCCAGAGGCCTAATGTGGTCTACGGACAAGTACAGTGTAGGGGCTATACTCGCAGGGATGCCTGCCAAGCTTGTGCAAGAAATATGGTCACTGGGATCATTCAAAATTGTCCTAACCAGAAGCAGGGTTCTATAGACAGTGAGAAGTGTTCTTTGCAGTATTCGGATTTGAATTTCTTCTCAATTATGGACAGTGAGCCACGTCTCTACCAGTATAATGCCGATGATGCAACACATCTTCTTCCCTTGGGGAGAAACCTGGGGGAGTTGCTTGATTCTCTATCACCGTCTGCTGCAGCTAGTGCTTCCAGGATATATTCTGGGATGGCTGCTTATACGAAAGATGTAAACATCTATGCTATGGTGCAATGTTCTAAAGGCATATCAGGAAGCGACTGCTTAACTTGTCTCAACAGAATTGCAACGAGGTATATTCTTTTTATGAACAAGATGGGCCAAGGAGAATCTGGCTTGTTAGTTGCTCAAGGTTGCAATTTGCGAGTCGATACCTTTCAGTTTTTCGCAGCTGCACCATCCTCTCAACCTGGATCAAATCAATCGCCACCTCCTTCATCGGTCCCATCAGATTCAGTGCTTGAAGAAGCAGACCACTGGACAAATCATGGTTGGTGAATTTGTAATGCTGATATAGTTTTCCTTCAACTCTCAAAAAGGTTTAAAATTCTTTACTTCTATAAAGAACCATCTCCTCCCAATAACTCAAGTTTTTGGAAGAGGTTAATGGTTTATATAACATTTTTTAACACGACCCTGAAATAAAAGGCCATAAAAGGGGTTTGAAGTTTGCAAAAGTCCACCAAACCATGTGCAAGTGAATTGGTTCTACTGGGGCTAAAATGATTCGATATCATGACCTCTCAATCAAAGGCTTTAATGCTATGTGAAGAACAATCTCCTCTCAGTAACTTGAGTTATCGGGAGAGGTTATAATTGGTTAATATAATATGTTTTAATAGCTTCTATGCAATCTCATATCCTATTTATGCAGGGAAAAGCTCCAAGACCATGATTATGCTGGTCATTGCTGTTGCTTTTGCCTTGGTACTGATAACTGGTATCTATAGCACCTTAATTTGGAGGAATCAAATGAGGAATACAGTTGGTAATTTAGCTCAAACACTTTTCCTATCTTGTGCCTGGTATGTAATGTATCATTCAATTCATGAAGATGATGTGTTTTGACTTCTAACAGTTGGAGATAGCAAGAGAAGTTTGGAGTCACTTCTGATTGAACTTGTGAAACTCAGAGAAGCAACCAAAAACTTCTCAGATGGAAACAAGCTTGGGCAAGGTGGCTTTGGTCCAGTTTATAAGGTATACAGTTGAACTAGTGTACTCTTCGGTTAGTGTCAGGTTATTTTTCAGTGTTTTTGAAACTGTACCATGCAATTTGCATGTCGACTAAGCCGGTTAAACTTTGTACCAAGAACCTATTCGGTGTGAATCCATAGGTGTTAGAACAGATTACCATGGTTGTACTGCTTCATCATCAAAACTTCATTTGTTAGCCTCATTCGTCCTGTTTTGTTCATACGGTTTCAAAAGCACTGCTTATTTCCTAAAGTCTGTAAAATTGTTTAATCAACGCAGGGGAAAATGCCTGATGGCCAAGAAATAGCTGTGAAAAGACTATCAACTAGCTCCAAGCAGGGGCTAGAAGAGCTCCAGACTGAAGTTATGTTTGTTGCTAAACTTATGCACCAGAATCTGGTGAGGCTGATAGGCTTCTGTATTGAGGAAGAAGAAAAGCTTCTTGTCTATGAGTACTTGCCTAATGGGAGTCTGGACAAATTTCTATTTGGTACGAGGGGAATTTTCATGCATTTCCTTCATTTTCTTGACAGCATAGATGACTGATGTTATAGTATTTGAATCATGGTTGAGGCAGATCAGAAGAGAAGGCTGAAACTCACATGGGAAATGAGGTACAATATCATTGTTGGAATTGCTAGAGGATTGTTGTACCTGCATGAGGAACACCCACTAAAGATCATTCATCGCGATATGAAAGCCAGCAACATCTTGTTGGACGAGTCAATGACACCTAAAATTTCTGATTTTGGGTTAGCAAGACTATTTCCAGGAACACGAAACCACTGCTTTACGAATAGAATAATCGGCACATAGTAAGCCTTAATTCTGTAATTTTCAGCAATCCATGACCAGTATAGACAAAACATAACAACTAGCTGTTCTTTTGTCTTCCTGTGATTTGCTGAAGTGGCTACATGGCACCGGAGTATGCAGTTCGAGGGCGCTACTCGACTAAATCTGATGTATATAGCTTTGGAATTCTGGTCTTGGAGATCATAACAGGTAGAAAGAACTCTAGTTTCCAGGATGCCAGGAATCTTCAAAGCTATGTAAGTTATGTAGCTAAAATTGACCAATTGATGTGTTTGACGAAGCATTGGATTGAACTTGATCCTTCTAACTGTTGCAGGCATGGAAAAATTGGATTAATGGAACAGCCTTGAAGATAATGGACCCAACCTTAGGTGAAGAATTCAATAAAGATGAAGTCCTAAAGTGCATTAACATAGGACTGTTGTCTGTTCAAGAAGCAGCTGAGAAGAGACCAACAATGTCAGATGTCATTTTGAAGCTCGGAAGCTACGCAAAGCTATGTCCACTTCCTTTACTAACCAGAATTTCGGATACTAAGAACATAACTGCTCCAGATTCTTCAAATGAAGATTCTGAGGTTACTGGATCTAAAGAAGATAACATTGCTTAACCCTTCAGGATCCCTTTAAAGGGATACAGGTTTTTTTATAAATGATGAGCAATTTATCAACAAAGGAATTGGTTTGGACTATGCCATGTTTTTGAGGGAATGACCCTAGGGTAGAGTTGAAGTAATCCCGAGCATCGAGAACCATATCGTAGATAGTTTGAAAAACATTAGGAGTTTCTGAGTTATGTTTCATGAGAGAAGTGTAGGTTGTTCTTGTGTGATCATCAATAAACGTTATGAACCACCTAGCACAACTATGAGTGGGGCGAAGATTTATGCCCTAATGTGTCATTATAAATGACGGGTAACGGGTTTGTAGGTTAATAGGTGATCCTAACATAGATAGATCGAGTATGTTTGGCCATCTGATAGAGTTCAGACTAATACGAACTTGCTCTTATGTTCAAAGACAAATTAGATGACACAATCTTCTAGGTACTAATAATTAGGGCACAACTTGACATGAAAGCACAAAACAAAAGTAGGTAGTACTTCATATTGCTTTCAGTTTGGCCGGCATGAGATTGTTCCTTCTGTTGTTTCATTCAACAAAATTTGCTGAGTTTTTTATTTAAGCATCTTGCAGGCATGCTCAATGTTAATCTAAACAATATTCCATGTCACTATAGAAGAGCAGTTTTGTCCTTGGCAGTATGCTTGGAAGCACCAAATATTCTTTAGGAGAATGAAAGAAGACAAGGCAGAGAGTTAAAAGGCTCTGTACAATGTTGACAGGTACTCTTTTCTCTTCTTTGACTGAAGTTGCAGAACATCGTGAAGAGTTCCTTATTATCTGTTACTGTTAGTACCTAGCTCGCAGAAAAGAGATCAAGACGAGGAATTCCACCGACAATTATGAAGCAGCGACTTGAACCAAAAGCTGCTCACTTGCTCTTCATTTCATGTCTGTTTCAAGTAATCAATGCACAGTTCTTCACCTGCAACAATGACACGAACTACACATCCCTGAGCCCTTACCGACATAGCCTGAACCAGACTCTCTCATCATTAGCTGCAAACGCATCCAAAACAGGCTACTTCACCACTGCAACAACAACACCAGGAATCAATGGCTCATCCTTCGAGGTCTCCTATGGACTCGTACAATGCAGAGGCTACACCTCACCAGAAGACTGCAAAACCTGTGCAAAGAACTTCTCTACTCAGATCACAGAGCTTTGTCCAACCCAGAAGGAAGCTTCCATGTTTGATGACAGGTGTACGATGCAGTACGCTGACTGGAACTTCTTTTCTACCGCTGATGCTCTCCCCAGGATCTCGATGATGAGTTCACTGAATATGTCATACACGGATTCTTTCAACGTTCAACTGAAAGGCTTTCTTGAGAACCTGTCCTCGGAAGCTGCAGCTGATCCTTCAAGGCTAGCTGTTGGGAGTAGCAGGTATAAGGGTTTCCCATTTGTGTATGGGATGGTGCAGTGTACACTGGAAATTTCTGAATCTGGTTGCTTGAACTGTCTTCAAGAAATTTCTGACTATGTTCCAAAGATTATCGGTGATGCTTCTGGTGGGAGATTGTTCTCTTTGAGCTGCAATTTTCGGTACGAGACATATCCTTTCTTTCGGTTACAAACACCGCCACCTGATTCTTTTGCTTCTCCTCCATTGATGCAACCCAACTCTACATCTACAAATGGGTATAGTAAGAAGTCAAAGACCAGAACTGTTGCTTTGGTGATGATACCTGTATTGGCCTCTGTGGCTGTGCTAGCTCTTGTCTGTGCCATTGTTTACTACTTCCTTCGTGTTCGTGTTCGTGCTCCCAACGTAATTCCTGGTAAGGTTAAACACCATAGCTATCAACCACTATCAGTTCTGTGATTTCCATATGAAGTTCAAATTCATTCAATTGTCACACAGATGGTTCTACAACAGATGGAGATGGAAGAACTGAATCACTTTTGATTAGCCTCAATGTGCTGAAAGCAGCAACTGGAGGTTTTTCTTCAGACAACAAACTGGGTGAAGGAGGTTTTGGCCCAGTTTACAAGGTACCATTTTCTCTGTACTGCTAATGAACATTTTGGGGTTGTTTTCGGCCTAGATTTGAGAGAAGGAATTGAGCAATTCCTCTGCATTTTTAATTCCTTATTTTCTGTCTCTAATTGTCCATCCAGTATCTTTGGAATTGAATTCCTCCATCCGCCCAAATCCATCTCCAACAGGAATCTGAATTCTCATTCGAATGGAAAAGAATTGAAGGGAATTGTTAATTTCCTTCCAATTTCAGATCGTCACTAGTTAGAAAAACAATAATAAATTTAATTCCGGAGGAATTGCCACTTTTCCCAGGATTTATCAATTCCCCTAACAATTCATTTACATGCGGAAAATGACCCCTTCCATATATGGTTATCGGGTTAACCATATTATCATACCCGTTTACGCGAGATCCGTATGATTTACACTTTTTTCCTCTATAAACTTCATTGATTTTCACATATACTTACAGGGGAAGCTGCCTGGTGGGCAAGAAATTGCAGTAAAGAGACTGTCAACGAGCTCGAGGCAAGGCCTGGAGGAGCTTAAAACAGAAGTGATGTTGGTAGCTAAACTTCTGCACAGGAATCTTGTAAGACTGTTAGGATTCTGCCTCGAAGAAGAAGAGAAGATTCTTGTCTATGAATATCTACCTAATGGTAGCCTTGACAAAACTCTATATGATCCCAAAAGAAGATTTGATCTGGACTGGGCGACGAGGTACAAGATCATAATCGGCATTGCTCGAGGTCTGCTATACCTGCACGAAGATTCACAGCTAAGGATCATCCACCGAGACTTGAAAGCCAGCAACATTCTGTTAGACGAGTCAATGAGTCCCAAAATCTCCGATTTCGGGCTGGCTAGACTCTTCCATGGAAGTGAAACTCAAGGGAATACTAATCAAGTCGCGGGAACTTAGTAAGTCGTGTCATTTTACCCTTGCAACTTGTGAACTTGTAACTTTTGAGTGACGTAACCACATTACTTGTTGGTCTTTTAGTGGCTACATGGCACCGGAGTATGCTCGACATGGCCACTTTTCGGTCAAGTCTGATGTCTACAGCTTCGGTATCCTTCTGTTAGAGCTTGTAACTGGCCGAGGAACAAGATTCGGAACTCCATGAATCTCCAAAGTCATGTATGCATTTCACTGGAACTTATTAGTAATGATATCATGATCGGACCGGACAGGGAAAACCAGGAATCTGGAGGCAGATTCCTGGTTTTTCTGGTCCAGTCTGAACCAATTTCATTACCGTTTTGACCGTAAAAACCGGACAGAACCCTGTGAATAAGTTATGAGTACTAACTCTAGTCTTCAAAGTCATGAATACTAACAAGTTTTGAACGTAGGTATGGGATCAATGGAGAAATGGAATGGCTCTAGAGCTAAGAGATCCAACCATGGCGGGCCAATGTGCGAACGTGGAGGTGTTGAAGTGCATAAACATCGGGTTGCTATGCGTTCAAGAATCTGTTCCCGATAGGCCAACCATGTCAGAAGTTGTAATGATGCTCGGAAGCCATACCGTGACCTATCCAACACCTCTGCAACCTGCATTTTTCATAAACAGAGGAGAAAGTTTTGAAGCAGAAGATGACGACGACGATGATGATGATTACCAGAAAAGTTCTGCTGGAGATGATAAACTTGTTCAGTTGAAATCAGAGCAATTGCAGCTGTCTATAAATGATGTATCAA
This sequence comes from Linum lewisii, assembly GCA_034768395.1. NCBI lineage: Eukaryota > Viridiplantae > Streptophyta > Magnoliopsida > Malpighiales > Linaceae > Linum > Linum lewisii. The sequence continues at coordinate 50,731,065 of CM068304.1, forward strand.
TCACAGATTTATATCCGCGTTGAGTCGAAAAGATCGAAGGCGAGTCGAGTATGTATTTTGCAGAATGTTGGTGATCTTTGATAAGAAATTTATTGAACTGATTCCATTCCTACATTAGGGTTGCTGATTAAGCGAGTCGATTCGAACTTCACTACGCTCAACCTTGGCTCGTTACTTTTTAGGCGAGCTCGGGCACGAATTCGAGCTGGAAAATTAACATATATATTAGATGTCGAAAAGTCTTCCTCCTAATATATACGTGACTATGTGTTTCGACTCATTTATGGATTGGGGTAGTTGGAGATACGGCATGTAACATACCGTTATACGTGAAATATACTACACAATTTAACTTATATATTAGATGTTGAAAAGTCTTCTCTTAACATATACGCGATATTTGTTCGACTCATTTCTGGATTAGGATAGTTGGAGATGACGGTATGAAGTTAACATACTAATATACGTGAATATAGTATACAATTTAGCATATAAATTAGATGTCGAAAAGTCTTCCCCTAACATAGTCTCGATTATGTGTTTTCACTCATTTCTAGATTGGGATAGTTAGAGATAACAATATGAATTTAGCATATCTTTACGGAGTTCGAGTATACTAAACCTGCTTGAATTTATGAGATTTTTTGGAGATATGACATTAATTTTTTTTTATCTTTTCTTCATGGACGAATAAAATAAATTGATCGTAAATGAACAAAGTCAACCATTTTACCGACAAAATAAACTTTTTCAACGGATCTATTTGTCAATAATCCATAATTTGGGGACGAAAAAGTACATTAGTCAACATCGTAGTCCTCACGTCTAGGTCAGAATTAAATTTACGCGTCAAAATTGAAAACCCCCTTTCTTCATTTCCCTCCTGCTGCGGCTCAAAACCGAAAAAAAAATCCAAATTTCCTCAACAGAAAGCCTCTAAATCTGCTCATTAATCCTCCATGCGAGATTCCGTCGAAATTTTCGACCTTTTTTCCTCTACGTTTCTTTCGCTCCTGTTCATCGTAAACCTCTCTCTTAATCCCTGAATGCCATAGATTCTTCTGGGGGAGTTTGTTTTTTTTCTTCTCCATTTCAGCTCCCAATCCTCGTTGGGGAAGAACGTTTTCTGGGTTTCCTTGGAAATTCGGTTTTCAGACGCGACGGAATTCAGGATTTTGTGGGGAGGTTTCAGCCTTTCAGGAAGGTGGCAGTAGCATTTTTCCTCTTGCCTGATTGTATTCCATTTTTGGGAATGTATATGAGACGCATATAGCCTGTTCGACGAAATGCCGCACAGAGAGAGGAAACACTGTTTCTGAACGAGACGATTAAGAGGGATAAAGTTTTTGTGGGTTGGCGTTGAAGTTCCTTAATTCGGCGTTTGTTCACGGATTTTCCACATAGGGGGAATTCTTTTACGTTAGATTCGATGAGATGAGAAGGATAGCAAACGAATGGGGTTGTGGCTGTTGATGAAATGGGATCAAGAAGAGCAGGGTACATAAAGGTCTATGTGATTCTGCTTTTTTGGTTTGGTGCGGCTGTTTCTGCCGATCAACATCCAGAGATGATGGAAGATATGGTAATTGCTCTTATATTGTCTTTGCTGATTTCTCTTGTTTCTATCTTTGGTAATGCAAACGAATTAGGAACGTAAGAATGATAAACAGAGAGGAGGTTGGTCAATTTCTTGCTTATGTCCTGATGGAAGATCTCAAAACATTATGAATACAGGTAGACGAGGAATGGATCCGCTGCAGGAAACAGCTTGGGGATAACAAAGCTGTAATGGACGATTGTGGCTGGTTCAATGTATTGAGATCGATGCCAACTGGTGAATTGGAAGAATCTTCATTGAAAAGGGAACTTCTTCATTGCTTAGGGAAGAAGAATCTTGTCTCTGATGATGAAGGTAGCAGCCATAGTTGGCTTACCGATTGCGTTGAGCTAGTATTAGAACGGCCGAATACTCGTAGAAGATATCTGGCAGGTGAGGATGATGTACAAGTTAAGCCAAATGCTGCATCAGCTGATGAAACAAGCGTTCATCAGCGTCGAGAGCTTAGCGCGAAGAAGAAACATAAGAAGAAAACAAAGGCAGAGAGAGAGAGGCAAACCGTTATTGCTATTGCTGCTACAGCAGTAGCTACCTTCATGATCGTTTCAGTGCTCTTCTGCTGTTGGCTTTGCCTGAGGAACAATGAAGCTGACAAATTTGCTGCAGCCAACAAAGATGAGAAGCCTCTTCTACACTTGCGGGATTCTCTTGCAAGTAAGCACCTTTTTTGTTACTTTTTTTTTTGTTCATAGCAATAGGTATTTATGTTAAACTTACTTCCTATTTTGTTTGTAGGTCCCTCTTTGTCTGCAAGTTTGGCAAGTGTGAGTACTAAGGATCAGAGCCTTGGAAGCAATCTGTCTATGCAGCATGAGGCGCAAGCCGTGGAAGGGCAATCATCAGAAACAATACCTAATTCAGGAGATGTGATGCCCGCTCTAAAACCTCCTCCGGGAAGGCCAGTACTTCCATCTCCTGCAAAACCGGCACCTCCACATTCATCGCCGGCAGCTGCACCTGGACCTGCACCTGCACCTGCACCGCCAGCTGGGGCAGCTGCACCTCCACCACCTCCACCTGGTGCTGCTCCACCACCTCCACCTGGTGCTGCTCCACCACCTCCTCCGAAACCACGTGCTCCACCTGCTCCACCACCCAAGGGTAGGCCTGCACCTCCTGGAATGAAGAAGCCGAATAAAGGTGCTGCGGCTGATGCAGATGATGATGGATCTCAAAAAGCGAAGCTGAAACCTTTCTTTTGGGATAAGGTTATGGCCAGTCCTAATCAGTCCATGGTCTGGCATGAGATCAGTGGTGGATCTTTCCAGTAAGCATATACAGTTTCGGATTTTTTGAAGTTCTGTTTAAGAAAGCTGTCCTTTTGCTTCTTTATTACCCTTTCCGTCTTTTGATCATTGCCTTTGTAACCTTGGTCTCAAAAAAATTTATTCATTGTTTAACTTTGCAGGTTCGACGAGGAGATGATAGAGTCATTATTTGGCTATACGAATGCTAATAAAAATACCAACGAGCGAAGGAGAGAGTTGGTTGACAATGCAGTTCAGTATATCCAGATTATTGATCCTAGGAAGGCTCAAAATCTCAATATACTTTTGAAAGCACTGAATGTTACTACCGAAGAAGTTCTTGATGCTCTGCGAGAAGGTACCTTGCGAATTCTCTCTCAGTTTCTCTAGTATACTATGTCTTCCGTAGAAAACGGATCTCTCGTCTTCTATATGAATCGTCATAGAAGGACTTATCTTGCATTCTTAAGAACTTGCGATCTCCAAACTTCCCGCTATGTATCTCTCTTTCCGATGTCATCAAGTCACCTTAGTTATGTAGTTTTGAACGAATATCCTTGCAGAAGTTCCTTATATTTTTTTACTTTGAATCAGCTAACGAGCTTCCAGTGGAGCTTCTATCAACTCTGCTGAAGATGGCACCAACATCAGACGAGGAATTGAAGCTGAGGTTGTATGCAGGCGAGCTTGCACAACTCGGCCCTGCAGAACGTTTCCTCAAAGCAGTGGTGGAGGTTCCATTTGCATTCAAGAGAATCGAATCATTGCTGTTTATGAGTTGTCTTCAGGAAGAAGTTACGACACTCAAAGAAGCCTTTAAGACTCTTGAGGTGAGGGATATAATAGCTCTCTTTACTTGATTTGAATGATTGTTTCACTGTACGTGGTGTCTGTGCTGATAGTTTGCTCCATTCTCAATGGCAGATAGCTTGCAACAAACTCAAAAACAGCAGGCTGTTCCTAAAACTATTAGAAGCAGTTCTCAAAACCGGTAACCGGATGAACGTTGGCACATACCGAGGCGGTGCAATGGCATTCAAGCTCGATACACTCTTAAAACTTGCTGACGTGAAGGGAGCCGATGGGAAGACAACCCTTTTGAACTTTGTCGTCATCGAAATCATCCGTTCGGAAGGCATACGTGCCGTACGAACAGCGAGGGCGGATGCAAGCGTTTCGAGCGTGGTGTCAGTGGATCTCAAAGACGACTCCCACGACCCGTTAGCAGAAGAACACTACTGCAACCTTGGTCTCCAAGTGGTTTCGAGCCTAAGCAGCGACTTTGAAGCAGTGAGGAAGGCAGCTGTATTGGAGCCCGAGATGCTGTCATCTAGTCTATCGAAACTCAGAGTATCCCTGACGAAGGCCAAAGGCTTTGTGCAATCCGACATGAAGAGCGACGAAGAGAGCGAGTTCTACTGCTCTCTCGTGGCGTTTATGGACCGAGCAGACTCCGACATCTCATGGCTTACCGAAGAAGAGAAGAGGATTCAAGCTCTGATGAAGACCACAGCTGATTACTTCCACGGGAACTCGGGCAAGGAAGAAGGGTTGAGGCTTTTCACAATTGTGCGTAGCTTCTTGACCATGTTGGACAAGGCCTGCAAAGAAGTGAAGGAAGATAGAGCCAAGAAACAACAGCAGGCACCGAAAGCTTCACCGTTGAAGAAAGACCACCCGGGTGAGCTTTCCTCGAAAAGTACAGCAAGCCAGCAACAGCAGCAGCCTGAGAATCTTAATCAGAAACGACTGTTTCCAGCCATTGCTGAACGCAGGAACGGATCGTCTAGTTCAGATGATGATGATAGCTCTGATGATGATTAGGGTTTTTGTTTGTTGTTCATCTTTAGCCTAACTGTGCAGATAGATACAAGAATGCAGGTTTCTGAACTTTGTATGAAAAATGTACATTTCCTTTGTTTGTATATCCACCACCATTGTTAGCAATGTTTGATCTCATCTTTTTTGCTGGATACAATCAGACTTGGAATCAAGGAATGGCAATTTGGACTCGATCCGTGGGGTCAATTTGATTACATTAATCGCTAAGCTGATTACAGTAAAGAAACTTTGGCTAGTTCAGTTCTTTCCCTCTCTGTGTCTGTAATGAAGAAATGGGGAAATCTGCGTTACAGTAAAGATCAGAAGTAAGCAAAAGTTGACTCTTTGCATTCCCCAGAAGAACTGGTGAGTCTTTAAAGCAGATTAGCAGTGAACATGAGCACAGCCCTTATTTGCTTATTACCGAGAAAATCAAAGGAACCTCATTTTCCAATTCTATCAATAACAGCAGAGCATTGATTAGCAAACAAGTTCATCTGTTCATGCATGACAGTGTTTCAGATTCTCGAGAGTCTCTGCTGCATTTTCAGTCTTCCACACTTCATTTTGATTCCCGAGGCCACCATTTCTTCATTCCATACACAGAACGTTAAACCATGGATGACCACATTCCTCCCTTAAAAAACATATAAAAAAAAAAATAGGAAAAATAGCATTTTGCCCCCTCTTTGTTTGCCAATTTAACAGATAGGCTCCCTATGCGGTACGTCGCTCTTTTTACGACCTTCTGCTTCCACTACTTTGTCGTTTTGGTCCTTACGTTTCAACTTAAGTCTTCTTAATATTAAATCAGGACACATTCGCACACCGATGAAGAGAGATATCGGAGGTGGCTGAATGAGGTATTGCGAAGAGTATGGTGAAGTATGAAGGATTATAAAAGCACACCGTTTTTATTCGTCGATTTCATTTTATCTAATTATATATAGTTGTATTCTCAATTAAAAAATAATTAGTAAGCTAATACATGGTTATTGAAGTTAACATGGTGTACTGTATGCGCACCAATTGACGTCTCGAAAATGAAAGTTGAAACGAAATGACCTAAACGGTAAAGTACTCGAAGTAGAAGGGTAAAAAGTGTGATTTTATAGGGGTTATTGTTAAGTTGGAAAAGTAGGGGGCAAAGTGCTATTTTTCATAAAATATATATTATATTAAAAACGAGGAAAAAAAATTCAATTATAAAAGGGGACTCAGTCTCTCATAAACCCTAATTTCATTCGCCGCTCTGCAAAGCAAAACCCTCCGAGCTCTCTCAACTTCAACAATGGCTAAGAAAAACATAATCAGGGATGACCCGCCGCAGCCGTCCTCCTCCGAAGAGGAGGATTCAAGTGAATATGAATCGTCCGACGAACAGCCCAAAGCCACTCCGATCAATTCCTCTGCCACTGCACCCGTTCCGTCGAAGGAAGCTGAATCGGAATCTGAATCGGAGACCGACTCGGATCCCGACTCCAGCACTGCGACCCCTTCGCTTTCAGCCTTCCAGATGAAACCCGTCACCAAGTCGTTAGCAAGTCCTAGCACACCGACGACGAAGAGGAAAACTGTTGAAGCAAGCCCGCGGAAGTCTTCGGAAGACGACATTGCTCTGCTGAAGGAAATCATCAGGTACAAATCGGAAACAGGTTCCGATCCTTCGTCTGATTTGGCTGCGTTTTTCGAGTATGTCGAGAATTCGAATTCTTTTCGGACGAAAGTGTCATCCAAGGCTGCGCTGGGGAACAAGGTGAGGAGGCTGAAGAAGAGGTACCTCGACATTGTTGAGAAGAACGAAAGTGAGAGTGAGAACAGTGATTTTTTTGATTTGTGTGCGAAGATATGGGGTAACCCTAATGAGGAGACTCCTCCCAGTGTTGTCAGTGGCTCGAAGAAGCGTAGGAGGAGTGAAGACGTAAAGGAGGAGAATGGGATGCAGAATGGAGGAGTTGAAACTACTGACGATGAAGAGGAGGATGAAGAGGATGATGATGAAGAAGCTGATACTGAAGTGGCTATGGAGGAAGATGACGTGAAAGACATGCAGGAGAAGTACCCTAGAGTGTTTGCTTCCATAGAAGCCGAAGATCTTTCTAATATGGGAGGTTTGAAGGAAGCTTGCAAATTGCTGATTTGTAAAGTTGACGAATCCAAGTTGCAAGATTGGGAGTCTAGGTGGAAGAAGGTGAGGAGGCTTGAGCTGGAGCAGGTTGTCATCAGGGGAAGGTTGTTGGGTGACCAGTTTCATGAGATGTTGGGTGTCTTCCAGAAACAGTAAATGTGAGTGCTTTCCTTTGTTTTGCTAGAACATGTATAGGAGAATTTTTATTTAGGCAAGCCATTTCCGCTAATTTGTGTAAGGATTGTTTCAAGTTGAACGTATAATCGGTTGTTTCTGGATTGTGGTCTGTTTGCTATATATTCCTTTTTTTGTTCGTAGTGGTGGTGCTTTGTTACATTTCCTTGAACTCTGTTTATGGGAGTATCCGGTTTATCATATAGTTCTTCTTATTTACCATTATGTGGTGTTCTTGAACATTCCTGGCTTAGTGATAATATTTATATCAATGTCCCAACACTTGCAAGCTAAGTCGGAATCTGAATGAATGGATGAATGGAAGTTAGGGTATTACAGTGAGTTAGGGGGGTAGTAGTGAATCTCTTGTTGGCAAGTTGAATTCTTGCTAGCATGCTTAAGTTTGTTCTTGTTTTGAATTGAAGGTATTTCAGTTGTTCACAGATTGTGGTCAGTTTGCTTTTGGGTGCTTGAGCTGTTAATTGCAGTAGTACATCTGAATTTGATTTATACTGCAACTCTTATCATCTTCTGTTGTATCTCTAAAATTATATGGTGTTCTTCAACTATTCTGGTTTAATGACATGAACTATATGATCCAACACCCTCCTTTACCTATAATTTTGCAAGTTTTCATGACAGAGCTTACCGAATGAATGTGATTACTTTGCTTTCTCTTTTCTGTAGACCATGGTTGATGGTAGTTAGGGTATTACAATGAGTTAGGAGCTTATTAGATGATCTTTTGTTGTCAAGTTGAATTCTTGCTAGCGTGTTTAAGGCTGTTTTGAGTTGAATGTATATCAGTTGTTTTCTGGATAACAGTTTGTTTGCTAATGGTGGTCCATGGATTGTTGTTCGAGCATTACATTAGATGTGGCTAGATTAGTGGCATTAGTGAATCTTTTGCTGGCAAGTTGAATTCTGCTAGCATGTTTGCGGTTGTTTCGAGTAGAAACTATATCGGATTGCTGTATGTTTGCTATTTGTTCTTCGTTTTACTCATAGCAGCGTCGGAATTCGATTGACTGGGCACATCTTTCTGTCTGCAGGCAGGATCATAGTCTGAACAAAGATCTCCAACCGCACTAGGCCGTTCTATGTTTGTCCCGAAGCAATAGCATCCCCATTGAAGAAGGAATCAAGATCGAAAGTTCTTTTGATGTTATCGAAAACTACTAATAGCTTCGGAACTTTTGCGACTTTGTGCATTTACTAATATGGGTGACTGAAATTGAACAGGATTGAGCTTTCTATGGCCTTTCTTCTTCCTTGATCTTTTGCTTAGTTTCCAGATATTAGAATCCTAAAATTTTGCAGTTGTACTATGGAGTTGTTTAAAATTGAAAGCCTTGTTTTTTCACAGTATATAACTCATTATAATTGAATTCGATGGTGAAATGAGCTACATCATAGCGAGACCAATATGCTAGCAAAGGATCAGAAATAGAAACATTGTACACACATCTCGTGCGCTATGCAAGCAAGGTAATCTGCTACATGATTGTCCTCTGCAATAGCTCATGAGTAAACTCGACTTTCCACTTCCTCGGAATTGATTAATTCTAACTCTCAAATTCGTAAGTTGGAACAAGCGATGATGCTCACATTTGTCTATTTTTTGACATCTTCAAACGTTTTACCATTGACGGTACATAGCAACGAATAATGTACTATAAAATTCCAAAACTCGAAAATTACACCAAGAAAGGAAGAGAAAAAAAAGCATAAATTTCTCTCACAAAATAATAAATTAGGAATTCGGGTCTAATTAAAATGATGAATGTCCACTACTTGGTAGCTAATTCCTTAGAACGAAAACAAAAACAAAAACGCTCTATGTCGAGACTCTTGTCTTGTAGTTAGACTAGAGTTTAACCCTGTTACCTGAACGACGAACTATAAAACTGATTTCTTCACAGCCTCTACTTTTCATCACTAGCAAGAACAGTGGCAGAGATGTAATAAGCAACAGAAAAGAGGGCATGTACAAAACACAAGATCCCTCCAATTGAGAAGAAATGGTGGTGAGTGAATCCACATGAAGCACTTGACTTGTGGTTTGCTAAGCTCCCAATCACAAGCATTGCTAATCCAATACCAAATATTATCCTGAAATTAAAAAAAATAAAAAATTAATTAAGAATGTGGGTTGATAGGATAAAAGTTGGAACGATACAGAGAAGATTAGCATGCAGAGTTCTAAAACTCGTTGTTTAACTTTGTTGACTTGTTTTTTAGGATATGCAATTGAACCAATACGACTAGTCAATACAAATTAATATAGAAATTACTCAAGAATGCATGACATATTTGATCAAGATGATCATATAACATCGGTCATAAAGGTGTTACATGATTTGTCGACCTTATACGACTAGTCATGCATTCTTGAGTAAATGGTTTGCAGCATAACCAAATGGGTAGTTGCGAGATTAATCAAAGAATGTGTCTTTAGTGACAAATCGTTATAGAAATGTACCAACTTGGTTTTCGAGGTACATCGGTTGAACCGTGACAACCAACCGGTAAAGCCAAATGGGTAAGTATAGAGTTACTAACCAAGTGAAGAAGAAGCAAGCAACAGAGAGTTGCTTATGAGAGGAGGCCCTCTGAAGCTGATCTTGAGAACAGATGCAGAGACATCCACTAAGCAAGTTGGCAATGACATGGGAAAGAATTAGGAGGCCAGCTGCAGCTAACCCTAGCTTCACTGCACCATTGCTTGGATCTCTACACTCAAATATCCACAGCCTCAAGTGCTTAACCTACACACACAAAACCATGTTCAGTTTGTAGTCAAATGCAAGGCGTGTCAAGAACCGTTGCATCCCAATAACTCGAGTTGTTGGGAGAGGGTTCTTATAGATGGATCTTAAATCGTTTACCAACACGCCCCTCAAACAAATGGATCGTGAAAGAGCCTGAAGTTTGCACAGCTTCTATCATGAACCGGGGGCCATAGGGGGTTCAATAAGTCTTTGTACATGGACTGGTCATGGTTACCGGGATTCAAAACATTGACCACTTGTTGGTTGCATCCCAATAACTTAAGTTGTTGAGAGATGATCCTGAACGAATCTTAAACTGTTTACTAACAAGGCGAATCTAGAACGATTGTCGATTTTAACCCATCTTTGTGTTTACCTTGTTTTGTGCTGCTTCAGCTTGGCAGCCAAGAACTCCAGCAGCAATGTCAAGTGCTACAATCAAGATGCAGAAGAAAAGGCTAACCATTTTGCCCATTTTGAGATGCTAGGTTTTGAGGGTGGTGAAGAAGATCAAAGAAAGGTTCTTTCTTGTAATTAGGCAGAGGAAATCAGAAAGAAAGAGGAGATATATATAGGAGGGTAAGCACTAAGCAAAGCATAATTGAGAAAGGTGAGAAGTGTGTTAAGGGTGTTGAGATAGGTGTATATAGAACAAAAAGCCTCTTTTTGGTCACTAGGAGTGTGGAATGGAAAGAAATTACTCAACCGGTTGGACCGCTTATCGTGCATGTGACCGGTCAGTATGTCGAGACCATGCTTATGTTATAATATTTGATGCAGACGATTCAACAACATTCTGAATAACCGCTACAAAGGTCGTTGTAGGGATTCATAAAAGAAAAAGGGTCTTGGAAAGGAAAAGTTTGTTTTTGGTCACTAGGATTGGAATGAGAACTTTATGCTCAGCTTTAATTTGCTGTCATTATTTTTAAAATGCACTAACTTTGGCGATTTATTTTAAAAATGCACTAAGTTTTGGAAACCCCAAATCTATCCCAGAGTTAACACCGTTAGTCCTGCTTTGTAAAGTTTTAAACATTTTGAACCAAGTTGCTAACGGAATTAATTTTTAAGTTATTTGTCTTCTAAAATTAGTAACCCAAGTTTTCCGAAATGCATTTTAGACCCTCATCAATTCAATCCCTTACAAATCTCCCAAACCCTTCCTCTTCTTCGACTCCAACCTCTACTTCTCCACCCCGCCGTCGCCGGAACAATCCCCACCGCCGCCGGCGCCGGCGCCGCGCCGGTCCAAATACTAAGCTTCGGATTCAACCCACGAACAGCATCCGCATTAATCTTTGCCAATTGTTGAAACATCCCTCCATCAATCATCAGATAATCCCTCATTCAACCCACGAAAGCCATCATCGCTCCGGCCTCCTTTTGCTTAAAGTAGGGTTTCAAATTGAAATTGGAATTGGGATTGACGAACCCTAGTTTCGTACTGAACGGTGGCTTTAGTGAGGAGATCAGCCTTGAGCTTCTCAGTCGTGGCTTGAGCGTTCATCCGTTCGACTTCTCGCTGAAGCTCGGCATCACGAAGAGCGACGGCCTTGTTCGATTCAACCTCAGCGACGCGAGAAGCTTGGCTCCAGCCGGCCTTCTTCTTCGCCAACTCAGCATTCGCCTCTGCTACTTCAGCTTCTCGAAGATTCTCATAGATCTTGACTTTCGTCTTGACATTAATCTGGCTGAGATGGCTGGATGAGAGGCCGACGTCGGGGATTCCGGCGGGGTTAGGTCGTCGGGGAAGTTGGTTTTGAAGAAATTCATCGGAGGAATCCGGGAGCGACGGAGGGAGAGGGAAATGGATTGGGGATTATGAATCGGCGGTTTAGGAAATGGAAGAAGAGGAAGAAGAGGAAGAAGACGAAGATGGATTAGAGGAAGGAAGAAGACGGACGAAGACGGCCTCTGATTGGAAGAAGATGCCGTCGATGCCGTGGATCCTTTGCCAAATACCATCCTCACAGCATACTAATCCAAAAGAAGGATGGAAATCTCACCTTTCCGCCTCCGCCGCAGCTATCTTCCCCAACGCCTCCACCAAATCTCATCCTCACAGCTCAACAGGTCAACCAAACGCAGCGGCGGATCCGATTCCTCCGATTTGCTATGAGAAGGGCAGAGTTGACATGGCGGTGACGGGGGCGGTGAGGTGAGGTTGATGAACGGAGAAGGTTCGCTTGGGTGGATTTGTAAGGGATAGAATCGAGAAAGGTCAAAATGCAATTTCGGAAAACTGGGTTACTAATTTTAGAAAACAAATAACTTACAAATTAATTCCGTTAGCAACTTGGTTCAAAATGTTTAAAACTTTACAAAGCAGGACTAACGGTGTTAACTCTGGGATAGATTTGGGGTTTCCGAAACTTAGTGCATTTTTAAAATAAATCGCCAAAGTTAGTGCATTTTAAAAATAATAACCCTTTAATTTAACCCTTTGTACCACTTTTGTTTCTCATTACTTCTTTTTCAGTGTAAAATATGAGTTTATGGGTCTTTGGCTCTTTGCTTTTTTTTGCCTCTTATTCTTCTTGTTTGTCTTTTTGGATTCCTTTGATTCATGAGCAAGGAAACAACTCAAGTCCAGCTCATAGAGTTAATGTTCTTTGCTTAGTAGGGTGCTTAGTAGGGTTGATGTCGAGAAACTTCGACCATCCTGAGGTTCAGCGTGTTGAGAAATGGTCAAATTTGAGATTTACTGACAAAACATCTCGACTATTTTGAGGTTAGTGTGTGGAGAAACGACCAGCTTGAGGTATATTGTTCGAGAAATCTCGACCATCTTGATGTTTATTGTGTGCCAAGAATTCGCGAAATTTGAGGTTCATTGTGTCATCCATTGTAGATGACTGTATGGGCTATATAATTTTCTAACCCGTAGCTTTGGGCCACTTTGCATTTTGAGTCGTTCTATTCCAACTATCGTATTCTTAACATTAAATTTGGACATGTCCACTCATCAACAAAGAGAGATATTGGAGGCAGGAGACTAAGAGTTGGTCAATGAAGTAAATTGGGGAGGTATCGCGAACAGTATGGTGAAATACGAAGGATTTTTCAATCATACGTTTTATTCGTCGATTTCATCTTAGGTAAATATACATACTTCTATTCTCAATTAAAACATGTTTAGTAAGCTAATACATGTCTATTGGAGCTAATGTGGTGTACTGGATGTTCACCAATTAAAGTCATGAAGACGATAGTTGGAATTGAAGGACCCAAAATACAAAGTGGCCAAACTAGGAGGGGTAAAAAGAACAATTTATAATATAGTGACCTATTTGTTAAGTTGGCAAAGTAAAGAGAGCCAAAATGCTATTTTTCCTTCTTTACCAAATATACATGCCAAAAATAATAATTTAACATCATCATTTCCCCGATTCTCAATCCCCTATACCAAACTTTCCTCAACTACTAAGTGCATGAACATTAAACAATAATATAATTTCCAATTCTGAAGATTAAAACATATATACCAATCTGTAACATAAAGGAAACAAATATCTAACAATTAATTAAAATTTTCAACATAATCAAGAAACGTTGACCGTTACTTTCTCACAACTCTAATTAATAATTAGGGAAAATAGCACTTTAGCCCCCTCTACTTTGCAAACTTAACAAATAGCCCCGTATACTATAAATTGCTCGTTTCACCCCTCCTACTTTGACCACTTTGCCGTTTTTGGGTCCTTCCGTTCCAACTTTCATCTTTGTAACGTTAATTGATGCGCATTCAGTACACCATGTTAGCTCCAATAGCCATGTTGTATTAGCTTACTAAGCGTTTTTAATTAAGAATATACGTGTGTATATATATATGGTTAGATAGGATAAAATCGATGAATAAAATGTGGTTTTAAAATCCTTCGTATTCGTGATACCTCCCCATATTACCTTTTTAACAAAGTCTTCATCTCAATACCTCTAATATCTCTCGTTGTCTGTGTGTGGATGTGTCCAGATTTAATGTTAAGAAGACGAACGTTGAAACGTAAGGATCAAAACGGCAAAATAGTTGAAGTAGGATGGGTAAAACGAGTGATTTATAGTATAGGAGGGCTATTTGTTAAGTTGGCAAAGTAGTTGGGATTAAAGTGCTATTTTCCCTAATTATATTAATATATAAACACGCATATCCACGTAGCAAAACGCTCACGAAACACGACAAATGAAGTTATTCTACGATTTCAGCTCATGTTGCTCTCAATCCGCCACGGCGGTCGGAACACCATCGGCGGCGGCGGAAGAAAAACGCCCCACCGCTGCTGTCGTTCCCCTGCTAGAGCATCATGCAAACGGTAGTAGTAAGCAATTGTCGAGAGCCACGTCATCATCGTCGATTTACAGCTGGAGGCCGGCGTTGCCGGCGATATCGGAAGATGGGCCGGTGGTTTTGTTCGCCGGCGACGGTGGGAATGCGAGGAAGGGGACTACGGAGAGGGGAACGACGTCGTCTTGTGTGGCGAAGCGTAAGAACAGTTGTTATTCTCAGAGGTAATTAGTAATAATTAATCTTTTAAGTTAAACGACGTCGTTCTGGGTGGCCAAGCGTAGGAAGAAAAATATCATTTTACCCCCTCTACTTTTTCCAATTTAACAAATAACACCCTACACTCTAAATCCCTCTTTTTACTCCTTTTACTTCGACCAATTTGTAGTTTGGGTCCTTTCGTTACAATTTTCTTCTTCGTGACGTTAATTAATGAGCATTCTGTACACCAAGTTAAGTCTAATTACCATGTATTAGCTTACAAGTAGTTTTTAATTGAAAATATAACTATATATAATTAGATAGGATGAGATCGACGAATAAAATGTGTGGTTTTAAAACTTTTCGCGAAACCTCCCTGACCAACTGTTTGTCTCCTACCTCCGATATCTCTCTTCGTCGGTGTGCGGACACCTCCAAATTTAATCTTCAGAAGACGGAAATTGGGACGAAAGATCGATGTAAGAGGAGGTAAAAAGAGTAATTTATATTATAGGGGGCTATCTGTTAAGTTGGAAAAGTAGAGGGGGCCAAACTGTTAATTTCTGGTAAGAAATAGGCTTTAAACGGCGGCGTTTTTGTTTTGTAGGGGAAACTCGGCTTCTTCTTCATCGTCGCAAATGATGATGGCATCGTTCTCTCCGACGCCGTTTTTGTTTTGATCAACGAGAGAAAATTTGTCGTTTTGGATTACACGATTCGTGATTATTATTGTACGTATGAACTTTGGTTCAATAATCACTCATAAAATATGAGTCTAATGATGATTATTGAAGATGTAATTTTGTATTAAACTATGTATTTATGTAATAATTGTGGGTTTATAGGGTGGAATTGATACGTGGATTCATTGGAACCGTTGGATTGGTATATTCAAATTGCAAATAAGCTCATACATCATGCAAATTGCAAATTGTAAGTGTCTATGGCTTGATTTGCTTAAAGAATTCATTTAGAATACATTAATCAATATCCCAACTAATGGGCCTAGTCTCGATCCGCCCGAAACCTACTTCACGAAGTCCAAAATATTGAAGGATATCGATCTCGATCGTCGAATGACTATGATCAAAACAAGATTAATGCATGCTGAATCCTAGAGAGTAAAAGCACATAACGAATATAACCGAGCGAACAATGTCGAGATCCAGTAATATTTTTCTTTTTTTGGCAAGAAAGATTCATATTATTCATCACCATTAAGAGGTGGGTCGAAATCAGTTACATTAGAGTGACGATTTAAAGGGAGGAGATCGACCCAATTTGAGAGAAGCAGAATGTGGGAAGCTGCTTTCGCCACCTTATCCGCTATGACATTGAATGTGCGGGGAACGAAAGAGATCCAAATGAACGGATGAAAGCAGAGCATGTCTTTCATAACAAGCAGCCACGCATAGCATTGCCACGACCAGGTCTCTGGACTATTGCGGAGAGCGTTCACCAGGACAAGACAGTCCATTTTGATAATGGTAGGAGGCCTGACTGAGCCGCAAAGGATATGGCCTTCCATAGGCCTTTGACTTAAACAACAATTGGTGATGAACAAGTAAAGGAGTCCGCAAAACCGTTCGCAATCTATCCATGGGAGTTAGAAATAATAACCCCGTAACCCGCTAAAGAAGAGTCCCGGATGAAACACCCATCACAATAAACTTCCTGCTGCATATTGAAGCTTGAAGATTGAGTAATGGGAATAGTGCTGTTGAAGATTGAAGCTTTGATGCAGCCATGTTGATGAGGAAGGACATAATATACAGAAGTTGGATTAGTTCTAAACTGGAACGAACCAAACCAAAGTGACCCATTCGAATAGAACCGAATCGGATCGATTTAAACCCATCAAAATCCGGTCCAATTCCAGGCTGGGTTGCCTTACAGAAGTGTAGAAACGAAACTTCCTAGCAGTGAAAGCAGCAGCAGCTCCTTCCTTCCTGCCCGCGCAGGGAATCTCTCTGTCAACCAACCAAATTGCCGACCTTCTCCAACCTTCCTCGAAAGTCTTCTTCTTCTTCCTTCACTATATAACAATCAATCAATCCCACACAATTCAATCATCACCCAATTCCAAAACCATTCCAATCACAAAGCTTCAAACTTCAATGGCGGCGAAACTCGGCGAATTCGAAGATCTGCTTCCAGTAATGGCGGATAAGCTAGGTGGGGAAGGTCTAATCAGGGAGCTCTGCAATGGGTTCGAGCTATTGGTCGATAAGGAGAGAGGGGTGATTACTCCGGCGAGCTTGCGCCGGAACGCCGCCGTGCTGGGATTGCAGGACTTGTCGGAAGGGGAGATCGCCGGGGTGGTGAGCGAAGGGGATCTGGACGGCGACGGAGCTTTGAATCAGATGGAGTTTTGTGTTCTGATGTTTCGATTGAGTCCTGATTTGATGAGCGAATCGAGAGCTTGGGTTGAAGAAGCTTTGGAAGATGAATTCAGAGATGTCGCCGGATTCTGATTGTTCATCGTTGACTGGGGAATTTATATTAGACTGACTCGTAATATTCTTTACTCGTGGGGGTTGAATTGTAATTTGGTTTAAGTCAAAAGTAAAGGATGAAACATATAATAAGAGATGTTAAATATTAATTGATGATTAATTACCGAATTCGAATGAATTTGTTTTTGCTTAATCTTCTAGTGAGTGAAGTTCGGTTCGAGTTTGGCTCATTCTATCGGAGATATGCTCGGAATAATTGGTAGGTCTAGGTAAGTTCAAAATCATATTTAACGTGTATGTATCGAATTCATTTAACGAAGTTTTAACAATAGGTTAAAACAGTTGTAGAAGATATAAGCGATTTGAAGAGAGGATTGAGAGTGAAGGGTTTGGATTCCTCCTCCGAGCATTCATCAAACCGGCGCGTGACAAATGGAGCTTGAAATGCTCAAACAATGTTTGGTGACTATTCTATTAGGTATGGTCTGTCCGTAATAATGTTTAAACAATGTTCTCTATCCCGTGAAACTTCTAGCATACTCGAGGGTTGATTAGCCGATTGACAAAGTAGTACACGTCTTAAGACCCACAAATTGTTATCGAAGATCAATATTAATATGATAATCTCACATAATTATTATCGTCAAATTATTTACGAATTCGAGACCGAAAATTATTATATCTCAAGAAACACTATAGTCGGTCTTAATAATTAGTAATTACCCACCCCATTCCATGATTGAACATGCTCATTAACCAAAGAAGATTTCAATTAGCAACCAAACCAAACCAAATCAAATCAAATCAAACCAAGTATGACTCGAACCAATTCGGTTTCAATCCCTTCATATAATCCAATTCCAGGCTGGATTCCATTCCAATTCCATGCCGCTAATGAAACTTCCTACTGAATCACCTTATTAAAGACACAGTCAGCAGCTAAGCAACAGCTCTTTCTTCTCCGACCTTCCTCGAACTTCCTCCTCTCCACCTTCAATCTTCACTATATAATAACAAATCAAATCCCCACAATTCAATCTTCACCAAATCATCCAATCCATATCTCAAATTCATCAATCTCAGCTTCCAATTTCATTCCCAATGGCGTCAAAGCTCGGCGATTTCGAAGACCTGCTCCCAGTAATGGCGGATAAGCTAGGCGGGGAAGGTCTAATCAGAGAGCTCTGCAATGGGTTCCAGTTACTTATGGATAAAGACAGAGGGGTCATCACGCCGGCGAGCTTGCGTCTGAACGCCGCCGTGCTTGGCCTGCAGGACTTGTCGGAAGGAGAGATCGCCGGGATGGTGACGGAAGGGGATCTCGACGGCGATGGAGCTTTGAATCAGATGGAGTTTTGTGTTCTTATGTTTCGGCTTAGCCCTGATTTGATGACCGAATCCAGAGCTTTGCTTGACGAAGCTTTGGAAGATGAATTCAGAGACGGATTTTGATTTTGATTTTTTTGCTAATTGTTCTTCGCTGACTGGAATTTTTTCCACACTAACTGTAATTGTTTGAATGTTCTTAATTGCAATTCTCTGGTTTCGGATGAACATTCTGATTACTAATTTAATAACGTGTATAATGAGCAGTTTAGATAATCAAAAGGAAATTGAGTATATAAGCACATAGATCTTCAAATTTGACGGAGAAAATCGTAGAATAACCGCCGGAAAACCGCCATTTTCTCCTTCGCCATGGCTAATCCGACCTCAATTCCGCCGCTTCCGTCGCCGCTCTCGCACAGAGACACCGCGCCTGAGCTGTCCACGTGAACAACCTCGCTCTTCCTCGGCTTCCCCCATCCGAAATCAGTATCGTACGCTTTCAGCTTCGGTGATCCAGCCGTCGCCATCAGCCTTCCACCTTCCGACAACTCCTTCCACCCCGGTATCCACCTCTCCACCCCTTTCAACAACCCCGATCTCCCTCCGTCGCCGTCGCCGCCGAGCTCATCCACTTTCCTCCCGATAGCCTCCGCAGCTCTCGCAACTCCTTCGTCCGAAACCGCATCGCTTCTCTTGATCGGAACGTAGTAAATCCCTAAGCAGTTCCCGAAGTAGGTTTCCGGGAGTCCGATAGGGAGGCGGCGGCGGCAATCGGCGACGAAACTCATGTGGTAGAGAACGTCGTCGTTTTGTGGTTCATCGGATTTAATCAGAGTGACCCATATGAAAGCAGAGGTCAAAACGAAGGAGGATAGATGAAACGACGTCGTATTAGTTTTCCTAACCCAGATCTTCATCTTCTCGATGTTCTCCGGCGTAATCAGAAAAGTAGATCGGACTTTATCGGTGAGATCCTTGAACTTCACCGGACCCGAATCGAAATCCCACGATGATCGGAATTGAAACCACTGATTCAACAGAGCCGATTCCAGATCTGGATAAGCTCTCCGGATCAATTCCCGATCGTGAGACGGAAACGGAACAGTAATATTATCACGAGATTTGAACAGAGCAGCCCAGAATTTGACGAAATGATGAAATCCCATCCCGTCGGAGACGACGTGTGCGAATTCGCCTCCGATGCATAATCCTCTCCCGGGGAAGATCGTGATCTGGATAGCTAGCAGAGAAACGAACTTCGTTCCGTCGGACATTAAAATTGAATCCGGTAGCTTCGGAACGAACGGACGAAGCTCCGTAGCGTCTCTGGGAGGATCATCGTTGTTGTTGCAGGCGACGATTTGGTCGAAATCGGCGGTTGACTCGGCGACGGTGAGTGGAACAGAGGAGTTAGGGGAATCGCAAACGAGGTGGGGGAGTTGAGGCGGCGGAGGGGAGACGAGGCGGCCGGCGAGAGGGAAGAAGTGGCGGAGGGCGGCGGAGAGGGAGAGGTTGAGCTCCGGAGGATTTTTTCGATGAAGTGATGGGTTGGGTGAGGGAAGTCGTAGAAGAAGAGGCGTTGCATCGGACGGCAGAGTAGCCATGGATAGTCGAGGAAAGTGAGGGGGAGGTTGACGGCAGCCGCCGCCGCCGGGGAGATTTGGAAATGGTGGAGAAGCTTCAGGGATGGATAACTAGTATCATCCATTAGTGTTTTCTTCTGTAATTGCGAATTGGTGATCGAGAATCAAAGAATTGGTTATAGTAGGGAAAATAACACTTTAGCCCCCTTTACTTTGCCAACTTAACAAATAGCTTCCTATACTATAACTCTCTCGTTTTACCCTCTCCCACTTCAATTATTTTGTCAATTTGATCCTTCCGTTTCAATTTTCGTCTTCTTAACATTAAATCTGGATACATCCACACACCGACAAAGAGAGAAATCAAAGGTATGAGATGAAGAGTTGGTTAGGGAGGTAATTTGGGGAGGTACCACGAAGAGTATGGTGAAATACGAAGGATTTTAAAACAACATTTTATTCGTCGATTTCATCCTATCTAACTATACACGTATGTGTACTGAATGGAGCTAACATATGTGTACTTCAACGATTTCACAATTATTAGAGCTAACGTGGTGTACTGAATCCACATCAATTAACAAAGACGAAAGTTGGAACCGAAGGACCCAAACGGCAAAGTGGTCAAAATAGGAGGGGTAAAACGAGTGATTTATAGTATAGGGGGTATTTGTTAAGTTGGCAAAATAGAGGGGGGCAAAGTGCTATTTTTCATTATAGTAAGATACTGATAACGACAAGGAAAGAAGATTTTGCATTTTGGATTACGAGATTTTATTGATTTATCGTTTAATTTGTCGTGTTGTGTGTAGAAGTTTTACACGCCATAATATAATTGCCTAATATTAATTACTTTTAGGGAAAATAACACTTTGACCCCTCTACTTTGACAACTTAACAGATAGCTCCTAAATTATAAATCACTCTTTTTACCCCTCTTACTTTGAACACTTTGCCATTTGGATCCTTCCATTCCACCTTTCGTTTTCCTAAGTCGTAACATTAAATCTGGACACATTCGCACCCGACGAAGAGAGATATTGGAGGTAGGAGAGGAAGAGTTGGTTAGGGAGGTAAATTGTGGAAGTATTGTGAAGAGTATGATGAAACACGAAGGATTTTAAAATCACACGTTTTGTTCGTCGATTTCATCTTATCTAATTATATATACTTAAGATTCTCAATTAAAAAATGCTTAGTAAGCTTATACATGACTATTAAAGTTAACATGGTGTACCGAATACGTATCAATTAACGTTACGGAGATAAAAGTTGGAGCGGAAGGACCCAAACGGAAAAGTGGTCGAAGTAGAAGGGATAAAAAGAACGATTTATAGTATAGGGGACTATCTGTTAAGTTGGCAAAGTAGAGAGGCTCAAAATGCTATTTTTAGTAAGTACTACTTCTTGTTAGGTTACGTTTTGGAATTGGCTTCTGCTCAACTCGAGTATGGCTCGAAATCGGTTTGGTTGTGGTTGAACCAAATGCTGATTACCTCTCAAAAACACTCTTTCTTTTGTATTATTAAAATTATTCATCAATTAATAGTTTAAAACAATAAATTTAAATCTATAAATTATAATAAAAATATTAAAAAAAAGCATAATTATATCATTAAAAAATATTAAATGTTATATTTTTTTCATGTAACATGTTTTATTTGGTAAATATATTGCATCACTCGTTAAAAAATGTAGTTAATTATATTGTTGGCTATAACATGTTTTGTTGGCTAAATATGTTATATTATTTGTTAAAGATACAAATGTTATAATGTTTGTTTATATTATATAATATGTTATATATAATATTTTATATATTTATTAAATAAATACATTCTTTATTAATGTAGGGCCATCCTATTCTAGTCTTCTTTCCATTTATTATTTATCATTTAAACCCCCCACCCCCACAATGCCTCAATTCCCCCAACTTTCTTGAATTCTTCTTTTGCTCCCTAAACTTCAACTTATTGCAAATATCAGTGAATTATTTAAGTTTTGTTTACGATACAAAATGCGGCATACAACTAGTCCTAGACTCCAAGGTTATCCACGGATGGAGACGGAAGTCTTCGTGTTTGCAATTACGGGATATTTCCTCATTCTTCTCGGCATCTTGAAAGACCCAGTGTATGTAACTATAGTTATTTTGATGTATTTGTTTGGTATTCAATGTGTACTAACTAACTACTAGTGTTTTTACTTGTTTATTAGATACCACTTTGATCGATGTAGAAAAAATTGAATTAGACTCTCATGATATC
Source organism: Linum lewisii (assembly GCA_034768395.1). NCBI lineage: Eukaryota > Viridiplantae > Streptophyta > Magnoliopsida > Malpighiales > Linaceae > Linum > Linum lewisii. The sequence goes on from CM068304.1 coordinate 50,752,945, forward strand.
CTGATAAACGTAGAAGAATAATAACAGAGAAGATGAGAACACACTTATGTTTGTCCAGCCTAACCAGTAACTAATGAACCAAACCGGACAGAGATACATAGATTATCACACTTACATTTATTTCTTAATATTATCAATCAATAGATGACATAAGATTTTTACATAATATGATGACATGGTGACCTGATAAATTCAAAATAAGAATATTAAATGTTATATATTTTGTCATTTAACATGTTTTATTTGGTAAATATATCGTATCACTCGTTAAAAAATGTAGCTGATTATATTGTTGGTTATAACATGTTTTATTTTCTAAATGATTATTTGTTAAAGATACAAATGTTATAATGTTTGTTTATACTATATAATATGTTATATTTTTTTGTTATATATAACATGTTATATATTTATTAAATAAACATGTTCTTTATTAGTGTTGAGACATCCTATTCTAGTCTTCTTTCTATTTATTATTTATTGTTAATATCATTAAAAAGTATGCTAGTAAGTTTAAATTGTTTAGTGGTTATATTGGTTTTATTTAATTGAGATTTGTTCTTCATGGTTTATTGATTTTATTATATTTCATATAAAGACATGGGTAGTCGAGGAACGTGAAGGGGAGATTGACGGCGGCCGTCGGCGGCGAATCTGCCGTCGGGGAGATTTGGAAAAGGTGGAGGAGCTTCAGGGATGGATTAGGATTATCATCCATTTTAGTGTTTTCTTTTGATTATTCTATACGTACATACGTAAGGCTTCACATTTTGTTCGTATGCCTCACTTTGCCCCCCAACTTTTCTTGATTTCTTCTTTCACTCCTTCAATTTCAACTTATTGCAAATTCCATCTTTTCAATTATTCAATTTTTGTTTACGATACAAAATGCGGGATACATCTATTCCTAGACTCCAAGGTCATCCACGGTTGCAGACTGAGGTGTTCGTGTTTGCAATCACAGGATATCTGTTCATTCTACTCGGCATCCTGAACGATCCAGTGTAAGTAACTTTAGTCATTTTTTTATGTATTTGTTTGGTATTTAATGTGTACTAATTAAGTAATTGTGACTTTGGCAGGCGGTCGGTTTGGCGAATGAAGAACGACCACTCGTATGCGATGACATACACTACTCGCTATTATGATGGGTTTGTGTCTCACGTGTTGTGTCTCATTGCCTATATTAACATCGTATGGTATGTACTCTAATTATAATTTTCAAAACTTATAATTATACAAGGATGCATATTTCATTTTTTAAAATACTCAAGTTTATAGCTCACTGATAAGTAATAATCGACATTGTTGTTTTGTTGTTCAGAGGGGATATGGCCGTCTAATGACATATCAGCATGGTCATGCCTAGCCTAAATTTATGGGTTATTTGGAGCCATTATGATCATGTCATATGACATATTGATAGGCATCAAATTCACTATAGTAAGTCAATTTTGTAAATTAATGAGTTAATTAATTCATTAATATGATCTATATTGTTTCATTTAATGATATGCTAATTTGATATGAATTCAGATACGCAATGCAATTGCAACCCTCGTGAATGGACAATCTTGCTTATCATTGCTAGACATTGTTTATCTAAATGTCAATTTTCCTTCTCGACATTTTAAGCATACCAATCATGTGTGCTCGTGGTCTTATATATTATTACAGTTTCAGTTTATCTCATTAGTTATTAGTATTACACAACGAACTCAAAAACTATCTTTCCTTTGTCTTATTAAACAGAAACATCAATTTATACTTACAAAATAATATCATCAAAAATCTATAAATTATAATAAGAGCATATAACCAAAAACATAATTCTAACATGCACTTAAACAGGAATATTAAATGTTATATTTTTGTTTATTTAACAATTTTTATTTAGTAAACATATTGTATCACTCGTATAAAAAAATGCAATTGTTGGTTATGATATGTTTTGTTTGCTAAATATGTTATATTTTTTGTTAAATATACAAATATTGTAATGTTTGTTTATATTATAAAATAAGTTATATCTTTTTGTTATATATAACATGTTATATCATTTGTTAAATAAATACAGTCTCTGTATTATATCTTCTCTATAGTAAATTGAATTTAATAACAAAAATAATAGAAAAATAGTTAAAATATTCAAACACATTTCTGAGTAGTACACATACTTCTATAAATTACAATACAGACATGTAATCAAACACTTTTTATAATGTTAGCTCTAAATATATAATTCACATTTTGTTATATTGTTAATGAATAATATAATGGAAAGTGGTATGAAAGATGATGGCAGCAGGGGAGTCTCGTAGATGAAGTGGGAGAAACTATGCGTGAGAAATGATGATGATCATACGAGATTTAAGAATTTTCACGACGGTTAATCTAGCTATGCTTGGAAAACAAGGATGAAAGCTTTTCTCTTATACAAATGTTCTGGTCAATGATTTCTCTCTGTTTAACTTTCGTTTGAAGGAGCGGTTTGGCAACTCGATACATTGTTAGGAAAAGGATATAATTTATTTATAAATGACTTAATTGTATCATTGACTATGACTGGGAGCTTACGTGATGTTACTGACCCGAGACAAATTCCCCAGCCCATGTTCCAGATTGATCCTACTCTCTTACGTCCAATATCTCTCTTTGTCTATGTGCGAACATGTCCAGATTTAATGTTAAGAAGATGATAGTTGGAATAGAAGGACCCAAAATGCAAAGTGGCCAAAGTAGGAAGGGGTAAAAAGAGCAATTTATAGTAAGAGGACCATTTGTTAAGTTGGAAAAATAGAGATGGCCAAAGTGCTATTTTCCTTAATATTTAGTAATTAGCTCATTATTGTGTGTATTTTATTTGGTAAAATAGCATTTTGCCCCCTCTACTTTGCCAACTTAACAAACAGCCCCCTATACTATAAATCGCTCATTTTACACCTTCCTACTTTGTTCACTTTCCGTTTGGGTCCTTCCATTCCAATTTTAGTCTTCGTGACATTAATTGATGCACATTCAGGACACCACATTAGCTCCAATAGCCATGCATTAGCTTACTAAGCGTGTTTTAATTGGTAATACAAGTATATATAATTAGATATGATGAAATCTACGAGTAAAATGTCTAGTTTTAAAACCCTTCGTATTTCACCATACTCTTCATAATACCTCCCCAATTTACCTCCCTAGCCAACTATTCATCTCCTACCTTCGATATCTCTATTTTTCGGTGTGTGGATGTGTCCAGATTTGATATCACGAAAACTAAAGTTGGAACGTAAGGACCCAAACGGTAAAGTGGACAAAGTAGGAGAGGTAAAATGAGCGATTTATAGTATAGGGGGCTAGTTTGTTAAGTTGGAAAAGTAGAGGGGGGCAAAGTGCTATTTTCCCATTTTATTTTGATTTTTCGGTTAGACTACTTACCTATATATATTAACCTACGATTTCAAATCTCTCCACTTTCAAAAAAATACGATTTCAAATCTCTTAGCTCTCTCTGGTTTTCTTTCTCCGTCGTAATCCCTAGCTAGCTGCCGCCGTCGTTATCTTCGTTTGATCAATCCGTCTACGCCATGGCGACCGACGACTACTGCACCTCAGATTTGGATCTCCATGGCCGTCCTTCTCCGATCGACAAACTCGGAGACGATCTTCTCGTAGAGATTCTAATTCGCAGCTTCCCAAACCCTAAATCCTCCAGCCGCTGCAAATCCGTATGCAAGCAATGGAGCTCCTTGATTTCGAGTCCTTGCTTCAATCGCCGTTTCGTTTCTCACCACCAGACCATGAACCCTGTGCCGTACAACCCTAACGAGCTGCAATCGATCATCGAGAGCTTTCTCCCTCCCTGCCTGGTAATAGATCAGTTAAAGTTTTGGATTGCTTCAAGGACTTGGTTTTATGCGGTTTTTGGGATTTGAATAGTTGCGACTATCTGGAACCTAGCAGATCGTTCTTGATCTGCAATCCGTTTACAGAGCATTGGATCGCTCTTCCTTTGGCTCCTAACAAGTCAGGCCTGTGTAGCACACAAGTTACAAGGTTAGTCTGTGAACCCTGTATTTCTAGTAATCTTGATCTAGGAGATGACCAAGCATTTGTTTATTCTGAGTATCGTTTCCGGGTAGTGTGTATGTATTACTATCAAGACTACACCAACTCGTCCCTGAAACTAGACGTGTTTTGTTCCGAGTCTGGAGAATGGAAAACAGATGCTCTTGTTCTTGATAGACACCACAGAACTGGAGCCAGATGTGCAGCTTCTTGCAACGATGAGTTGTTTTGGATGTATCAGGACTTGTCTCCAGGCAACGATCAGTGGGTGGCTGTGTTTAATCCTTTCGGCCTCGATATACCTCCCGCTTACATTGATACTAGTCAATTCTCTGCAGAATATGTGTGGCGAACTTGGAGTTCACAAGGTGCTATGCACGTAATCTCATACCAACTGAAAACTGAAGGTCTCCATGTAATTGTTTGGAGATTGGAAGAAGACCGTAAATCGTGGAGGAAACAATGTCAAGGGTTGGTGAGGAACACAAGGTGTTGCAGCCATGAACCTTATAATGCCCCTTTTGTACCTTTTCTGCATCCACATAATCCAGAGATCGTCTTGTTCGAGTGTACTGGTTGTCATAGTAGTTTGTTGTCCTGCGATTTGACAAGGGAAGAAACAGAGTTATTCGCTAAACTAGACGACAGGAGATGTCACAGATATCATCGTATGGTGTTCGAGCCAAGGGTGTCTTGTTGGCCGACTCCAATTCCAAGGTACAATGAGTTGCGACTCGTATCCGATGGAAGCCTACTGCAACTACTGGGTTCAGGGCAAGCTTGATCGATGATGCCAATCAGAAATGAAGGAACTGAGAGCAGAGATGGAGAAGAAGCATTGATGGTGATGATGTTGCCCCTTTAGCTATCATTTTTGGAGTTTTATTTTCAAAGGTTTCAGTAACTTGTTATGTCATTATGTCACTCATAAGTTCTGTGTGACCTATGTACTATGTTAATTATGCAATGGATACAATTCTACCTAAGCTTGGCAATTGCTATCCGGAAATTGGGTACCCACCAAAATTCGGCTGATATGGGCAGGGATTCCCCGTTCACGGGTACGGGCAAACCCAATACCCGATTTGGACGGGTAACATTGTGGGGATGAATTTGAAGGTATCCACTTGACGGGTACCAAATACCGATACACCATTTTTCTTTTATGAAAAGACCGCTAATCAAACAACAATTAATTTCTTATATCATTAATAAATGATTATAAATGTTTCTAAATAAAAACAAAGATAGACAAAATGTTCGAGATAAAGTTAAAACTTTTCATGATTGAACGCACCAAAATGTAAATATTCATTTGCAAGACTTGTGCTTTTTACCTTCTTATTCATTTGCAAGACTTGCGCTTTTTACCTTCTTATTCTGTTTGGGGTTTACCTAATGGGTGACGGGTAAACCCAATAAACATTCATAGGTAGAGATGGTTTAGATTCTATATCTGTTTAGTCTTGCGGGCAAGTATAGGTGATACCCGTTTACTAAACGGATGGATAATGGATACTAAGTATCTAGACCCCGGGTATCAAACCTAATTCTAGGTGAATTTTTTTTTTAAAACATATGTTGGGGGCACTTTTCCAAGTCTGTGCACCAAATTGATCATAGGATTGGGGATCTGTGCCCACCACTTTTGAATTATTGAAAATGATGAGAAGAAAGCAGACAGCTTTGTGAAAATTTAAAGCAGTAGGTCTCACATTCATAGTGATCAATGCAGCTTGCAGGATGAACCACTTAATAACAATATGTTTTTTTTTTTGATGAATCACTTAATAACAATATGTTAATCAAACCAAAGTGTGTTAGGTGTTATGTCTTACTCCTAAGTTTAATATAATGTTGTACTTGTCTTCAGTAGTTAGAAAGAGGCTTTTGTTGGGTAGGTATTTCTGTTTTCAGAACCGTTATATGGATGGTCTGATTGGTTGGATCTTGAATCACTTATCAAGAAGGTTTTGACAGTAGACACAATTTCGGTATGATTATGGTCGGTTGTTTAGCCACTTACTACTAGACTTACAACTTTCGAGCGTCTAGTATGATTTTGAAAACCATGCTATAAATAGATCAATCAGTTACGATTCACCTAGTTCGAGCGGTGGACATGTCTACTGATTGAGAGGTCTACATTTTTCACATATACCTTGAAGGCAATTTTGCATTGGATGTTCTCGTTACCTAGGCTCTGTCACCTATGTTGTACGATGTTATAAGTATTTTTCAACACATGATGCCACTTTGCACTTATTTCCTACCAAACTAAAACCAAAGGAAACACATTTCATAGGTTTCAACCCACTAGAGTTCAGAGAAGAGATGAACATGACTCGACCGTTTTAATTATGAGATAGAATTTGTGGTTATTATTCTTGTCGATGCTATGAGTGTTTGATAGCAAAGACAAGAGGAGTCTTATCTTGTCCTTGAAGCTTTTGGCTTGTTTAAGGTTCATAGTTGGTTTTGATGTTACACATTTTACCTATTGGTGAACAAGTGTATGCATTACATTTAGTGAATCATTTTGTCATTGTGTAACAAATGTAAACAGACAAGAAACTTTTGTACACAAGTCATCCAATTATAGTCCTTTGTTGCCTTGTTTGCCCCACTTTGGTTGAGAGTGACATGTGGTATCATAGCCAATGGAGGTTGAGTAACATCAAGCTCCATCACAAGAAAAGAAGATAGGGACTTGAATTCACAGCCACAAGGTTTCGATTGTGATAAACTGGTATGAAAGAGTACATGATCGAGAAAATGAAGATAATGTAAGTTAAAAGAGAAGAGTGTGTCTGATTAATAAGAAAATCAGCTCTGAAGTTATCTTCACAATAAGTGTGTATGAAGTATGATGTGTGCGTCCTGATTAGGAATTAACGAATATGAGTATTTGTTACTTGTTAGAGTTGTGAATAGTTTGTAAAAGCTAAGATGTCTCAAATACTATATTGGAGAAAAGGTCGTTACAAAAGGTTCTTATTAAAAGACTTCCTTTTTTTTGGCTTAATTAGAAGACTTCTTGCTAACAAGGTTGTGTCCCTTTGAGATATCCACTTTTGTGAAAGAGTGAGGGTCTAGATGACAATTGAACCGCACACACGTGTGCATCATCCGTTCGACCAATTGGTAAAGATTGCCTTTTTCATATGTAAATTCTTTAATTATCAGAATTTTTTTTCCTAAACGAAAAAGAATATTAATGATTTCGTCTTTTAATTAGGATTAATCTGAACCAAACATTCTAAATAGACTAGTAAGAAAGAGTATATGATCGAGAAAGTGAAGATAATGTAACTAAAAAAGAAGAGTGTGTCTTATTAATAAGAAAATCAGCTCTGACGTTATCTTTACAGTAAGTGAATGATGTGTATGTCCTGGTCAAAAATCGATAAATATAAGTATCTACAGAGAAAAAGACATATTTGATAAGTCTTTCGTCGAAATAAGACTAACCGCCACTATCAAATTTGAATGTTCATGACACTATAATGGGTCCCAAGTTCCAAGCCAACATGAATGCCAAAGGTTGATGAACATCAAGCTCCCCCACATAAAAGAAAATGAACCCACAAGGGATGAACTAGAAAAGCCACTCATTCTTTGGGAAATCCATGTATGGTTTCAAGTTTCATCCTTTTATAAAGGTACACCATTGATGGCTGGCCTACATAGGAAAACAACAAAAATGGGGGCACAATACACTGAAATGAGATGAGGTTTGAAGTACTCAAAGCTCCACCACAACATGATGATGTTGAGATAAGAATTAGATTAGTAAAGGTCTCAAAACCTTATTGGTTGTTTGATGGGTGTATTCGTAAGGTGAATCGAGGGTAAATTAGGTTCGTTTTACTTGTGGTGAAAATATGTAATTACACTGTCTGGTAACAAAAAAATGAGATGAGTGATTGGGGTGAATTTTCACCCAGGTTCGGGTGCAAATATAGACACCTTGATTCAAGAACCATTGCATCTTAGTAACTCGAGTTGTTGAGAGAGCTTCAATATTAGTTTTTATAACATTGTTTAATATATCCCCGTCAAACGAAAGCCGTGGAGGGTTTTGAAGTTTGCACAAGATTTGTGCAATTGAAGTCAATTGTTATATAGGGGGTCAACAGGATTCGAACACAGGACATCTCAATCAAATTAGATTGTGAGAAGACTCTGATACCACCATATCAAGTACCATGGCATCTCAAATTCAATAAACCGAGTTGTTGGGAGAGTTTCAATATTAGTTTCTATAACATTCCTTCATAAAAAAATTGATATGATAATTCAAATGAGTTCTTCTATTTCACTCCAATTCACCTCAAATCAAGTGTGTTAAAGCACTTTGTGATGCACCTTTTTCATTTCAATGCACTCATCCAAATGACTTGTCGGTCTAAGTCAGTCTAATTCACGACCTTAAATAGGTTAATCTTATCGGTTCAATCTTAAAAAAATAGTGTTTCTTTAATACTAATGTGGGATCCCCTTAAACCTCAAACCTCAATAACATTTGAATTATTCCTCAAATTAAAGGCATCATCATGACCCATTATCCCCCATTGTTTCCCATGCTCAAATTATGCATACCACATTCTGCAACTTCACATTCATAAAACCCTAACACAATATGTTACAATCTGATCACAACGAGCAACAAAATCATCACAAAAACAAACATGGAGCACATGTTTCCCTGCAACTTCACTTCTCTTCAATCTAATGATGGTGATGCTGGCACTCTTCAGGCATCACAGGGAACCTAGAACTGTCACTGCAGTAGTCATAGATCATATGGTTGGCCTTAACCCAAAGCAACTGATGACTCTGGTGCAAGTTCAGCTCAGACAATACAGGTTCATCCCACCAGTACTTCTTCTCAGCATTGCTTGTGCAGTTCTTGGCCAAATCAGCTGCTGAAACTGCTGATGAAGTTGGGATCTCACAGGCGTCGATTTCGAACCCTTTGTAGGAAGCAATGAACGGGGCATGGGTCCAATCGGTCTTGACTCGACCGCCTTGTGTAGCCCAGTCGTCTGCGTTCCATATCGAGCTGTAGACTCCCATTGGCTGGTCTTTGGGGAATGGGATCCCTTTGTTCTCCAAGTTTGTGTGCTGCCTTATTGGAGTGTCATCTACTAGGAATCTGTACAAGATTGACACAAAGATCAGAACTTTTTCTTGTCAAAATTGGTATCTTTCTATGATAAGGGAAGAACTCATGTCAAATGTCACATGTTATATCGAAACATGTAATGTTCGAGACGAAATTCGATACAATTTGTGCGGGTACTTACATAACCTGGCTAGGGTTCCAAAAGATGGAGTAGTTGTGGAAATCCATGGTGGGATCAAACCAAAGATTCAACCTTTGCTCCCTATTGCCAACACCATTGACATACAAATTCGTCTGCACCACATAAGGCTCCCCTGAGGTGTTACCCAGGAACTCGAAATCGAATTCGTTGTGATTCGGACCTTCTGATGACATCTGCACACAGTAACAAAAGTCCTTCAAACTGTAGACATTGGCAAATTGCACAAAAGGGTTTACTGAAAATCAGAGCTCAAATCCCATGACATTCATTCAAAGCTTCTTCAAAACCCTAACTAAGAACAGGGGAGCTCTGGTTTTCTTAGTGTTCTTACGTAGAAGGCTGTAACAGTGCCAGCTGAGTCTCCCTCCACAAGCTTAATCTGAATGTTGACCTTACCAAACATGTATTTGCTTTTGGACTGGAACCCAGATCCTGAAAACAGAGAAGAAATGTGTAAAGTTTCAAACTTTTTTCATTCCAGAATCAGAATGTGGTGAGAAAGTTATGATTTTGTACCAGAATAGTTGTCAAGTTTGAGCTTCAGCTGCTCTCCTTCGTGGATGACGTGGTCAAATGCCCAGCTTGGCTGGAACAGATCGTCGAATTGGGCAGAGGAAACAAGACCCACTAAGAAGAAACCCATGAAAGCTCCTGCAAGAAGAGCCATTCTGAACATTGAGACCGCCATTGATAACCAGAAGCAAAGAAGCAAAACTTTTGAGTTGGGGAAGAGAATAGAATAGTGAGTGAGTGGCAGAAGTGGGTTATTATCATCTTCTACAAACCCTCCTTTTTATAGACCAAGAGTAAGTAAGGGGATGCCATGTCATTGCTCCACCTCATCTGCCACGTCAGATAATCAAATTGCATCTCTCTAGTTTTGTTATAGTTAGGACCTGACCAACCGGTCGGACCGGACCGTCAAACTTTGAAACCGTTCGTTAGTCTGGTTCAGTTAGTTCATTTTGCATGTCCGGGGACTTGGCTGGGTTGATGTTAAACAATCGTTAAAATCTCTAGAATTGTTCAAATTGTGTAAGTTGGTTGGTTCAATGCAAAAATGAAACGACCATTTCTCGAATGGATAATTATGAATGTTTTCTTAACATCAAATCATCAATCATCATCATTAATGCTCAAGGTACAAGCAAGTACAATCAAGAGCAGCTTGCAACCGACTTGGAGAGGCTATCTCCGAGTACAAATACGAATATTTTGTTATATTAGTGATTTCCATTTTGTATAATCATGGCAATATCATCTAGACCCTATAAATCAATTTTTAACACTTAGATCTCGATTAAATCTATGAACCTTGACCTTCTAATTTGCTCGATTTGACTACAAACCCAGATCATCACAATTGAGTGAAAAAAGGGAATGTAGTCATTACTAGGAAACCGTTTTTTTAGTCATGTACTCATGTCCCATGAGTCCAAACTTGAACGGGTTGATGTTAAATAATTGTTAGAACTTCTAAGACCATCTAAACCATGCAAGTTGGTCTGAATTGATCAGTTCAATGCAAAGATGAAACAACGATTCCTCGAATGAGCAACTATGAATCAAACTTTAACACTTATTAGATCTCGATTAAATCCCTTCTAACTCGCCCGATTCGACTACGAACCCAAATCATTACAATTGAGTTTGAAACCCAAATCATTACAATTGAGTTTGAAAGAGTGAAAGAAAAGGGCAAGGTTGGATATTGAACAAAATGTAGCCGTTACTGTGCATTGTGTGTGAGCCCAATGGTGCAGTCATTGGGTGGTCCTCATACCCAATTAGCTGTCGAAACATGAATATTAGTACGACATGTCTCCTATTCAAAAGGAGTGGATTTTGGATGCTAGCCAATCAGAGTGGTCCACGTTGGATATTTTCCAGCTGGTTACACTTACCTGTGCCAGCTGTCACCTGGCATAAGAACTAACCATCTAGAGATAGGCTTAATAAAGGGATTATAGTTAATTGTGTAAAATGGGTATTAGGTTATAGATTTTGTCATCGGATGGTTAATGAGTATAACCATTGACCGGTTTAATGGTTAACCCGAGTTATTATCTACTCAAAATTCACATAATTTTGCATTGAAAACGGTTAACATGATAGTGACACTACAAAAAAATTGACCTTTAGCTACTGCAAAATTACAACGGCATGAAAATGCAGTAGCAAATAGTTAGTATTTGCTACGGCAATCACTATTTCATGTAGTAATTTGCAGCAGCAAATACTATTTGCCACACCACTATTTGCTACAGAGCTCAAATCCCGGCCGCTGCTCCTCCTCCAGCCACCACGCTTCTCCGGCAGCCGTTTATCCTCCGACCATCGCGATCCTCTGGCCGCCTTTGCTCCTCCGACCACCGCGCTCGTCCGGCCGCAGCTGCTATATGGAATGATGAGTATATTTTGGTAAGGGGAATATGAGTGGATGGAGACAAGGTGAGGGCGGCGCACAATGAAATATATTAGGGTTATGTAATATTTCGTTAATACCAAATTTACCCTCCCGGTCAAATAGGTTGGAACGTTCCAAACCCAAAAGGTTTGGACGCAGATCCGTTCCCTATCATATGTGAGTTTGAGTACTAGTTCCTATCATGAGAGAGATGTTTCACTGATAATATTAGCGCTACGTATGTAAATTCTCTATCTTTTCTATCAATGTCGATTAAATGAATGTCGAATGAAGACGTACTCGACAAGAGAATGAAGAACTACTTGTAGTTACTACTTAACCACACTTGGTAGCTGAGATTATTTTATCATAATGAACAATTAATAATTAGTTTCACTTGTTTAATATGGGAATTTTAAATTTTGAAATCCATATGGTACAAGGAGAGAGTTTTGAGGAATTGGAATTTTGTAGCCTAATTTAAAATTTTATGTACCGTCAATAGTCAATTGCGTAACTATGTCCAAAACTAGCACAATTTGACCCGCAACCAGCGCGTAGCCAGCCAGCCAGCGCATTGCTGTCCAGCCAGCGCGTAGCTGGCCAGCTAGCGCAGCGCTGGCCAGCAAGCGAAGTCAAAAGTTTGTTTCTGCAATGAAACGCTAACACAATTGTAAAAATATAGGAAAATAGCAAATTAGTCACTTTTCTTTACCTTTTTTATAGATAGATTATTATTATTAGTATTATTATTATTTTGATAATATAAGTCAGCCTTGATAAAATGATAATATATATAAACTATGATTAATTACAAAAAAATTTATTAACCGCCACAATCTCTTGAATTACGGATCACGAGGTCACGTTTGTTGGAGACAAAACAATAAAGGAGAGAAACGACAAACGTGACTTCGGGATCCGTAATTCAAAGTTAAAATAACCGTGACCCGAGGTCCTGTCCTGCTGGTCTGGCTATGCGCTGATTGATTCCATGTTAAAAAAATTATTGCAATTTGTTCTCTCCTTGATTGTTGTGTCTCCAATAAACGTAACATCGGGATCCGTAATTCAAAAGATTGTGACGGCTAATATACAATTTTCTTAATTAATCTTAGTTTATATATTATCATTTTACGATTGTCGACTTATATTATCAAAATAATAATAATAATAATAATAATAATAATAATAATAATAATCTATCTATAAAAAAGGTAAAGAAAAGTGACCAATTTGCTATTTTTCTATATTTTTACAATTGTGTTAGCTTTCATTCCAGAAACAAACTTGGCTTTCTTTTGACTTCGCTTGCTGGCCAGCGCTGCGCTAGCTAGCCAGCTACGCGCTGGCTGGACAGCAATGCGCTGGCTGGCTGGCTACGCGCTGGTTGCGGGTCAGATTGTGCTAGTTTTGGACATAGTTACGCAATTGGCGACTGACGGTACATAAAATTTTAAATTAGCCTACAAAATTCCAATTTCCAGAATTATGATTGGCCATTCCATATTTGTCTTGGTGACAGCTGTACACTACCTCTGCTGAGCACAACCAACCAACCAACGTTGAAAAACCATAATTTCTTATGTAAATTTAAAAAAGGGTTAATACACCTTTTTGCCCCTGTACTATGCAAAGTTAACAAACATGCCCCTTTACTATTTTCTAACTGATTTAACACCCTCTACTTTGAAAAGTTTAACAAATATGCCCCTACATTTATATTTTCATATGTTTTTCGTTTAATGAGTTGATTATACGTGCTACTTCATATTATTTGTACACCCTATCGTTGATTGGAATGTTAACAATCCAAAATTATTTAAATTAGAAAGAAAAAGAAAAAGGAATACCACAAAAACACTTTTGTACATAATGATGATTATAATACTTTTCTTTTTTCTTTTCTTTTTAATTTAAATATTTTCACCTTGTGGACATCCCGATCAGTGATGTTGTATACAAATAATATGGCATAGCACGAATAATCAACTTATTAGATGAAAAATATATGAAAAGATAAATGGAGGGGCATATTTGTTAAACTTTTCAAAGTAGAGGGTGTTAAATTGGTTAGAAAATAGTAAAAGGGTATGTTTGTTAACTTTGCATAGTAGAGGGGCAAAAAGGTGTATTAACCCTTAAAAAAAAAATCTTCATTTGGTGTAGGCTTGGCAATGGGTATCCAGAAATCGGGTACCCACCCGAAATTCGGCCAAATTGGGTGGGGATTACCCGTTGACGGGTATGGGCAAACCCGGTACCCAGTTAGAGCGGGTAAGGGGTGGGGACGGGTTTCAAGGTATCAGCCCCATACCCAACCCGATGGGTACCCAATATGAAACAATGCTGTATTAGCCATAATATATCATCTATATTTAATGGACCTGACCCAGTTTCTCATTCAGTCGTTCAGCTTTTCACTTTAATTCATCGATCGAGCAGTTTGTCGTTCCCTCTCGAAACGATAATACTCTAAAAATGTAGCTCCTTCTCGAAAATCTCTTTGTAATCCAGATGCAAAGAGATTTTGGGTTCACCCAATGGGTAGCGGGTTTACCCGTACCCATGCCGGGGCGGGGATGGTTTGGATTTTGTACCCATTTAGTCTTGGCGGGCGGGTATAGGTAATACCCATTTAATAAACGGGTGGGTAGTGGATATGTGGTATCCGGACCCATGGTACCCATTGTCAACCCTAAATTGGTGCAAAAATAGCTCAATTAAAATTAATTAACCAGTCCTTAGATGAATTAGCTTTGTTAATCCTCCTTAATTAGCTTTTGTCTAAGTCGATGAATCACATGTTAATTGTTCATCTCTTAATATGACAATCGTTTATATACTTAAATGAGTGATGCAATACACACATATTGTTGATCATTCGCTTGAACCAATTGAACATAGGGTTTCAAATCGTATGTGGTTCACGCTCATTGATCTTGTTAAAGTGAATAAGGTGTATGCACGTTACATGTACTTATGGTTCATGTACTTACGGTTCACTTTGTACTATGTTTCTTATGTTTTGCTTGGTTATAAGCTCAGATAGGGGTGTAAGTAGGCTCCGTGTGTATCTGGAGCTGAAACTTTTTTGAGTGTTGGATTGTCGATGGATTTACAATCCAACGGCCTAGAGAAGTTTCAACCCCATTTTCAGCACCAAATTTTTTTTCGTGTAAGTGGGTCAGCTCATTGAACAAATTTAATGTGTGTGATCTTGACTTAACCTATAAATTTTTTAAAAATACACATAAAATTTGGCCCATGAGTCTGCATCATCCTAGCAAACTTAGGACTAGCCCTTGATGTGGGTAGTAATGTATATAAATGCAAAGTAGTCATCTAAGTGCCTACATTGTGATTAGTTTGTAAGAATTATGCCATTTCCATCGTCTCTGAGAGAGAAAATTCAGTTAAGTGGTAAAGTTTCTTCCTCGAGACGTCAAACAACTCAAACTACACTTTTATTTTCGAGAAGTAATAAACATTAGCATCATATCTAAAATCATCAAAGTATCCATAACATCGATGACCTCCATGACCACGCATGTTGGTCAACACAAACCAAAACGGTAGAACTCAAGGCTGATCTAGATGCACAACTTCGTATTTAAAGCACATTCTTCAACCAAAATGAGAGACGATTACACCGAACTGAGGAAGGTAATGATCGGTCCGTGCATCACAAACTTGTCCATGAATGTTTGTAAATGATAATGTGAATCCATGGAAACATCAATGGTGGTATCCAAGAGCTTGCAAGTCGGTAGATTTGGAGGTAATTAAAAAAGACAAGAGAGTGAAAGTTGGCAATGATAAGGACTAGTGAGTACCTAAGAGAGCAAAGGTAATAAATTCAATGTCAATTTCTTGTTATTGTCCTCATCTATAGTGTCCTTTCCCAATGCTATACTATAGTTTAAATCTTGTGACAAAAAGATAAAAACTAATTAAGATTGCATCATTGCATTTTTTTTCCCATCCGGTTGAACACAAATTCGAGTCTAAACGGGTTGAGAATGTTGGATTATGGGGTTTGATGGATTGTACATTAAGGAGTGACTGAATTCAGTCCTTGTTTTTCAGTGTCGGTGAGTTGGATGGGGTCCAACAGGGCGGTGGGCCTTCTGAAGTTAAAGTTTTTGTGCTTATTGAACGGTTATGTCTATGAGTTGACCTTGTTAGTTTTGTTCATTTCAACGAAGGACGATTAGGGTTAATTCAGTAGCTTATATGTATCATCACAACATAGTAGTCGATATATGACTTGATAACGCCCCCCATATCTGTATTAAGTGTTCATGTTTCCTGTTATGATTGCGTTTATTTTCTACGAAAAATTGGGTTTTGCCAGCATCCAAGCGACTCCATAAAAATCTATCACTCCTTGGGCAACACATTCTTTTGTACGAGCACCCACGACTGAATGATGAACTTTGTCTCGCCTCCGACGTGTCATATGGTCAATATGCCAGATTTTGAAGATTATACAATGGATAGTGTGGAACACAATGACTATATATGTTCTTCCCCCTTTCATCTTTCTTCACACATTCCTATTTAGGGTTAACATAACTTGAATTGAATTCCTCTCATCTTCCTTGAAATGCTAAATCTAATAATTATAGGTACCAAAACGGGCAATGGTAAAAGTTTTTTCCAGCATTTTTTGGACAGATCTTTGGAAAACAAATGATAATTGTACTAGTACCGGTGAAAATATCGTCACTTATAACCAATCCAAACATTATGGAATCAATTTTCTTTGTTTCTGACAAATACACTGACCAAACATGTAATGTGACATAATATGTTTTTGTTTATTATACTTTTGTATTGTTTTGCTAAAGTCAAAATGTAAATATCTCAGCATTGTATTCCCGAGTACATATTCATTTTTTACCGTTTCACATAGGGAGTAGTAAGGTAAAAAGGGTTAATTAGTTGGGTTGGATTGGATTTCGGTCAGTTCAAACGGGTTACAGATTATATCGAGTTGTAGATTGAATGGTAGGAAGGTAAATAATATGTTGGATTTGTAGAGAAATAAACTCAATCATGACTAGAAAGTAGGAACACAAAACACAAAGATTTGTTAACCTATTCAGTTCCGTAATTTTGTTACAATATCTCGGAGAAACCATCTTTCATCCAAACAAGATGTTTGAAGACAATGACTAAAAAATATTGATAAAATTCGAATTTAAAATCTTTCTACATGGTCTTAACTAGTCAGCTTTTTTTGTAATATATTGAATGAGACCATCCTATTCATTATGCTTAGGCACCATTGGAGGGCCCATTGACAGTTTCTCTTTTGTGATATCTTCTCTGTCGATCGCACGTTTTCGCGGCCTTCTACCTCAGCTAGGAAAAGTATAAATTATATAATATATTGTGTTATATATAACATATTTTATTTGCGTAATTTATTTTCGTTATCCATCGCACACTTTCATTTTCCATCGCATACTTTCGTTTGTTGACACTAAAGAATTACATAAATTTCAACTTGTGTCTTCTTCTAATGGACATTATACAATTTGAATCTATCACAATATAAATGCAACAATAATTGGAAAAAAATACAATTCATAATTATTATAACTGTACTAATCTATTTTAATTAGTGTTGCATTCATAACTAAACGAGATACGATGACATTTGATTATGTGCCAATATTACAACTTTTATCTTCTTCAACTTGAATTGTCTAGTTTTATTTTTGTTTTTCATTTGCAAATTCATATGCAAAATCAAGAAGATAAGAACCCCCATCTTAAGAGTATTGAACTAGTTATTCTTATCATACTCATTTGGTTGGACTATTTTGAGAATAATTCAAAGATAATGTAATATAGTTTCAATTTCAATATTTTATTTAAGTGTATCACAAAAGTTCTAAATAAAAACTAGAGTGGTTAATATAAAAAATTGAACATATATTATATCCATTTCAGATTCCGGCTTGTTTTGAAATGAATGCTTCGTCTTTTTTATCTTTTGTCGGCTGGTTCGGACAAGAGAAATAGTAAACTTCTCATTGTTTCCACCTCTGACCTGGTCGTTATTGTAGTTTCATGCCATACCGGAGCTATCATGATATACCTATATTTTCAGACTTTAAGGAGGTATTATCGTCATGATCTCTAGTATGTTGATGGAGGCGATGACGGAGGCGACGGAGGAGGACCCATCCACTGATACATAAGTATAGTGAAGAGGATGATCCCATTTAGAAGGGCTGAAATGGCTTGCGTATCTACCAATTCATAATAAATTACGGGGTATAGTTAGATAAATATTTTTAGTTATTCAATGATTTTAAACCTTATTGGAGAACTATACTTACTATGGTAAACTTGTTCTCGATCAAGATACCATAGATCATGGTGATAATACCTCCAGAAAATTCGAATATATATTTATACCATGATAGCTCTGGTATGACACGAGATCGCCATAGCATTATCTGAATGGCAATAAGACGATGGTGATTAGTTAGTTAGTTTGTTAATCTAGAGTATAGAGAATAGTATTTATGTATATTTTTTCTTACCATGTCATACAAATCGACGAGGAGGAGGAGGAAAGAAAAGCCCAAATTGATCTTGCCTATATAATCGTGCTGTGGGCGATCGCGGAAGAAGAAGAGGGAGGTAGCAATAATCCCAATGATGAAGGCGGAGGTAATCACGAATATCTTCGTGATAAAATTCTTCTCCTCCTGGCTCTCTAAGCAGAGACGTACTCTATAAAAGAGTAAAATCTCTGCTATCACTCTGGTACTATAAGCTACTGCTGCACCGATGTCGAAAGTGAAGACTAACGGTGTGTAGTACCTGAAGTGGCATAGTAAAGATTATGGCGGTATCATGTCATACCAGAGCTATCATGGTATACCTATATCTTTGGACTTTTCAAAGATATAATCACCATCATCAATGACATCTTGATTGAAAACCAATTCCATAATGTAAGTATAGTTCTCCAATTTAAGGTTTAAAATCATTGACTAACTAAAAATATTTATCTAACTGTATAGTAATTTAATATGAGTTGTCAGATACGCAATGGCATCGCAACCCTTCTGAGTGGGACCATCCTATTCATTATGCTTAGGCACCATTGGAGGGCCCATGGGCTGTTTCTCTTCTGTGATATCTTCTCTATCGATCGCACGTTTTTGACCTTTTACCTCAGCTAGGAAAAGGTATAAATTATATAATATATTTTGTTATATATAACATATTTTATTTGCGTAATTTTATTTTCGTTATCCATCGCATACTTTCGTTTGTTGACACTAAAGAATTACATAAGTTTCAACTTGTGTCTTCTTCTAATGGACATTATACAATTTGAATCTCATCACAATATAAATGCAACAATAATTGGAAAAAAATACAATTACATAATTATTATAACTGTACTAATCTATTTTAGTTAGTGTTGCATTCATAACTAAACGAGATACGAATGACATTTGATCATGTGCCAATATTACAACTTTTATCTTCTTTAACTTGAATTGTCTAGTTTTTTTTTTAATCATGAGAGAGAAAGGTGAGGAGAGAGATAGGAGAGAAGAGAGGGCGAGAGTGGGGGTGAGCGTTTCTGGGGGATTTTGGCACAGGGTCGTCGGAGCCGTTCTGCTAGAATTAGGGACTTAAGGATTTCTATTGAAGCATCGAATGGTTTGTATGGGTCGAGTTGCAGACTAGTAGCCGAGAGGGGCTTCTCTACGCACTACATTTTTCTGGATCGTTCTCAGCTCCTTTGGTTAGAGGGTTTGTTGGCGGTGGCGGCATCAAATAACTGGATTCTTCCAAAGCTTGGGGTTTTGGCGGCACCGCGTCGTTCAATTAGAATCGTTAGAGTATTGATTCAAGGGGCAGCGTTTCTGAAGATCGTGGAGCTCTGCAATTCCGGGAAACTGTTCTTCGTCTTAGTCCCGACTGAACCAGGTAAAGAGGGATGGTTGACTTTTCTTCAGCTGATTCAAGATTGGGTAAAGACTTTTCTCGGGATCAGCCCCAAATGCTTTCGTCGTTTTCGTCCAAAGGCAGAGACTCGTCAAAATCTTTCGCGCAGGTTGTCAAAGGTACAGGTTTTTCTTTGGAAGGTAGTTGCCAAAAATCTAAGTTTGGGGATTGTTTCGGTGTTAAAGTGGAGGAAAAAGGTGTGGCTGATCGTTTGGAGTTTCTTCAATCGTGCTTGGTTTTTCGGTTTTGCTCCTCGCTATCGATAAACTGGTCGGATTTTAGGAAGTGGGCTAGAAGAACTGGGGTATTCGAGCCGATTGCCCTGTTTTTCGCCTGGGAGATGGTCTGTGGCTGGTTTCGTGCGGGATAAAGGAGATGGTGGATCAGATTATAGCCCTTAGGAGATGGATGTTTGGAGAAGTGCAGATCAAGCTTGATTCGTGGATCCCCGAAGCCGGTCGTTCAAATGTTCTTTTCGAGGAGGAGAAGGTTTGGATTACGGTGAGGGGCATTCCCCTTCATTTGAGGTCTAAAGAACTGTTCAAGCAGTTGGGAGACATCTGTGGAACGTTTCTTGAATTTGACTCAGGTGATTCACTCTTTCTGTCAGACTCGGTATCAAGCTTAAAGGGGTGATTCCGGAGGAGATCCCAATCCTTCACGGAAACCAGATCTTTCCAGTGAGAGTTGAGGTGGAGTCGGTGGTGTCAAAGTCTGGGAATGGAGAGAGTTCTGGTCTTTTGAAGGGTTGGAGAGGAAAAGGGAAAGAGGTGTTTGTTCCGAAATCCCTCTCTAAGAGATGTCAAGGTGGGGAAGGTTGTTCTTCTGGATTTAGAGTCGCAGTCGATCACCCCTTAGAAAATTCAGTAGTGTTGTCGGAGGAGTCGGAGGAGTTGCTTCCGGCGGCCGCATTGGTCGCTCAGAACAAGTCTTCTTCTTGGTCTCTGGGAGCCTCGATCCTCGAGTTTGTTGTCGAGGACAATGAGGCTTCTTCTGTGATTTCACATAGAGAGGACGTTGCTTTTTCTCAGAGGAAGGAGGTGGCCGTTGATCTCGAGGTAAAGTCTGTTTTGTTGCCTCGTTTTGGGAGCAATTTCGTTGGCTTAACTATAGAAAGAGATGATGTGTTGAAGCTAGTTACTAAGGGAGGAGCGCTGGTGCTAGAAGGATTTTTAGGTCGAAGGAAGGAAGGGGAGTTCGGGCCGAGTGCTGTTTGGGCTTCTTTAAAGTTGGGCCTTTTGGGACCTGTTAAGGATTTAGTTCCTCCAATGCCTTTTCCTTTGGGTTCCAAAAGGTGTGTGGGCTTAAGTTATGAGCCAAAAAGTCTGAAAGCCTGCAGATCAGTAGTGTTTTCAGTGCTTCTGGAGTTCAATTAGAAGCTTTCGATGTTGAAGCTGAGTTTCCTCCTGACAGTCCTCAAGTTCGTCTGGTTGAATCGGCAGGGGAGGGTGTGTCTCGTCCTCCTTTGGCAGTCGATCGTGGGGAGCTTTGTTGCCAGTCAGAAGCAGAGGCGCTTATTAAGGAAGTCAGTTTAGTAGGGAAGCTGATCGGCTTAGAAAAAGATGGAGACGCAGAGGCAGGGGTTGATGCAGCTCTTTCCGTTTGCGATGCGATCTTGATCAGAAGAGGATTATCCCCTCCACGTTCTCGTCTAGAGCTAGAATTGCGGAGGCTTGGAGCAAGTCCCGAGAGTCTGGAAGGCACCTCGCGCAGAGTTAGGAAGTCAAGGTTTGGGGCTCCTGTTTCCTCTTCTAATGTCTTTTAATATTGTTTCGTGGAACGTTCGAGGTTTGGGTTTTCGGGACAAGAGGTTCAGAGTCCGGCAGAGATTAAAAGCAATGAATCATGATATCCTGTGTTTACAAGAAACTAAGTTAGAGGTATTCGATGTTAGTTTGTTAAGAAGTCTTTTAGGTGGGGATGGCTGGAATTGGGCGTGTAAACCTGCAGTTGGGTCAGCAGGAGGAGTGCTCACTGTTTGGCAGGATGCGAAGTTTGATTTGGTGGGAGAATGGATTGGTGTTTTCTCTGTGACTACTTTGTTTAGAAATAGAGGGGACGATTTCAGGTGGGCCTTGGTGAATGTGTACGGACCTTGCGATCATCCTACGAAGTTGGAGTTTCTAAATGAGCTGAAAGATCTAGCTAGGTGGTGGGAGGTTCCTTTTTGTATTATCGGTGACTTCAATCTTATCAGATCGGAGGATGAGTCCACAGGAGTTTCTCTCCACAGGACGGAAATTGGTTGGTTCAACGAATGGTGTTCGGAGCTTGCTGTGATGGATTTACCGTTACAAGGTGCCTTTTTCACTTGAACAAATTTTAGGACTGCATCCACCCAATCGAGAATCGATAGAGCTCTTGTGTCAGAGGATTGGGAAGAACATTTTTTGGGATGCAATTTGGTGGCGTTGCCTAGAACTTGCTCTGACCATCGTCCTCTTAGGCTGGAGTGTGGTCCTCTGGTTCGGGTTAAGCGTCCTTGGAGGTTTGAAAACATGTGGCTTGAGCATGCAGGCTTTAAGGAGTTTCTGTCGGAGTTCTGGTTGGATTCAGATGTTGGTTCTAGGAAGCTGTTGGGTTTAGGGCATAAGTTGAAATTACTTAAAGGATGCCTGAAAGAGTGGAATAGGACGGTGTTTAAGAATGTAGAGGCCCAAGTACAGGACTGTATTCAAATATTGAGGTCTTGGATGGTCTAGAGGAAAGGGGGCTCTTGACGGAAGATGATTGGGCACGGAGAATTAGGGTGAAGTGCTCTTTGGACGGTCTTTGGAAAATGGAGGAGATTAAATGGCACCAAAAGGCAAAAGAAAACTGGTTGAGATTGGGGGATAAAAACACGAAGTTCTTTCACAGGGTGGCAAATGCAAAGCGTAGAGCAAACAACATCGTTGCAATCTCAGTTGATGGGGAGCAAATTGCTGGAAAAGTCGAGATTGAGCATGCTGCTTCGAGGTTTTTCAAAGAGACTTTGACTGAGTCGGGTAGTGGCCACCCGTTCCCAGAGAATTTAGTGTTCGACCAAATCAAGAGGACAGAGATGTTGGATTTGACAAAGCCTTTCTCAGAAGCAGAAATTTGAAAAGTGGTGAAGGGTTGTGACGGATCAAAGGCGCCGGGTCCGGACGGTTTCTCCATGAGCTTCTTCAAACGCAATTGGGATTTGGTTAAGGGCGACTTGTGTGATGCTCTGGCGGATTTTGCATAGTCTAGTGCTATACCTAGAATTATTAACAGCACCTTCATCGTCTTAATTCCTAAGAAGGAAGCGGTGGAAGAGTTCAAGGATCTGAGACCAATCAGTCTGGTGAGCAGCGTTTACAAGATCCTCTCAAAAACTCTTTCAAACAGGTTGAAAGTGGCTCTTCCTACAGTCATCTCAAACCAACAGTGCGCTTTCATTCAGGGTAGGCAAATTTTGGACGCGGTGTTGATTGCGAATGAGCTTATTGATGGTAGGTTTAGAGGACAGAGACCTGGGATTATTTTCAAGTTAGACATTGAGAAAGCGTTTGACCACGTTAACTGGAACTGCTTGTTTAAGGTTTTGGACAAGATGGGTTTTGGAAGGGAATGGATTAGTTGGACGAAGGCTTGTGTTTCCTCAGCTCATTTTTCTGTCATTGTCAACGGAGAAGCGACCAACTTTTTTACTAGCTCTAGAGGATTGCGGCAAGGAGACTCCCTCTCCCCGTTTCTTTTTATTACTTTAATGGAGGTTTTGTCCAAGATTTTGAGCAAGGTCCAGGGAGGCAGGTTTGGTGAGTGGTTTCTTTATGAAGGATCATGAGCGGGAAGGTTGGTGTCAACCATATTTTTTATGCTGATGACGCTTTGGTCTTCTGCGAGGCTTCTTCAGCACATGGTTTAGAGCTCTGGCGGCTGCTCTCATCTGTTTTGAGGCTATCTCAGGTCTCAAAAGTAAACTTCCACAAATCATCGATGTTCTCGGAGGAGGAGGTCCCAAATGAGACGGAGTTAGTTCTTTGTTCGGTGTAATTTAGAGCAGCTTCTAGCAGTCTTGGGTTTACCTTGGGAGCTAGGGGTCTCAGTGAAAAGTATGGGATCCGGTCCTCACTTTGTAATAAAAGGTTAGACTCTTGGAAAGCGAGGTTCTCTCTTCGGCGTCAGGTGGTTCTCATGAAAAAGTGTTTTAGCAGCCTTACCTGTTTACTATATGTCAATGCTTAGAGCCCCAGCTGCAGTGATTAGAAGAATCGAAGGCTTCCAGAGAGGTTTTTGTGGGGGGTGTTGCAGAACAGGACAAGATTCATTGGATTATTTGGGATACGGTTAAGTCCCAAGAGGGTCGGTGGGTTAGGGTTCAAGATCTTAGGATTTTAAATGTCGGTTCTCCTGTGCAAATGGTTATGGAGGTATGCAGTGGAGCGAGATGCTTGGTGGCGCTCCCTGATTGATATAAAGTGTGGTAAAGGGCATTCTGAGTGGCAACCAGTCTGGAATTTCAGCTCTGCAGGCTGTTCGATGTGGAAATGGATTATTCAAAGCAGTCCCATTTTCTGGGAGTTCGGTACGATTGACCCTGGGGGTGGGATGTGTGCTTTTTGGCATGACTTTTGGGTTCGGGGGTGAGTTTGTCAGAGTCGTATCCGAGGATTGCTGCAGCTGCACAATCCTCGGATGCAAAAGTTTTTGACGTTTGTGCTTCTGTTGACAGGTGGGAATGGTCCATTCCGCTACGCTTTCATCTCAGGGGCGGAGCCATGGTGGAATGGTATAATCTCCTTCTCCATCTTGCCTCTCTTGATCGGAACGTTTTGACTGCAGGACCGGCTCACATTGTCTGGCCTTTGGAGGCTAAGGGCCGGTTTTCGGTGGCCTCTCTGAGACATGTTCTGACGGTAAAAAGGTTCATAGGTTGCCCTCACTTTCCGTGGAAGGTTATTTGGTGCTCTAAGATTCCACAGAAGGTAAATGGCTTTTGTTGGAGAGTCCTTCACAGGAAGATCGCCACTTTGGACAATCTTCAGAGACGAGGTCTGGTTCTGGCAAATCGGTGTTCGCTATGCTACTCGAGTTTGGAGTCCATTGATCACATTTTCCTACATTGCTCGTTTTCGGCGGAAATTTGGGGTCGTCTTAGTTCAATACTTTCCTTGCACGGTCCACACCTAGGAGAGATGGGGGGTTTCTTCGAGGCTTGGAAAGGGATGAATTGTTTACAGGACTTCACTCCGGCGTTAGAGTTCGTGATGCATATTTTTCTATGGTTGATTTGGAAAGAACGTAATGATAGGATTTTCAAAGAGGAGATCAATTCTTCGACTACAGTGTTTAGGAAGATGTGGTTCTCGATGTTTGATTGGATGTTGGCCTCCAGGTGTGTTCCCTCATCCTCAGCAACTTTTTGGAGAAGAGCCATCTTTGACAATGGTTAGTTCTGAAACTGTCCTGTTTTTGGCCTCCCCATAGGCTGGCTGGTTCTGTTTTTTTTGTCTCTCAGTTTTAGTGCTGGGTTTTGGCCATCACCAATGATGGTTGGTTTCCTTTTCTTTGTTGTTTTGACAAGGGGTTTGTGTTTAGCTGTTGGAAGCGGAAGTCAGCCTGTTGTGTTTTTGTTTTCAACACCACCTGCCCGACTTTTAGCTGTACAGGGCTGTCGGTTTCTATCTTTGTACAGTGGGTTCCTCTGCATTTGAGGGAGCTGCCCTTTTCTTCTTATATATATATTTCACACATATTCAAATCAAAAAAAAATTGTCTAGTTTTTTGTTTTTGTTTTTCATTTGCAAATTCATATGCAAAATCAAGAAGACTAGTTATTGAGCTAGTTATTCTTATCATCACATATTGCCACGTCATCCATGCACTCAAACCTACATTCAACCCAATTAACCAACCCAACCCATCGTCGGTGCTTCTCCACCGACCATTGAGCTCACGACAAAAACCACCAGTCCCAAGCTAGATCCTTCAACCTCCTCTCGAACCAAACCTTCCAGAGAGCCATTGCTTAGAATTATAAGTTAGCTAGGTTAGGTTGTGTTGGTTAATTAGGTTGATCAGGGTGACATGACTATAGGTGACATCGAATAGATTTTAGGTACGTTGGATTGCTAATATCATGAATGACCAACTCGTTACATTATGACCACACTGAAACGTTGATAACCAATGTGTCACAAACCCAATACGCTAGTGACCAAAACAGATATTAGGACAACATTTGATTTCAAATTTCATGTAGACAAATTTAGCAACTTACACACTGCAGTGTGCTGTTGAAAAGATATGAAAAATCCTAATGATGCACATCTCTCAGCCTTTTGCATTTATTGACCATTTGATATATATTAACCATTCCTTGCAGATTGTTCCTTTTTTTTTTGTCAAAAGCAGCTCTTTTCGGAGAGTCAAGGCAGCACACACAAGCAAGAATGGTACATCAAGTCCCTACCTAGGAAGTCATGTATGCCTCCATGACCCTGGAGGTTAGACAGGGCCATAAGAGCCACGTAATGGGTGACCCTGTTACCTGAACGGCGAACCGTTATGAAGCGCCAAGCCGGAGCTCCCCTCTGCAGCTGAAGAATCTCTTCTATGATGGCCCTTCATTGCTTGCCCAGTTCATTCCTTTCTCTTCTGCCTTTAGGTTCGTACAACTTCTTCTCTTCTTCCTCGATTTAGATCTACTGGTTATATGGTTCTTTAATCTTAGTTAGTTAGTTTGTTTGTTTATGCCATAGGAAAGATCAAGCAACCGTAGTTTAACGAGCACCGTTCCTTGGTGGATCTGCGCGAATCTGGGCAAAGCAACTTTCGAGCATTTTGTAAGGTAAGGCTTCAAATCATGTGTATAACAAATCATCTCTCATGACTTGAAACACCATGTGAATCGATAATCTTCGTCTTTGAACTGCAGGGTAACGAAAATGAAGGTTATTGTGAATCCGAAGTTCGCCGATAGGCCAGGGATGCAGGTGCTTATATTCCTGCTTTCTGTGGTGGGTTATCTCCTGACCCTTCTCGGGATCCTCTTTGACACAGGTACGTGAGTGTGTGAGCTATAAAAAAGTTGCTTGATCATACTGTAATTGCTTGATTAACTTTTCTTGTTATCTCGCAGACGGGCGTTTAGGAAGATGAAGACGGACCATGCTTTAGCGCTCAGTTCATTCCTTTCTCTTCTGCCTTTAGGTTCGTACAACTTCTTCTCTTCTTCCTCTGATTTAGATCTACTGGTTATATGGTTCTTTAATCTGAGTTTGTTTGTTTATGCCACAGGAAAGATCGAGCAGCCGCAGTTTAACGAGCACTGTTCCTTGGTGGATCTGCGTGAATCTGGGCAAAGCAACTTTCTAGTATTTTGTAAGGTAAGGCTTCAGATCATGTGTGTTCTTCGCGACCTCCTACCTCAGCTAGGAAAATGTATCAATTATATAATATATTTTGTTATATATAACATATTTTATTTGCTAAAAATTATACATAACATGAGGGAAATTTGATTGACGGTTATATAATCTTTCAGTTTTCGTTATCCATCAAATACTTTCATTTTAATATAAAAAATACATATTTAGCTCGATTTCATCATAGTATTAATCGTACATTTTTATTATTATGTCAATTCTTTTATTCCTAAAGGTTTGTATTACGATGTGGAACACATAATTCTTGGTCATAACTAACGGTGTGTAATACCTGGAGTGACATATTAAATTGAAAATGATTAATTGAATATAATTATTGAGGGGTCAATGTTGATAGTATGCTATGGTGGTATCATGCCATACTGAAGCTATCATGTTATACCTATATCTTTGGACTTTTCAGAGATATTGTCACCATTATCTATGGCATCTTGATTAACAAGCAATTCAACATTGTAAGTATAGTTCTCCAATTTAAAGGTTTAAAATCATTGACTAACTAAAAATATTTATCTAACTATATGGTAATTAAATATGAATTGTCAGATACGCAATGCCATCGCAACCCTTCTGAATGGGACAATCCTAATCATTATGCTTAGGCACCATTGGAGGGCCCATGGGCAGTTTCCCATCTGTGATATTTTCAAAGTCGTTCGCACGTTTTCGCGACCTCCTATCTCAGCTAGGAAAAGGTATAAATTATATAATATATTTTGTTATATATAACATATTTTATTTGCTAAAAATTATACATAACATGAGGGAAATTCGATTGACGGGTTATGTGATCTTTCAGTTTTCGTTATCCATCAAATACTTACGTTTGTCGACACTAAAAAATTACCTGAATTTCAACTTGTGCCTTTTTCTAATTGACATTATAAAATTTGAATCTCATCAAATCTTATTTAATTATAGATACCACAATATAAATGCAACAATAATTGGAAAAAATACAATTACATCAGTGTTGTAACTGTACTAATTTGTTTTAATTAGTGTTGCATTCATAACTAAACGAGATAAATCATAAAATGACATTTGATGTGCCAATATTACAACTTGTATCTTCTCTAACTTCAATTGTCTAGTTTTGTTTTTATTTTTCATTTGCAAATTCATATGCAAAATCAAGAACCCTCATTTCAGGAGTATTAAACAAGTTATTCTCATCATACTTAGTTGGTTGGACTATTTTGAGAATAATTCAAAGATGATGTGATAGAACTTCAATTTCAATTTTTTAATTAAGTGTATCACAAAGTTTTAAATAAAAATTATAGTGATTAATCGCAAAAATTGTTGTCCACCACTATCGTACTATTCTTCATTTTGCTCGGCTCTTTTAAACACAAACGTGCATTCACCGTTCCGGGAGGGAACAAACAGGAAACCGGCATTCCAATTCTCCTACACGAAAAGACCATCAAAATCTTCATGATATCAGACTCCATTTCCCTTTTTGCAGCCTCCACCTATGTATTGATATTCTTGGGTATCCTCACATCAAGGTATGCAGAGGCTGATTTCCTCTGGTCTCTACCAACCAAGCTGGTGATCGGATTGTCGACACTGTTTATCTCAATTGCGGCCATGGTGGTGACGTGTTGTGTCACGGTTATGATCAGTATGGACAAGCGATTGGAATACGTGGTTCCGATTATTCTATTGGCGAGTGTACCAGTTAGTTTGTTTATGTTGCTGCAGTTTCCTCTTCTTGTTCAGATTTTCAGGTCGACTTATGGGTCTGGGATCTTCAAAAGGAATATGAAGTCATGGCTTTGAGTACTTGTGACTTGTTACTTCTACTAGATTGTGTAGTAGCGCGATGCCGCTACGCGTAAAATATATTTATAACGTCAGTGTATTCACTCGTTGCTCAACAAAATGATTTTCTTATTAGATAGTATTTTGCGATACATAAATTATAT
Organism: Linum lewisii; assembly: GCA_034768395.1. NCBI lineage: Eukaryota > Viridiplantae > Streptophyta > Magnoliopsida > Malpighiales > Linaceae > Linum > Linum lewisii. Next base: position 50,782,061 of record CM068304.1, read on the forward strand.
TTTACTAATGCACGATGTGCGTTATATAGATTTAATTTAATAATAAAGGAAGAGAGTAACTTGTAATAGAATTGGGGAAAGATAAAATAAGAGATTAATGAGATTGAAAACTTATGTTAGGATAAAACAAAATTAGAATGAGATGGTAAAAAACTATTTAAAGAATAGTAAAGTTGGGATAAAACAAAATTAGAATGAGATTGTAAAAAACCTCTTTCAAATTCAAAGATGATGTGATAGAACTTCAATTTCAATTTTTTAATTAAGTGTATCACAAAGTTTTAAATAAAAATTAGAGTGATTAATCGCAAAAATTGTTGTCCACCACTATCATACTATTCTTCATTTTGCTCGGCTCTTTCAAACACAAACGTGGTCAACTTCATTCAATAAAAAAGGTTGTAATGACAAGTTTGCCCCAATTTAATTCTATAATTTGAAAGTCTCCAACAGACATCACTCATGAAGAAATAACCAGCTAGGATATCTACTGTAAATAGATTAAACAATTTCGTTGATTTGATTAGTGTAAGTAGATTAGTAACCCATTGAGATATATTTCTTGAGATTGTAAGCATTATAAGTGATTAATACATCGAAATAGTCAAAGAACAAAAACAAAATATATAATTGCCTTTTCATTATGAAAAAGGTTGTAATAACAAGTTTGCCCTAATTTTAATTTCAGAACTTCAAAGTCTCCAACAGACGTCACTTGTGAAGAAATAACCAGCAAAGGCTATCTACTGTAAGTAGATTAAACAGTTTCGTTGATTTGATTAGTGTAAGTAGATTAGTAACTCATTGAGATATATATGTGTTGAGGTTGTAAGCATTACAAGTAATTAATAGATGGAAATAGTCAAAGAACAAAAACAAAAAATACAATTCCCTTTTGTAATGACAAGTTTGCCCCAATTTTAATTCTATAACTTCAAAGTCCCAACAGATGTCACTCATGAAGAAATAACCAGCTAGCTAAGCTATCTACTACTCCTATATTAATGAAACAAAATTAGTGACTGGCTCCCCACAACTACAGATTCCACATTTGGCTAAATCTCAGATTCTAGCACCGATGTTATAATGTCACTCATACATTAGCTTAGGACACTTGACATATAATGTTATATCCTTGATGTTGTTAGAAGTTTTCGAATCAATCCTAGTTCCTTTGTTGTTACATGTTATATGCTATAATGTCAAAGCTAGATCGAAGTGCCATATATCACTGATACTTATAGAATGTTCATTTGGTTACGTTGTTATTATAAGTGGCCAACAGCCAACTCCATACTAGCTACTTTTATAGTAATCTAGTCAGTACTGCGTTACATGTTATACGTTATAGTACTACTGCCGTCTCTGCTGGGTCTTGTGTTACATTGTACGTTGTCTATGCGTTCTTGGTGGTGTCTTGTTTGTTACATGTTATACGTTATAGTACTACTACAGTATGCAAATTCTTTTATAGTAATCTAATATCGCGTTATACTAACATAGCGTTGAAATCAGATACAGTTTGGGTGATACTAACATCGCGTTATTATACATTTTAGTAATTACACTAACTAGTATTGTAGTAGAGTATACTAGTATATGATGTCCATTTTCAACCAATGACGATCATCAAAGCATAAGCCATAGCTGATTTCGTGGTGGAAGCAGTGGCGGAGGGAAGGTTAAGAAAGGGGGTTCAGATGAACCCCTTGGCTTTTTCAAAAAATCATAATATGTATGTAGATGTTGTTGGCTAGTTGCAGTTTGAACTCATGACGTCCACTTCGCCAAAAAACATCTTCTGTTTAACTCTCCAAATATATACATACACGTTTACAATTTTTCATTTATTTTAGGGTTTGATAAGATGACTTTTGGAAATAATTTGAGATTGGTATAAATCGTGGTGGTTAGTTAAATGAAGAGATTATACTCGGTGATTGCAAAAACCACATATGTTGTGGAATTACAAAAATAAACCAAGTCTAGCTATGACCGAAATTAAGGATAAACCAAGTCTAGATTAACGATTTTCCTATGTTGTGTTTGATTCCTATATGTCATGGTTTGTGCTTTTCAAGTCATTTTGCACATTTCATACTATTGCCATTCGGGGGCACTTCTGGCCCCCATTTGATGTGTTTTTTAGTTTTTTTTATGTGCACTTTTCAGACCGTGACATGATATTAGAGGTGAAAATAAACCATATGATCAAATTAAACTAATTGAATTTTTGATAATGTTAATTGATTTAAATTAAACTTAATAATTAAAATGGTACAAATGGGCTAAATAGATTGTCATTTATTGGGCCTTAATTTCAAGGGAATCAAACTTAAGCCCAAAATCTCGGCCTCAATCTATGGCCCGTCCGACCGAAATCGGTTCAAATCAACGATTCAGCTCCCACCCTCTTTTGGTCAGCTTATTCAGTGGCAGTATCGTAAATATATAGAGAAGCGTAAATAAACAGTTTGAACAACTAGCAAAACGTAACTCGAAGTATGCAATTCCAGGATACATTACTTAGCTAAACAATAATCTAATTATTTGTGCATATTTTGTTTTTGAGGTATTCTTCTTAAAATAGATTCACCTCGGCATGAACGGGAAAAGAAATTTAAGTAGTTTAATAACGGATTCAAAATTAGTTAAGACATTGAGTTAAATTATATAGAATTCAAAATGCACTTGATCGTGGCGCAAAAAAACCCTACCTACAGACCCACCATGAGGATAGTTGCAAATCGGTAGTTAGGTATCTCAAATCATATTCGCTTGGTGCACGTCACATATAGTCTTTTGTGACTATCATATTACACATGACATTGGTAATTCAAGGGCCATGCCTAATGACTTGTCTCGAATGGCTCACAATTATTTTTAGTCATGGCCATTCCCGTGACTATTGACCATATTTTTGTTAGTGAACCCTTGAGTACGTAAGTTGCGAGGCATTGGAGTCACCCGGCTCGGCTAGGGTTTCACCCCATCAGTAGGTTGCAAGGCATTATAGTCACTCTCAACTAGAGTCCAATTCTAACTCATTTCAGTCGCTCAACTTTGTTCATACGAAATTATTCTATCCAATTGTTGTTTAAGTGTGAATTTCACAGCCATTGATGATCCTGATCGAAATCGGACCAAATTAAACAAAAAATCAATAAATTGATGCCAAAGAAAAAGAACATACGATATCGATCGGGATAATTTTATTAAAACATTCGTAGAAAGAATTATCAGACATTGAACTAAATGCATCACTTCGTTCTTAATTTTATTAAGCAGAAGAAAGAAAACATTACACTATGTTTCAAAGAAGAAAAAAACACCATACACTAATTTGTTAACCATGTCTTTCGCAGCATCTACTGAAAATGATAAAACAACAAAAGTTGAAATGTTCTGGGAACCACAACATCTTTTCGGGCTCAGAAGAAGAGTCAGGAATTGGTAAACCTGTCGGCTCTGGAAATAACATATTTTCAGTTGCAGAAACGTCTCTAACAGCGGAGCAGCCATGGTCAGTCATCACGACGGCGATGACTACAATAAGAAGGCCAACGACCACTACAGAGAATCCTTTCATCGATCTCGACATTTTCGAATATCTTCTGCCAACAACATTGAGCTCATATTTATATTCTTCATTCAGGTTAAATATTTGAATCTTTAATTTTTATTTATTTATTTAGGGTAGGTAATTATGCTTGTGTCAAATTCAGACGTAATTATAGCGATAACTTACCGTTTGTGTATATGTGTTACACTTGGATTATGTAATTGCAATTTGCAAGCACAAATTTAGGCAAGAGAAATATTATTTAGTTAAATACTCTATTTTGTTTTTGTTTTGTTGGAGTATTTAATAGGTTTTAAACAATAATTGTCATGAGAGATATATAATTACTATAACTAAATAATATATTATTTAAAGGAAAATATCACTTTAGCCTCTTTTATTTTGTTAATTTAACAGATAGCCTCCTACACTATAAATTATTATTTTTAACCATTTTTACTTCGACCACTTTGCTAGTTGTTTGGGTCCTTTTGTTACAATTGTCGTCATCTTGACGTTAACTGATGAGCATTCACTACACCACGTTATGATGAAATAGATATGTATTAGGATATGAAATGAGATATGATGAAATTGACAAATAAAATGTGTGGTTTGAAAACCCTTCGTATAATCTTCGTGATACCTCCCCAATTTTCCTCCCTAACCAACTGTTTCTCTCCTATCTTCGATGTCTACTTCATCGGTGTGAGGATGTGTCCAGATTTAATGTTACGAAGATGAATGTTGGAAAGGAAGGACCCAAACAGCAAAGTAGTTGAATTAGGAGGGGGTAAAAACAGTGATTTATTAGTTTAGTGAGCTATTTGTTAAGTTGGTAAAGTAGAGGGGCCAAAATGCTATTTTCTCTTATTTAATTATAAAACAGAACACTAAAAGGGAAAAAAAAAAACGTAAATCTACTCGTCATTAACAAATTTTCCTTAATCTTATCTTTTAATTTTTGTTTAGGGTAAGTAATTACGCATGTGTCCAATTCAGACGTAATTATAGAGATAACTTAGCATTTTTGTATATGGGTTTATCTTTATAACAGTAAACGGACACTTGAATTATGTAATTGAAAGCACAAATTAAGGTAACTGGAAATATTATTTAGTTAAATACTCTATTTTGTTCTTGTTTTGTGAGCTAGGTATTCTTCTCACTACATAATTAGTACCAAATTGTTACAACTGCAATAGGGCAGTGATATGTAAATTACGTGACCAATCCGAAAAAATTGCAAAAATTTACATTTCCCCCCCTTTTCGTGGGAGAAGTAAAGGTTACTTGAACATAAGTGATGTCATACCTCTCAACTTTATAGGGAAAAGATCGATATCAACATACTGCCCAGTTTCGAGCATTATGATTTCGACATACTGCTCGATCGATGAGTTGAAGCAAAGAACTGAATGACTGAAGGAGAAACTGGGTCTGACCCGTTAAACATGATGATATATTATGGCTAATACAACATTGTTTCATATTTGGGTACCCATCTGGTTGGGTATGGGGTGAATACCTTGAAACCTGTCCCCACCCCTTACCCGCTCTAACTGGGTACCGAGTTTACCCATACCTGTCAAATTTATCCGGTCAACGAGTAATCCCCACCCAATTTGGCCGAATTTCAGGTGGATACCCATTACCATGCCTAATTCCAAGAGAGAATGTGGAAGATATGATCATCTCACAATATACATATTTAAGAGAATATTATGAGGCAATTTACGCAAGATTATGTATAAATTATCCCAAATCTTATGCTACCTAATTAAATTTTTGATCATGTTATTTGATTTAAATTAAACCTAATATTTTACTACCAAAAAAAAATTAAACCTAATAATTAAAATCGTACAAATGGGCTAAATAGATTGTAATTTATTGGGCCTTAATTTCATGGGAATCAAACTTAAGCCCAAAATCTCGGCCTCGATCTATGGCCCGTCGGACCAAAATCGGTTCGAATCAACGATTCAGCCCCCACCCTCTTTTGGTCAGCTTATTCAGTGGCAGTATTGTAAATAAACAGATACGTGGCTACCGACGCGCCGCCGCCGCAGATTCTCATCTCATTATCCGGCCACCGTGAATGTGATTAATTGAAAGCTTAGAGATGACCACTTTAAGGATGACCACGAACAAGGATGACCACTTTATGGAAGCCATCTTCATCGCCACATAGAGTGGAACCTAGATCCAGTACACAATGTTAGAACAATCGATCTTATGACTAATCATCACAGTCACAAGTAGGGAGAGATCCCAAATCAAGTGTGGATAGATAGAATTGGGAATTCGAACCGTGCATATATACGCTCTTATACATGTGTATGAACGTATTTGTACATAGAAACACTTGACATCTTTAAAATGATCCTTAGCCTTAGCCTTGAGACTACAACTCCATAGAAATCATTTCACAAACTTGACACTGCAATGTGTATGACTATATTGTCTGATTCAATACCAAAAATGAGCAGACAAATAATCTAAGGATAAGATGCACTTGAGCTAGAATGAAGGCATAGAACACAAAGTGTTTGTCATCACCTGCGGGTTGGGCTTTGTAGGTTTCGCCCTTTGTCTGGACCTTGCTCGCAGAGGAGCTCGTCAAGTCTGCACCTTCGATCTCCGTCCGAGTGTTGGACAACCTAACATCGTCAATTTACAAACCCAAGGTTGCCTCCATGGACTTAGTCCAAGAGTAGGAATGAGACAACAAAAACGAAACCTTCTTCCTACAGGTACTCATCCATTGTTTGATCACACGGTACTGTCAAAATCCAACCAACATCAGAAAACTTTAGAATTTGCAGAACAACATATGATGGTATAATTAGAAAACCAGTGATCAATTACCTTGCTTTCACATTGACAGAAGAAGTCACACTTTGGTCCTAAGTTCTAACCAAGAATTAAGCAGTTTAAACAATGGAGAAGCGAAATTACAATAAATAATGTAACTGCTTTTATTGTCTCAATAGCAAATGGGAGAGGAAAGTTAAACAGAGTTGTAGCTAATCTTTCAACGGTTTGCAGAATTATGGAGCTTACCGATTCTGGAACTTGCAATCGTCAAGTATATGGCGATGCACAGAAGCTAGTATCACTGACACTGAACGAATTGCACCCTGCCTCATGAGTTGCAGAAGATATGTTTCCATTGATGCAGGTTACTGGACAGGCTGTGTACAAGATATGCTTCCATTCTGCTCAGAACAAGTACAAAGGGAGAAAAAAGGGTGGTTTAAGCAGCAGCTCCAACTGGAACACCTCCAGCCTCCTTAAGCCTAGATTTCCCATATAGAGTTTCTTCGAACCGGATGATGTCATTCTTGGAGCCATAAAGCAACTTGTGTTCTGTCATCAAGTTCCTAGATTACCTTGTCTAGAGCAGACTGATGGCCATCACTGCTGTAACCTCCAGCACTCTCAACTAAGAGCCCCAATGGAGCGACCTCGAACAACAACCTCAGCTTCGCTTTGGTTGTCGGTGATATCACGTTGGTGAAGATGCCTCTTACACAACACACAGTTTGCAAATCCAATTCAGGGCAAAACAAGAAGGAACCTTCATCAAGATCAAGAAGAAGGAACTGATCATAAGTTCCAGGATAAGTGGTTCGAGTGAGTCCCAAACCCCCATGGCAGCAGCCACTGCATCCCAGCTAGTGAATCCGGTTAGCTTGTCCACAATGCTGGATCCATCAAGTGGATCAAAAGCAACACTGAATCCACCTGCTCATTACCCCCAAAATCACATCAACTGGATTGTTTCATGTGTCAGAGAATTTGATACAATTGTGTAGTGGATAGTCCATTGAACTATAACCCTATTAACAATCATTTAGTATATAGTCACCAAAAATATTATAGATTGAGAATTAACTAGTCCAGATCAACCATTCAGCACTTCACCACTCACGAGATTACACGTGGCTCAAGCACGAATCTGAGAGACACTTATAAAATTAAAGAAGGTTATCATTTACAACATCCGATATTGTGTTATTAATCCTCCGCGCTTCAAGGTCCTCTTCTCTCATATTTTTTCTAATTGCCTGGCCCTTAATTTCTCATCTTATCTTACTATCCTTGTTCTTGAGGACCTTGTGAGGTATACATCCTAAAACGTGTTTCTCTGACAAACACGAAGTTAAGACTTAAGCGAGAGTCAAACTCAACCAAACCCATCTCGTTCTTCAACTAAACCACTTATTAATGTACCCGATTCTAATTAGGGGATAAAAAACCATGAGCGAATATTCAAGATTAAACAGTTTCGTTGATTTGATTAGTGTAAGTAGATTAGTAACCCATTGAGATTATATATATATAATATATATATATATATATGTACATGTTAGTGGTTGAGTAGTAATCTCCAAATGATAGTAGTAAGCGTCTTGGCGTGTTTAGTGAATGTGGGACAGAGAAGTATCACCCTATGAGTTATCGTAGAGTCTTAAACTAGTGTGCACATTAAGCTGAAGACATCTGTCATCGAGTGCTAGGTTGTCATGACCCATCAATGTTGGGGCAAGGTTCGTATTTATAGGTTATAGAGATCAGGGTTGAGTCATCACGTGTGTAGTCGGTAGATTCGTGACCTGGCCTGGAAGCGATCATAACCGTCCAACTACGAAAGGATCGGGGATCGCTCTAATCTCTAACTCTAGGAACGCAACACATGGATCGTGTCTAGCTGGCTAGTTCTAGCTGTTGGTTACGTTGTTGTTGTTATTATTCAGCCAACAACAACTGCATACTTATTTTTACAATTTTAATTTTTACATTTTGTTATTATACTTTTATAGTATATAGTATACTGCAGTATAGTCTCTTGCAAAATTAATTCGTTTCCAGTTTCCTGTTGATTTTCTTCTGCTGCTTTCTTCTAATTAATTAACCAGAAAGAGCTAGCTTCTCTCAACACATTGTTCCATTTTGTTCTTCTAACCAGAAAGAGTTTCTCTCAGCTGAGATCAACTGATCAAAAGGTGATTTCTGGATCTTATGTTTCCAGTCGGTTTTGTAATTCTTGTCATTGTTGCTTGTATTTCTTAACATATTTGCTTTTGTATTTTGGCCAGGTATATACGTACATACATACGTACACAAAGATGCGTCCTATATTGATGCCAAGGTTCGAGGGCAAACCCGATCTCCAGACCCTAGTGTTCGTGTTGGGGCTCGTAGGGTACACATTCACATTGCTCGGGGTCATCTTTGACCCCATGTAAGTACATATCCTCATTGTTATTTTCGATTTTGACTCAACTCAACAAATTTAAGCTATTTAGTGACCATTGTAGTTTTTAGTGACCATGTTGTATTTTTAGGGACAGTAATAGTGACCTCAGTTAACACTGTAACATCGTCTAAAATAGGAAATGTTCAGAAAGCAGACATAGATGAGCAAAAAAAAGGGAACTATTTCGAAACGGGTCACTTAGTGTTCAATTCGATTTTCTATCAATTTGACCAAAATTCGCTCATTAGTCTATAAACGTGAACTAAATGTCCAAATAAATTTCTATACAAGTGATTATTACATGTTCAAACACACGATTTAAATGGTCTTCCACATGCTTATATATATGATTAATTATTACCCTTTTTTTTTTACAGACGGTTGTTCCGAAAGCTCAAGCGAGACCCCTCGTTGACCAAGAAGTACACGACGTCGTGCTACGTGGGATGCATATCCCACATCTTAAAATATACTATGGTAGATCTTGAGAACTTTTTTGCCACATAGGATATAGCCATTCTCTCAAATTTCCACATCATTCTTAATTTTTATATGAAAATTCATAATTTATCTTTCTTATTAAATGTCCTATTAATTGCACATATGTATTTATTTCTAACTCTCACTCAATATTTATTTCTAACTTATCAATATTTAAATTGATGATCCTTACATATGATATATAAATATACTAAAATAATACACCGCCATAGGGCGGTAGGCACAAAAGCTAGTGGTCAGCTACGTCAGTTACGCTCTGATGTTCTGGTACACAAATTTTAATTTTATGCAATGCTAATTTAGATTATTTAAAATAATAATTTGATAATTTGATATATCAAATGCTTTGTTTGAACCCCCAATTTATTATTTAACGTGCATGTGTTTGAGTATATAATTTAATTTGTACCTTGTTAAATTCTTGTGTGTTTATTGTTGAGTTTAAGGTATTAAGCTTTTATGATCCTAGTTTCCTGTTGTATTATGTGATTTGATGTTCTTCGTTCTATAATTTTCTGATATCAATAATGCATGTGTTTTCCTCTTAGGGCTGTTTGGTTGATGGAATTGGGTTCTAATTCCCGACCCACTAGGAATTGGTCCAAGTAATTGCACTACTAATTCTAAGTGGACCGGGAATAGAAACCCAATTTCCAGACCCAATTCTATCAACCAAACCACACTTAGTTAATTGACTCAATGAAACCAAACATAGCTTTAATGATTCATAATTTTTACAGTAATGCCGTTGTGTGGGAACATTTTACCAAACTAGTGAACCATACCGAAAATTTAGATAAATGACAATACAATCACTCAACCCTTTAGATGTTTCTGGTTTGGTCCCTCTTCTCTTCATCAACAGGCTTCGGCCTTCTAATGGGCCTTAGGCCCAAACCCGTTTCTTTGCTTAGGCCGAGAGAAACATTAATTAGGCCGCAAGCTCAAATCATTTGGGCTGGCCGAACAAGTGGACGGTAACCAAGGCTTGGTCCATATCAATTGGTTCAACCAATTGATTTAGGACCTCGACCTAACCGTTAACTCGAACTTCATTAATCTAAAAAGTCAAACTTTCAATTTAATTAATAATTTTCAATTTAATACGCCACTCCAGGTACTACACACCGTTAGTTTTTACATTTGACATCGGTGCTGCGGTAGCCTTTGGCACCGGAGTGGTAGCAGAGATTTTACTCTTTCGTAGAGTACGTCTCTGCTTAGAGTGCTGGGACCAGAAGTACTTCATCACAGTGGCGTTCGTGACGGCCTCTAGCATGATCATTGGCATCATTGCTACCTCCTTCTTCTACTTCCACGACCGACCACGACGCAATTATGTTGGCAACAACACGTTGGTCCTTTCGGTCATCATTCTGGCCTTCGGGTTCTATGACGCGGTAAGAAATAAATAGACATAAATACTATTATTCATACTAGAGATTAACTAACTAACTAACTAATTAATCACCATCTTTTTTCCATTCAGAGAGTGCTATGGCAGTCACGTGATATACCAGATCTATCATGGTATACATATACCTTCGGATTTTTCGGAGGTGTTGTGACCATGATCTATGGTATCATGATCACCAACAAGTTTACCATCGTAAGTACAACTCTCTAATAAGGTTTAAAATTATTGACTAACGAAAAATATTTATCTAATTATACTATAATTTGTTATGAACTGGCAGGCACGCAATGCCATTGCCGCCCTTCTGAATGGGCTCATCCTCTTCGTTATGCTTAGGCATCACTGGAGGACCCATTGGCGGTTCCCTTTCTCCGCTCCGATCCCACTCATCCTCGACCTCCTACGGCACTTAAAGAGCAGGTATTAAATAGTTAATAAATATTTTTATTTAAATTAACTGATTAACATATTAATTCTAATTTTTTTGACTTTGATTTTCAGCTGACGTACGGGGTAGACACGCTCCCCCTGCACATGCTCCGCCTCCTACTCGGTCTTCTCGCCTCCGCCTCCGCCTCCGCCTCCGCCTCCTACTCCTCCGCGGCGGGCACCGAGGATTATACACGAGATAGAGGAGCTATGGGACTGATTTCCATTTGTGTAGTTATGAAACTCTCGTAGTATTTGAGATGTAGTTCTCTGAGTCTGAATTTGTTGGCTAATAAGCCCATTCAGTACCTTATGTTTGGGGTAATAACAAATCAGTACCCACAGTTTAAAAAATAACTTATGAGTGTCGTTCGTATGAAAATTTAACACATCCATCCGAAATGACGATTTCGTCCAATTTTGCATTAAATTTCCACATCACGCGTCCTATTTTTATTAAAATGCTAACGTGGATATATCCACGTCACCTCACCTGAATAAAATGACCCCCTCTGCAATTTCTGTCTCTCTTTCTCTTTCTCAATTTGTTCCTCACCTGAATAATTATTCCCCTCTTCTTCTCTCTCCACCGACAGAGCTCCGCCAACCACCGCTGCAATCCACTACATGTCCAGATCAAACTCAATACCACCACCGTCGCTGCCTCTATCAGCCTCGTCCTACCACCCCCAATCTATCATTCGCCTCCCCCGCCTTCCTTAAGACGGCTATTGGCGCCGCTCCACAAGCAGCACTCCTGGTCACCGGAGTATTGATCAATTGAAGCTTCTTTCCCTGAATTGAATGTCAATTCGTTGAACAGAGCTTTTGTTTGTCACGAATTAGGATTTAATTTGAATTCAAAATTGGATTGGGTTTGATTGTAGGTGAGAATCCCCAGACGGTGACGAAGACGCAGATGAGGTATTGGAACATCACAAAGTTGAAGCAGCTCCTTACCTTGTTGGTTCGTTGTGAGCGAGCTTGGTAATTTGACGAATCTCGATTACTTCTGGATGGCGGATTGTAACCTCGAAGATTCGATTCCTTACTCACTTGGTCAGTTGAGCAAGCCGGAGAATCTGGATCGAACCTAACTAATAACTAACACATGGCAAAGGAAAACAAATAGGGAGGGGTTTTAATTTTCAATTGACGGATCAGGCACAACTAACGTGGATATATCCACATCTGTGTTTTAATCCAAATAAGACGCGTCATGTGGCCATTTACGGACAAAATTGGATAGAATCGTAATTTTGGATGAATGTGTTAAATTTTCATACGAACAACACTCGCAAGTTATTTTTCAAACGGTGGGTACTAATTTGTTAATACCCCAAACGTAAAGTACTGAATGGGCTTATTAGCCGAATTTGTTGGTTAATATGTAAGGTATGATTGGTTAATCTGTAAGGTATGATGCTGAATTAAGTAACTCAATGATTTAACCACGGTTCAAAACCCCTGTTAAACCGTACACGTTTAGCAACAGGGGTTCTCGAAGCCCTGTTAAACTGTACGCGTTTGAGCTTAGGATTTCCATCTCCATCCCGCTATGGCAACCTTCATCTTTAGCTCTGACAGTGGCCGATCGGTGGCCAATCGGCCATCGCTTTCCAGGTCTATATGCTCCCATTAATTTCTTCTTCCTCCTCATCTTCTTTCAATGCCGAATAAATCCAGGACGATAATCACTTTCCCTTCCCGACGTCGAGTTCCTGATAAACCCATGAATGACTCCACACATCCTATTGTAGTCTGTCATTGATTTACAGGTTCATACAGCAACCCTAGAAATTAATCATTTGGAGTTTTCTTAAATTTGCGTGTACTTATTGATATTTTCCATCATCTTTCTTATTAATTTTTAGGGATTCAGTAAACGGGCTTTGTCGAATGAGGTAGAAAATATGTCGGGGAATGGTGGGTATTCCAGGTCGACGGAGACGAACAATGGTTCATCAGTTTTCGTGCTGGCGAATTGCTGGAGGAATTTGAATTCGAGTTCCTGCAGGTTGTGTTAGGAGAATGCTGAGGAGTCATTGGTGGGTTGCTTGCCTATAGTGTGGAAGGGAGGGCTTTGAATACATGGTGTTTTGTGAGGTATTCTGATAGGGATTTTCTCAACATTGAGGACTCTGGAAATGGAAGCTCTCAACATTGAGGTATACATGGTGGTGAGATTTGAGAATGAGATTCATAGTGTTTGCTTCTAATTTTTATGTCTGATGCTAAGGAGTTATATAGTTTTCTTTGTGTTGCAGCTCCTGCTGCTGTGATAGCTAATTTCAGTTGTCAGCTGTGTTGTTCTGCTAGTTGGTGGAGCTATTGCAGGTTTCATTTGGAGAAACAAATACATTGAGTAGAAAATAAGAGGTAATCCAAACTTAGGTTACCTGCATCAGTTCGTCAGAGATTGAATTTCCATGAATTTGAATTTGCTTCTGCCAGATGGAAGAGAGATAGCTGTGAAAAGGATATTCTTCAACAACAAGCATAGAGTAGCATAGTTCTTCAATGAAGTCAACATGATCAGCAGCGTTGAACACAAGAACCTCTTCAGGTTGCTGGGTTGCAGTTGCAGGTCCTGAAAGCCTCCTTGTCTATGAGTCCCTTACCAACAGGAGCCTTGATCGCTACATATTCGGTAGCTTCTTTTTTTTAGGGGAAATCATTAGCTTCTGAAACTTATAATGTGTGAAAATGTGACATATGCAAACAAGGGTAAGGCACTGAGGTGGGACAAAAGGTATGAGGTGATCGTGGAACTGCATAAGGTTTAGTTTACCTTCATGAGAATTCCAAGATAAGAATCATACACAGGGACATCAAGGCCAGTAACATTCTGCTGGATTCAAGGTTTCGAGCTAAGATTGTTGATTTCGGGTTGGCTAGATCTTTCCAGGAGGATAAGAGTCATATAAGCATAATCATTGCAGGAACCCTGTAAGTATTTATCTTTTCTTATCCTCACAGATCTCCTCTCATAAGGATTTTTAATAAGCTACTTGGTTATAATTTCCAGAGGATATATGGCTCCGAAGTATCTAGCACATGGCCAGTTGATGGAGAAGGCAGACGTTTACAGCTTCAGAGTACTACTGCTCGAAATCAAGCTAGTTGAGCTCCCAATGGTATCAATTGTTCATCTTCTATTCAATTTTACTAAGTAATTCTGATGTCAGCACAAGAAGGGAACGTAGCTTCTCATTTCTTTACTTTGATTTGATTATGAATGTGCAAGAGAATTCTGGTGAAGAACTTGGAGGGATCATCTCTGGAATCATTAGTGGGATTGATCCATCACTGAATCTTTTAAGAAAAGGCATGAATTGGCTGTAAGAACAAATGACTTCTTGCTACAATTAATTTCACAAAATTATCTATGTCCTTGCTGATAATTGACATGCCCTGTGGCGACAGAGATATATAATATTTTCCTTTACTAACCTGTAGCTTCAACCCTTTTTGTTAAGTTTCACAAAAATTAGTGGGAGTTCCCTGTGCTACCTTAAGTATTTTTCTTTTAACTCACATATGGTGAAGTCTTCATATGATCATCCATGTTAAATGTGTTTGTTTCAAGTTTTTCATCAGCATGAACTAAAGTATTATCAACTTGTTGCATTGTGTTTCATATGAAATATTGCTATCTTTAAATCTCAACAGGGTGGATCAGATGGCACAACTCGTCGATGAACGTGATCTTGGTGTGACGAATGTGATCTTGGCGTTTTGACATCTTCGATGAGTCTTCTTGTTTCTATAGAATCATCATGAAGCTTGTTGGTTGTCTACCAAAATGTGTGAAGACTTTGATAGTGACTTACTAGGAACCTTTGTAGTTGTTGCATTGTATTATGTAGTGTTGATATTGAGTAGATCCTGAGTATATCCTATTATTGTTTTGATCAGTATAATGAATCATGAATGTTTATTTATATTCATGAAGATGACTTTCTTTTATTATGTAAATTGCTAATTATTATTCAAATTCAAAATTTGAATAAGCCTAGTTAAACGGATACTATTATTTAAGCCTAGTTAAACGGTGCGTTTCAGTTGTACTAACTCAGCCTCAGTAACACGACGTCGTTCTAATTTTTTTACCCTGAGTTCCCAGTCAAATTTAAATAACCTTGGCGCGTTACTCACTGGAGTTCTAATCGTAACAACAACAGTCATTCCGTTTTATTCTCCTGGTCTGTAACTTTTAAATATTTATAAAACCTACCCAACTAACTTTTTCAGTTAGTTCATTTCAGTCCAGCAGTTACGAATTTGATTATTTCGTTAACGGTTGATCTTAAAATGCTTGAATCGACTCTCGATATAATTAGAATATTATTAAGTTAATAATTTAGAAATAATAGTTCTCATTATATGTTATTGTACATATCATGTTTAATAGTTACAAAAAAAAAAAAAAAAGACATATCATGTTTAATGATGAAATAAAATAGTTATAACCTTTGAATAAGTCAAGTTATGCATAAGTATTATGCTTATGATTTGCATATGCAAGTTATGTTCAGTAAATGAGTTTGAATGACAGATTCAGTTAACAGTTTCATGTATGATTAGTTCAGGAATATGATAAGAATATGTATTCATATTTGGTTGTGATTAGCAATGGTTTATTGGTCATGTTACATGGTTGTTGTGTTGTGTGATTGATTGTATTCTTGTTGAGAACTAGTTCACGATGTTATTGAGTTTACTAATAATATTCTTCATGTGTAAGACTTAATAGTATGTTTACTACTCAGTTATGTTTAAAGGATCCCTAGCCAGTTAAGAGTCATGATGAGTACAAGTTCACAAGTCGTATGAGATGATTAATGCAGTCAAAAACTTTAATGACATGAGAACTCTCTTGAGTTATGTCGTGAATAATGTTACAAGTAAAGTTGTGAATTATGCTATGAATAGCTTTATGATGAATGTTTTGAGTTATTATTGTGTTAATATTATGATAGTTCGATCCTATGTTATTGGGATCTTTTCTATGGTTGTCTATTGATTTGAGCACGAAAGATATCCACCAGGTTATTAGAAGTTGTTTAGCGAGCTTGAGGAGCTGATTCGAGGTATGGAGTGTGTCTACAGTAATGTAAGACTGGGACTTGCGATAGCTGTTTTTTATTTACGTGTTTTTCATTTCATGTTGCCAAGTGTTTAGGGCTTAGTTATCAAGTTATGATTTTACGACTATGAAATTTATCAAAAGTTTATATATATTCTATTTAAGTTTATTTTCAAGTTTCTCGGCCGAGTCATTTTGCTAAGTATGTGGAGGTTTTAAGCGTAACACCCTCGTGATGTTTTATGTTTTCCGATATTGTAAATAATATTTTAGTACTTTTGTTTATTTGAAAAGTGAGGGTGTTACATACCTTCCCAAATGTATGGTGCATTTGGTGCGAGAGGAATGATAGAATTTTTAGAGGTAGAGATAGATCTCCGATGCAAATTGTGTGGAAGATCATTTTATTTTTAGGTAGATGGCTTAAAGTAGGGGATTGCATTTCTCGTATGGAGCTGCAACTGTGGATGTCCCTTTGGCAGGGAGTTTTTGATCCTGGTTGAGTTTTGGGATTTTTGCGGCATTTTGGCTCCATGGGCTGTTTTAGTTTTGGCCTATGGGATGTTGGCGTGTGATGCCTGTTTAGCTTTTGGGTGTCATTTTTGTGCAGGGTTTTGTGTGCCTTTGGTGACAGGTTGTATAGTTTGAGGGAGAGAGTTTTGCTTTTGGTTGTGGCTGAGTTTCAGCGTTTGGGGAGGTTTGATTTCTCCTGTTTGTATTCTTGCTTTGTGTTGCTCGGTTTGGCGCATATATATATAGATGCTCATTATTCATATAAAAAAAAAACTTCTAATACAGACAACTCTGCATCTTTTCCCTTATACAAACTTTGAAACATAAAGCTACAGTTAAATGATAAAAACAAACTATTCTAACGTTTTACAAGAAATTACATCATCAAACATGTAGGCAACAACACTAAAGGTATAGAGAATTAGGTGTTTTGTCTGCTTTGAAAATAGACGGTTTGGATGAGTGATAGTGATTATATAGATTGTTGGGTCAATATTCGAAATTAATATAAACCAGAACAAAAAATATTATTTGCAAAGATAAAAATATTATATGAGATTTCCAAATTACTTTTTTTGTGGGGCCCACTTTGAAATTAAAATCTCTCCTAATCCCCTTTTGTTTGTTTGGCAAACCAAACAAGCTATTTGGCTCAATTCTCCGAACTTGGATCTCTCCAAAATTTTCTAAATCTCTCAATTTAATGCCAAAATCTGGCCAAATTACTAACCCTAATTCCACCAAACAAATGAAACCTTATCATGTGAGATTTTTTTTTTGACAAGTATCATGTGAGATTAGTATCTTATATGAGAACATATTTTCCAATTGTTGGATAAGATTTTCGTAAATTTAATGAATTTACCATTGGATAAGATATTCGAGATAATATAAATATGAGACGATGGAAATTGAAGATTGGCAAAAGAGAGAAGGTCAATAAACTACTATATAGCAAAAAATAAAAAAGGATGACGACGATGAAAGGATTCACTGTAGCGGCGGTTCTTATTCTAATCATCGCCATCGTGATTGCTGATCACGGCTGCGCTGCTGCCGGGAGAGGTATCGCTACTACTGCTACTACAACAAACAAAAAGATGTTATTGTTTGATCACAATAGAAGACAACTTTATAACGATTGTTGTAATCTCATAGTAGGTGACTGTTGTGATATGATGCACGAACAATTGCACGCCTAATTTTATTCGCTGGATTTCTCCAATAAGATTGTATTTCCTAAGTGTCTTTCTGATTTTATTACTCACTGAAATAAGGCTATCATTGTTACAAACTGATGATAATGAATGAAAATAAGTCTGTATTTGTGTGTTGGTTATTTGATATAGTAAGATTTTTTTTCACCAATAACTTAGTGCAAATTTTAATTATAAAAAAAAAAAACTTAGTGCAAATTTTGTTACAGTATGTGCCGACTGATTTTGTACTCTAGGAATTCAAATATATCCCAAGCCAAGGAATTGATATTTTAAATCAAACCAAGGTGAGGTGAATAAGTCATGTAGATGCAGTTGCTTGGTGTGTTTCTTCAGCTCTTTCATAGGTTGATTTCGAAGGCGATGCGAAACTGGTTTCCAAGGCAGTACGTGATCTTGAAAGCTCAAGAACACGTGGTGGGGTCATCATACAAGAGATCATCTGTTTATTGGCTTCAAGTCCAAGTTTTAAGTTGCTCTTGGTGCGACGTTCAGCAAACAGAGCCGCCCATTCTGTGGTACGTTTGACTCTTAGATATCTCCCAGGGGTGTTGCCGGTAGTCCTCACACCCTGGGTAGATTTATAGCTTATTACCTTGATTCTCCTCTCGGAGCTTTTTTCGTAAAAAAAAAGTCAATTTAAAAATTAATGGTCCCATATTTTTTTTTAAACAGAAACACAAAACAAAAATATCATAAAAAATTGTACCACAAATGAATTCATCAGTGAAGAAAGGTGTGGAGTTGGTTAATTAAGTAGAAGTTTTAACCTATGACTAACAAAAAAAATATCGGTAAAAAATCAACTGAAATTCGGTCAACCGAAAATTAATCGTGACCTTTAAACATCTAGTTTAACATGCCATATTTTGACCGAAAAAGTTGTCCAGTTTTGACCGATTTAACCAATTATGACCGATTAGACCAATTTAACCATTTTTACAGAATATGACTAATTTAACCTACCTTTAACCTTAAAATTCCATGTAAATTGAATAGTATCATAAATTATACACCATATAAGTATGCATTAGTAATAGAACTCATTATTTCATTATTGTTTTAGTCAATATCGGTTAACTACCGGTTAACCATATTTTAACCGTTAACCGAATTACTACAAATGTTTTAACTAGACTGACCAATCAATTGATATATCATTGCTGAACCGATTTTGTTCACTCAATCAATTTTGGCCATTAACTAAACCGAATTGCCACCCAAGTGAAGTACCACATATGGAAAGAACCCCACCGACATAAAATTATTTGGACTATAAGATATAAGTTATGTGTTTAAAATATATCTTATAGTTTCTTCACACCAACGATGTAATAATTCAAGTTACACGATAGAATTATTCAATCAACACAAACATCCATCATTGAACTAGTGATGGTATTCAATCCAAGTCACAAAAGGATTATTTAAACAACACACATACATCATTGATGAACTAGTAGGATTCAACCAATCTTGATGATGAACACACAACTTATATAGGGACAGGATCCACCAAAAGACTTGTAAGAAGCTCTTTCATAACGGTCTTGGAGTTCGTATAAGTGTCCTCATCCTTGTACAACAAGTCCATCACTCGAACCTTGTTGAGTATTGTCAAGAGAACGGGCATCGGAGCCTTCAGAGGCCGCAACATATCTTCGTTCATATCTTTCCACAGTTTCTCCACCAACTTGTTCAACTCCAAGTGTGCCTCTTCCTTGGACACCCCGTATTGTTTCATGTAACATTCCACCGTAGAAGCCACATGTCCTCTCTCTTGCTCAAACTGCACCGGTGCACATAAAAAAGCTAAGAGTTCATAGTCTAAAGGGGATTCATTTGACTCGATAGACGAAAAATTGTGTATATGTACATACCTCGTGAGATACAATGTCATCCATGAGCCTGGCAATGGTCGAGCCAGCCACCGAGATCTTGGGCTGGCTGAATAGCCACTCGAACACCTCCTCGGAAGCAACTTCTCCCATCCCACAATAGATGACGGTAATTGCCAAGGGATAACCTATGCTCATGTAGCCATTTTGGAGGTGTTCTTCCACCGTTGCTACATAGTTGTTATTGTACCATCTTGCTTCCTTTATGAAGGCTCTCGCTATTTGTTTCACCTGAATTTTGTACAATATTTTTTTCCGTCATAGATAGTTCCATCAGTAGAAAACCCATATAGCAAAAGAGACAAAACACGAAACTTCTACCACCTAGGCAGGCAAGATTACCGACAAATTTCTTGAAATTTATACACAATTGAGTACTTATTTTCATTTTTAAACATTGATTAAATCCTAACATGTGCTTTTATTTGATCTACTTACCCCTTCTCTAGCATAGTGCATACAAAATAATCTTCCTTCCTTTGAAACATGAGCTTCTATTTCAGCAAATACATCAAGCAATGCATTGAACCAATGTTTGAAATAGCTTGGGAGATTGTCTTCATCTCTAGTTTCCCACCTGTTTAATTCATTAAATTTTCATTAGTTTATTTTGCAAACCAAGATTTGGAATGGATGAAACTAATTATTATGAATTAACCTCTCAATAACTTGTGCCACAAGCTCAAGCTCATCAATGGTGCCATGGACATCGAAAATGTCGTCTAGCGCAGAGATAAGTGCAGTAATTTTGGTGACAAATATTCGACCAGTGGTGTATTCAGGCTTGATGAATCCTCCCAATGGCCACATGTAGCACTCTATCACTCTGTCTCTTGCAAATGGCAGAGTTTTCTCCTTCTCCAAATCTATCCACCACCTAATTTAGTCATCATATGTTTAACAAGATTGAGCACATGGATTGATCTGTTAAATTTCTAAACTTGAAGGGGCAAATCACATTTTTTTCCAATATAGATATCAACATAGCATAAGAGCAAATTAATAAAGTAAAATTTGAACATACTTGGTGAGGATCTTAAGCTCTTGTTGATGCAACTTCTGAACCAAGTTGAAATCCAACTTCCCTAGTTTTAGGATAGCTTCATTGTGGCCATCAATTTTTTCGTAAGTAGACATGAAATGCCTCGACTCTCTTATCGGCAACCCTTTTAGTATAGGCCACTTCAAAGAGTGCCTCACTTGACTAGCCCATGTCGAATTCTCTGATTCGACTATGAGCTCGAGTTTGGTACGTGCGAACTCCAGAGCTTCGTCGAGTAATGGTTCCCCGTTAACACGGTAATAAGAAGCTTCGTATAAGCTTAGGAGCCCCTTCACATCGTTACCCACTTCTTCCTTGAAGGTTCCCTTCTCATCTTTGAACTTCTCAAATACTTCTACACATGATATTAATTTCGGATTAATTAAAGGATAAAAGGAAAACAAAGGATTCAATTTGTTAATCACTTAATTGCACCTACCATGCATGGCTTAAATTGTTATAAAACATAATAAATTATGATTGAACTATAGTTATATCATTTTGGTGATTAATTTATGGTTTAGCCAGTTAAATCGTTAATTTATCTATTTTTTTGCATATAGAAGAACATGGTTAAAGTAATTAACAGTAAGGTTTAAGATGGTCGTTGAAGTCAAGCAGACAGGAAATTATTCTTAGTAAACAATATAAGATCCATTCAGAACTCTCTCTAAAAAACTCGTTGGGTTGCAATGGTTCATGACATGGTATCAAAGCCTTTGACCAACACGAGGTTAAGGTTTCGAATCCCCACCAAGGCTTATTGATGCCCTTGGTCTCCACTATGTTGCACAAGTCTTATCGAGCTGTGCAAACCTTAGCTCTTCTAAGAGCTTCCATTTGAGAGGGGGGGGGGGGGCGTGTTAGTAAACAATATAAGATCCATTCAGAACTCTCTCCCAACAACTCGAGTTATTGGAATAATATATGCAACAACTTTATGAGTTTGATTTGTAGTTTTGTTAAGTCTTGTCATGTGAGAAGTTGCCTTCATTGAATTGAGAAGCCTTACGTTTTGGTTTTTGTCTTATTTGTCAAAAACATACAAAGGCCGTAGTTATAAGATCAGTACACACTACTTGATGTATGACATGTGCGTTTTGTCGCCAATTATGAAGTGCAATAAAGAGGACTTCTAGTACAATAAAGAAATATTGAATATCGTGTCACTTACCCGGTATCATTTTAGATTAAGACATTACGATTGTAAAAAATCGAACTATCTATTAGTTCAATGTAGTTCGAGATAAAAAAGAACTCACCAGCAGGAATAACAGGGTAACCCTGTTGCCTGAGGAGCCGGAATCGGAGGGAAGCAGTGTACAACTCCTCATCTTCGACGCACCACTGTCGAAGATGTTAAGCAGAGCTGCCTCGATTTCGGGCTCGAAACGATAACCAAGACTGAGCCTTTGGACCGCGTCGATCATCTCCAACATTTCCAAACTAGTCTTCTTACAATCATCAGCTCCATTAAGCATACCCTTCACTTGTTCATTCAGTTCCTTAGCTTCCTCTTCCCATCCACTTATCACCTTTGATATAAAAGAAAAATCATTTCAAGACTATATATGAAGTATATTGCTGATGAATAACGGAGTCTCGAGATGATGCAATAGTTCATGATATGGTAAATCAAAGTCTTTGATGATAACTGAGAGGTTTTCTTATCAAGTTTCGGTAACTCCAATCTGGTGCACATGATTTATCAAACCTGTGCAAACTTCCAATTTTATCGAGAGCTTTTGTCTGAGAGCCGTGTTGATGAATAATATTAAATCAATATAGAACCCTCTCACAATAACTCGAGTAATTGAGATGAAACTGTTCATATAACAGTTTAGAGATAACATAAGGAACTAAGGATTGTGTAGGTGATGATTATTATATACCTGAGGATGATCGTGACCTGGTCGAGCGAAGAAATCGTTCCAAACCGAAGGGTGGAACTCAACCCTTCTTCTTCCTGAGTGCTCCATAGTACTTGGTTCACTAACAAGTATCGACATTGTTTGTACTTGATCTTTCTTTCTCTCTTATCTTTTCCTCTCTTGAAAGATGGTGTAAAATGGTGGATCTATACATTGTTATTTATAGTGCAAATTCACTCAATGACGAAACTGGAGTAGGTCAATTTAGGTCACCATTAATTTTAAAACGATTAAATTATATATATTTA
This sequence comes from Linum lewisii, assembly GCA_034768395.1. NCBI lineage: Eukaryota > Viridiplantae > Streptophyta > Magnoliopsida > Malpighiales > Linaceae > Linum > Linum lewisii. The sequence goes on from CM068304.1 coordinate 50,805,174, forward strand.
AAAATTGAATTTCATGCTTAGATTTATAAATTCACATAGGAATCTTCAATTATTTTGATTCCTCTATAAACTATTTGATCTTGGATCAAGTTGTATAAAACTTACAAAAATATTTGGACTAGATTGAAGAAATTAAAAAGATTTTGGGTTCGACATATAAAATAGAATTTACATATAGAAATATAACAAACTTATTCATTATCATGATTCCTATAAGGTAGCTGACACTCTAGCTCGTAGATCTTTGTCTTTGGAATCGCGGTTTATTAACCATGCTTCTCCCACTTGGCTCGAGAGTGCACTGATTGATATGTGCACCGATTTGAATCATTAATAAAAGCGAGCGTGACAGTTCTTCTGAAAAAACTTATTCATCATCATAATTTTAGAATGGGAGATTGCCATGTTGTAGCTCGAGTCCTCCCCCATCATATACGTACGTTAGAGTTGGCAAAATGCTGACTTGGCTCAATAAACCTGCTTAACTTGTCTATCTTGACCCGTAACTTGTTTATCTTGACCCGTAAAAAATTGTATAAATACAAACACCAAGTGGGTCACATGGACATAAGCATCTTTTCTACGTTGTTATCTAGCTAGCTCATTTATAAGTGCATTTTGTCGAGTTGCAAGAAAGTATCTTTCATTCAAGGTTAAGGATTGATGCCGCAAGTTGTTAAGGAAATATTTACTTTATTTTTTTATTTTTTTTAATTATCCTGCGGCCATGTCTCGGGACCGAGATGGGTCATTGCATGGTGGCGTCTATGGAAGTTCAGAAATTAGGCAATCTTTGAATAACTATAGTGCTCTATAGATGTCTTATCCCAATAACTCGAGTTGTTGGGAGAGGGTTCTGAATGGATCTTACACTACAAGAAATTGCATTATCAGAGACCGTGTAAAACGGTCCCAGAAAATGAAGAAACGGTCCCTGAAAGTCATTAAACGGTCTCCAAATGTATTCGAGACCGTTTACCTAATTGGTCCCAAACTTGATGGTCCCTGATTGTATTAGGGACCGTAAAATGATAGACGGTCCCCAAATATTTTGGGGACCGTATGCTTATACGGTCTTCGTATCCGAGCTTTCGGACCGTGATTGTGTTGCCGGTGATTAGGGACGGTATTTAGAAACGCTCTCTAAAGTTTGAATCCGAGACCGTTTCCATCGTCTCTAAAAATTTAAAAGCTATTGTTATAACGGTAGCTAAATCACTGATTGCGGACCATTTTTACGGTCTCAAATAATGATTCATGGACCATTATTACGGTCTCGAATAATGGTTCAGAGACCGTTTTTACAGTCTCAAATGATCATCAGGGACAGTTTGATATTGAGAACAAAATTCGAGATCGTTCATACGGTCTAGAGAACAAATAATTCTTCCACATATAAATGAATTTAATTCAACTTGACTTTGTACGTTCAAAATTAGAAAAAATATAAAAGACATTATCGTTTCCTACATCTATCATTCACAAATCATTCCAAAAACAACTACCAATACTAAAATGTCTTGTAAATCCTAACAAAAGCAGCATCCATTCCTTTCCAAATTCGTAGCTTGTGTACCTGCACATTACAAATTACCAAACCAGTTACCAAGCAATAGACCGTGATTGTGAACATAGGTTAGATTGGCAATCAGTGCGAAGATGAACATCAGAGGATTCAACACCTGCACATCCATGGTTAAATATCAATGTCAACATTAAGCATGTTGTAAATGACAATAAGAATATAAGTAACAACGTGAATTCTATGGAGAAAAGACCGACCTCCACACTTCCTCTTTTGATCTGCAGCGCCCAAAATAGAGGTCAGAAAGTGAGGAATCTGTACAGAGCTAGAAATTGAATTCAATGAACAGTATAAACAACTTACATTAAGCCATATTTGTGGTATTCGGCCACCCATGTAAATGGCAGCCATCAGCCATCCGAGCCATTGACCCACTGCACTGGATGCCATTCCACCTTCCTATTTACTTATCGATTAGTAACGTAGTCGCCGTATAAACAAAAATTAACGTTTCCTAGGACACAGTTTCCTGATCCATACTTGTAAAAGCTTTCTACCAGTAAGTCCAATGCAAGCCTGTGCCAGAGCATTTCCATGCGATGGCATGTTAATTGATGTAGCCAAAAACGTCCCGTAACCAGCCTGCAGAACATGATTCAGTTATTGATCAGAGAGAATAATGAAGGCCGTGGAAAGACAGAGGGGTTCCATGGCTTACGGATCGAGGAATAGGCCTAGGTTGGGTAGACGATAAGGCAGGAGATGGAGCAGGCGGTGCAGATGATTCATCATCCGATGAGGATGAATCGATAAGCCTAACAGCTGAAGGCCCACTTTTCGCTGCTCTAAGGTACGTTCTAAATGGTGGCGTACCACTCCCAGCTAACGATCTTGCTGACCTGCAACACCATTACATTACATTCAAGAGATTTGATTTTTGTAGTTAATAATGTAAACAGTAAAAAGAAAAGAACAGATTTCACATACACATAGTAAAATTCTCTACGAACGGGAACAGCTCTGGATGAAGGAGCTGGGATTGGGATACCAGATTCATCATCAACCGCCTTTCCCTGCTGCCTCAGTGGTCTCTTTTCTTCATCATCATCTACCTAATTAATAATTAAACATAGTGTGAATTAAATGAGTAGCGCATAGTTGAAAGGAACAATGGAAACCCTCATCATGATAGCAGAAAAGCAAGGATGGAAGCAATTATTTTCAGGACTGAGTATAAACTACATGAAGGTAGGCAGGCATACAATGCCTAGTCTCATTCATTATTAGCTTGTTTGTATGCATTAGTTTCTATCTTCATTTGCCAAGTTGGTCATGAAGAGTTGGGTAAATGGCAATGTGGTAGAGGAGCTGTTGGTTCAGTCCCTGATTTCTTAGCCTAATCACGTCTCAAGAGTTGTCATATTAGTCTGTACACACAAGTTATTACGAAGAAAATTCAACCATTGATTCCTTCCACAACCAAACACATACTCGTATATAACTCAAATCTACAGTTGTGAGAGGGACAAAGCATGTTCAGCAACTCAGTTACATAACCCTAATCACAAGAAAGACATACATCGCAACAACCAATGAGCAGAAATTCAAATACCCAAACTCTGGAGACAAAAATCCACTACCCACAAGTTTTCAGCTAACAAACAACATGCAGAGAGAGAGAGAGAGATCATACACCCATTCCATTCAACAACAAAAATCAAAATAGCCCACAACCTGAAAGTAAAGAGAGAGGGTAAAAGAATACGCTTGACTTCATCACCTTTTTGAAACTTAAGTTCAAATAATACTTCCAAGACAGAGAAAGACACAATTAATTAGAAATGTTTGTGTCTTTTATCTACTGAGATAATAAAGCAATTAATCAAGAACTGGATACAATGACAGCAGTACAGCACCATCATCACGTTGCATTTGAGTCAAAAACTTCTCCTTCATTTCCATACAAACCAGAAAAGCCAAAAAAGGGAAGAAGCAAAAGCAGGAGACTTGCAGGAGTTGAATCCACAAGCTCAAATTCATTAATTGCTTAAAGTTGGTGGGGAAGCCTTTCATTTCCTTGATGGAATCCTTAACTGTACTACTATCATTGTATCTAGTCCTTAGATAAAAGACATAACAAAGCAAAGCAAAAGAAGGAATTGAATTCAAAACCTGATCAACATTTCTAGATTACCAGACCTGAAAATTTCTGAATGCTGCTTCCTCTTTTATCTAGTGAGATTTCATATTCAGCCTTTTGAGTTTCACATGATTTCATCAAATCATTCAAAGCAAAACAACAAAACAAGCGTATACCCATTTTGAGTGTCGTTGTGGCAAAGATAAATATGTGGCAGAATCTGGAATCAAGAAATAAAATCTGGTATTTATGAAAGAAGAACATAGTGCAAATGCCTAAAAGATTAGGAGGAGAAGGTGACTTGTTCTGGTTTGTTGGTAGTTAATAGGGATAGAAGTGAGATATAGTTTCATCAATCATCATGATATAACTTCACCAGACATTTTCTGCTTTTCATTTGTCAACTTCATAAGTTCTGACTCCTGACAAGGTAGATTATTGAGCACAAGTTGTGGACGGCATGTGCATCATCAATATTACCACCACTACTAGTTGCTTTATTATTATTATTACATCTTCTTCTTAGAACCCTAACCATTAGCTAGCTGGCTTTGACCTCCCTACCTAGCTCACTAAGTTTGAACTCTCTCTTAGCTTTCTCTCCTAAGTCCTGTCTATATATAATCCCAACTTCTTCTTCTCCATTTTTCTCCTCCCTTTATAGAAATATCAAATTAAACCAACCCACAAAGAAGAAGAAGAAAGATTTAAGTCAAAGAAGATGGTGCAGATGAAGTTTAATACATAACTGATAGTAACACTAGAACTCTGAAACTAACACAGGCCACACACACAAAATTCAAAGGGTAAATGTTATACCATTCATGAACTTAAGATGATTTAGGAATAGAACCTGAAAATCAAAATTTGTTCTACCATTCATGAATGTCAAAATTATGGAACAAAGGGAAAATGTGGCTTAGAAACTAGAGGATTGAATAACATTTGGCTTGTTAATTAGAACACTGCACTAATAAACTTAAGTAACTGCCAAAATCCACCAAGCTGAACTAAGTCTTTACCATTTACTGCAATTATATTATGATAGTCGGGTATATTGAAAGCATATAGGAAGATCGTGGGGATTGGGATACCTGAATTTGGTTGAGCCGGATTGAACTCCTTGACGAAACCTAATGTTTTTCCTTGAGCCGGATTAAACTTCTTGAAGAAACTGAATCATTTGAGGAAGAAGATGTTGGAATTGAAGTTAGCTAGGTTGAAAGTGAGATTATAACAGAGAAGAGGAAGAAATTGAGATTGAACGGGGTTTCTATTCATTGACCGGTGGAGCAAACCTCGTGTCGCCGTCGGAGCGATGAATCCTAATCGTAGTGCTGTTTAATCTCTTCGGAGCCGCCTCTGTTCTGAAAAATCAAAATCGTCAGTTCCGTAAAGCTCTTCGCCAATGAATCGGCCAGAGACGCTGATATCTTACCTTTGGAATCGGAGAAGAGCAACCAAAGCGAGCTCTCAGTCCTAACTCGCCGCAGAGAAGAGCAATAGAGGCAAAAAAATCATGGAATCGAGAGACGAAGTTAGCTAGGTTGAAAGTGAGATTATAACAAAGAAGATGAAGAAACTGAGATTTACAGGGGTTTCTATTACTGATCGGTGGAGAAAACGATGAATCCCCTAAGAGTGGTGCTGTTTAATCTCTTCGGCGGCGCCTTGTATTCTCTGAAATACATATCGTCAGAGAAGATGAAGAAATATTTTTGGAATCGGTCCCAATTTGATTTTTTTTTACCCATAGCGTCAAAATATTTTTCTTGGAGGTAATAGTTCCGCGCCAATGCTGAGAGGTGGGGACCGGATTATTATTATTTTAATTTTTTTCCGAAATAGGATTGTTAATTTTTTTAATGAATAGGATTGGGGACCAGATTTTTTTTTTAAATAGTATAATTGGGGACCGTGTATTGATTAAATCAGAGATCGTTATTTATTACAGTGGTCAAATATTTCTTGCCTAATGTAATTTGGGACTGTTTTTAAATTACGATCCCTAATAAATACAAATACGGTCTCGGATAATGTAATTTCTTGTAGTGTTATAGTGTCTACTAACACGCCCCCTCAAACGAAAGCCCATGAAAGGGAAGAAGCCCATGAAAGGGGATTGAAGTTTGCAAAGGTCCACCAAGCCTTATGCAAGATAAACTGTTATATTGGGGGCTATCGAGATTCGATACCTTGACCTCTCGGTCATCAAAGGCTCTGATACCATGTCATGAACCGTTGCATCCCAATAACTCGAGTTGTTGGAAGAGGGTTCTGAATGGATCTTATAGTGTTTACTAACAGCCTTCTGTTTGCAAGGGGAGCATCTATCCATGTGTGTCACTGACCCCTTTTTTATTGAATTGTTAACTTTCATGGGTGCTTGCTCCCTCTGTTGCAGCTTGGGATGGACGTACACATGCGACATAGAAGGTGATGCGCTCTAGTCGTACGGATGAGGAGAGAGCTCCTTTTGCGTACTGGTGGTTCTCTCATCACTGACATCTGCCACTTCTTGGACATTTCTCCTTGGCTTCGCCGGTCTACCGTCCCTCGCACAGCTAATCCGACAGCCTATTATACGTCATGCCTTTCATTGTCTCCCAAGTCTGGGTGTGGTAAACCTGTTAGATTGGCCAGACACTTAATGCTTTCTGTATATGATTATCTTCTTATCTCCCACGGGAGGAAAAAATATTGGGCATTAGTTGTATTTTATTATTATTTAATTTTCGCTGAGAAATGTAGACATGAATGTAACGGTGGTGTTGTAATTTAGCTAGTAGGTTATGTTCTGCATTTGGTGTATACTATTCACTAACTTTTTCAACACGAAATTCTACTTATGTTTATCTTGAATAACACAAACAATTTTCATTCTACATGCATTGAGATGCACTACTAATGTAGCCATCGATTTATTTCATCATGAGAGTGATCATTCAAACCCTAGCTAGTTTACACAAGATGATTATTCAGATCGACACAAAATATCGATTATTGGGTTGAACTCGACTAGTAATCTTGAGCACACATGTTTATATAGGGACGAGATCCACAAAAAGACTAGTAAGAATCTCTTTCATAAAGGTCTTCGCAAATAGTCCAAAAAATAGTGTGCAACAATAACACTACAAAAGCCCAGCCTACGTCTCAAATAGTTCCTAACCTGTCAACTGTGAATGAACTCATGAGTGTCATTAGGGAAAGGGCCACCAGATGGCAAGCTTGGAACTAAAAGTCACTCAAACAGAAGCAACAAACGGACAAGACAACAATAATTGTGACACTGACTCAAGATCGGCTTTGCGCACATCACACAAAAATTCGGACCAATGAAACCTCTCATCTGAAGGTTATCAAGCGTCGACACCCTCCAAAGAAAAGCTTGTAAAACGAAAACAGGATACTCAACGGTGAAGTTTTTTTCATATGTTTTTTTTAATAGTTAGCTCTCGTAAGAGAATGAAAGATAATTAGCCGTGGAAGTCTTAATTATTCATTAAAGTCAAGAGATCTCTAACTAGATTTTACTAGATTATGATTTGCAACACGGACTCCATTTACCGTTTAGGAAACAGTACTTAAGAACTGAAGGAGAACTCTCAAGGAAACAACATATGTCAGCAATGATGAAACCACCCGATAAGCAAAACACTTTCCAGCAACACAAAAAACCGCGAAGTCGACATCATCCTCTATATCCAAGGACAAAATGTTGTTGTCCTTAATATCCACAACATAGATGATAGCACTGTATACACGAATCCTTGAAAGCCAATAGTTTCAAAAAAATTACCAGTACCAAGATACGGTCGATGGTGAACAATGACCGTGATACTATTTGGGTTATGACCAAAGTAATGTCATTGGGGTTGTTGCCTCCCTTCTCTGGTTGGAGGTGTTGTTCTATGGTTGAAGGTGTACGTTCTTGAACCTTTTAATTTTTAGGCAAGCTTATTTTCAATATCGTGATCTAAGTTGTTGTACGATGGATACAGAAAGGGCCGATTCTCAAATCCTAACCAAAGTTTCTATTCAGGATCTCTACAACAAGGCGATCGATGATTTCATTTCTGTCATCTGCTAGCTTCTAGTCTCCTCTCCCGATATTTACCTCCCTCCTTGATGTTCCTCATGTAACATTTATGGCAGTCCATTACGTGACTCGCCATGTCTCTCATTTGTTGATATATATATTATAATCAGCATAATATTATAATAAAATTTATATTTAACATAGTTAGGGTTTGGGGGTTTCGGCCAGTATATATATATTGGGTTGGGTTCATCATCTCTTTTCGGCATCTTCTCTTTCTCTCTGACAAAATAATATTCCTCTTTGTTGTGCTCCGTGGATTAGCCGGCAGCATATCGTCGGTGAACCACGCCTATATTATGTGTCTCGTTCTCTCTATTAATCTTCGTGCTCGTTTCCCAAGTCATAAATTCGTAAACCTATCGACTTAGATTGACCACTTGGCGCCTACTATTTTTTCTTCTTCTAAATACATGGATATCTCCATCTCTTGCAATAGCTATATACGAGAAAAGAATAAAATATTTTTTTTATAAAGACACAATGAATAAAAACAGGAGTCTCGTGTCCGTATAGAAAGAACGTTATACGTTACCAAATTAAATAAGATTCCAAAATCATTTACCAACTTCAGGCCGTCCGATCTCAATATGGTGAAGCAATCACAGCCGTCCCTTGCGTTCCCACTGTTTTTTATAGGGCTATCTGGTATTTGTTGAGAGCATTAGAGCAAGAGCATCGGGGGAAAAAATGTCGGGAGGAGTAGTCATCAACTACGGCCGTGAGGAGGAAGAGAGGAAGCCTGCAGCTCTGCCGGCGCCAACTCATATCAATCTCAAGGTCAAAGATCAGGTTCGTTTTCGATTAGGGTTTTTGGTTTGTGTAAGTGAATTATGATCATGTCTTGTTTGTATGATTAGGGTTTGGGCTAAGCTTATAGTTTGATTATGATGATCTGTTTGCTTTTGCAACTTGAGAAGGATGCTTTGATGCTTGTTTTGTCAATGATATGTGATGATCCGTGATGTAGTATCAGAGTGTTTGACTGATAAGATGGTAGGGTTTAGAATTTCGGTAGTGATCTTAATTTGTAGCATAGGAGAAGACTTGTTGAAACTGTGCAAATTTCAGACTCTTTACAGGACAAGACTTGTAGAAACTGTGCAAAATTCGGACTTTTTTTGTGAATCTTTCGTAACATAGTATCAGAGTGTTTGAGGGAGGATGTTTTGTTGCTTGTATTATCGAATATTGTTGGTTACCCTTTGTGTTGTTGATGGTGTATGATGATTCATAACATGGTATTAGAGTGTTTGACTGATGAAATGATAGGGTGTTGAATTTTGGTAGTAGTCTTAATTCGTTGCACAGGGAGAAGATTTGTTGAAACAGTGCAAACTTCAGACTCTTTCGTGACTCTTTTGTTTGAAAGAGGTGTGTTGATGGATAATAGTGTAAAAGCTTGATGCTTGTGGGATCGGGTCTTGGGGTTGTTTGTTTTGTTGGTTTTACTTGTTTTCTCGGTTACTTTAACTCGTGCTTATCTGCACTTACTAATCTTTTTGGATCTGGGTTTGTGTAGACAATGAAATCGGGTTTCAGTTTCTTGAAATTTTTTGTATTCTCTTGAAACTTCTGGTTCTGTTGCAATGAAATTCACTTATAAGAATGAATATAAGCACTTTGTTCCAACAACTCGAGTTACTGAAACACAGTGATTCATGACATAATATTGTGGCAAATAAACGAGTCTCGTGATGAATTACTTGATTGTATTATGCATCTAATTACTTGTGTGATGCTTATGTATATATGATGTTAGGATGGGAATGAAGTGTACTTCAAGATCAAGAGAAGCACTCAGTTGAAGAAGCTGATGGAGGCATATAGTTGCCGTCAGTCTCTTGACATCCGAACCATTGCATTCTTGTTCGATGGCCGCAGAGTTCATGCTGAGCAGACTCCCGATCAGGTCTCGTCCCTCATTCATTCACTCATCCTGTGTTTATAAGATCCATTCAGAACCCTCTTTCAAGTTATTGAGATGCAACCGTTCTTGAAAACTGAACCGATTGGGTTGAAATTTTGCAGCTGGAAATGGAGGATGGAGATGAGATTGATGCGATGATGCATCAGACGGGTGGTTGCATGTAAGATGTTTGGATTAGCAGTGCATGTGTGTGAAGAATCAGTAGTAATTGGGGAAAACTGGAAACCCTAATTTAATATTTACAGTTAATCACCTCTTAATGAGGACTATTAGATGTTCTACTCTTTCATGAGTAGCTTCAAAAACCTTATTTAATGTTGTGGATTTGGTTAAAACTATGGGGAATTTAATGTTGTTGTTTGGATATTTGAAGATTTATCGTTATCTTTTGCTTGATTATGCATATTAATGGCTTATTTTGTGGGTATGCATGTTTGTAAATGATTTTCTTCACTATATTCGGATTGGATTCGGTCACGGTGATTCGTTGAGCGGAATCAGGATTGGTAGATATTTTGGGTAGGGTTTCAAGTTTAAGGCTAAACACTGGGGGAATTTGATTTCGTACGATTCTATCACTTTAGAGTAATGGGATTCTGAGTGGTGGCCTAAGTTGGTTCGCCCCTCAATTTCGCCATTGTTTGTGGTTACCTTAATAAATAATGTTTGATAGCTTGTGCAAGTTGGTTTTCAAGTTTAAGGCTAAACACCGGGGGAATTTGATTTCGTAGGATTTCATCAATTTAGAGTAACGGGATTCTGAGTGGTGGTCTAAGTTGGTTTACCCTTGATTTCGCCATTGTTTGGGGTTGCTTTAATAAATAATGTTTGATAGCTTGTTCTAAGTTGGTTTTCAAGTTTAAGGCTAAACACCGGGGGAAATTTGATTTCGTACAATTTCATTAATTTAGAACAGCGAGATTCTGAGTGGTGGCCTAAGTTGGTTCACCCTGATTTCGCCGTTGTTTGTGGTTAGGTTAATAGATAATGTTTGATAGCTTGTTCCAAGTTGGTTTCTGAGGTGACAATATGAAAGTGCTTCATATTTCTTCTGTAGCAAATAGCGGTTCCAAGCTTGTTGAGCAGGAAGGTTGCCGGAAAGGACAAGATATCGCCAACCGGTGATCGGAGATGGTTCAATTATCTTTCGAATTGAATCACTCTCATTGACTCGGCGAAATCATATGGAGTTAGATAGGGTGGGAATTAGGCCAGGCCGGGCTAAGCCTAGACCGATCAATTGGATTTCCGGGCTACCCGGATGCAAATTCATCAACTCGGGCCCGACCCAGGCTAAGCATCCAGGTAGTCTGAAGCTCGGTTGACCAGGTTCGGGCAGGGTTGGGTCTGGACTGAAATCGGGCTCATTTAAATTCTAAAAAGTAAAAAATCACATCTTTAGGATTGGGTTATTAAATTAAAAGCTTATTGGTCATTTTTATGCTAGGAATAAATGGATTATGGGTCTATTTACTTATATTGACAAAAAAAATGTGGCTATAAAGTGTCGTTTTTTTTTTTTTTGATAAATTGGCTATAAAGTGTCGTTACATTGACATCAGATCGGGCCGGGTTTGGGTTGGGCTTTGTCCCGGAAAACCCGAAACTCGGTAAAACCCCATTTACATAGCCCGGACCTGGCCCAAAATAATTTTGACAGGTTTCAGGTACCTTCTATTTCATTTTTGTTTTATTTAGTTAGGATGATACATGATCTATGATCCTCTGAGATCATCTTCCGTGACAAAAAAAAGTGATTTTAGTTTAACCTATTTTATTTTTTATTTTAATTATAATTAGAGCTATTAAAATCTGATCCACCAGTCCAATTCAAATTCGGTTCAACTCAATCCAAGACTTGGATTGACCGAAATTCAATAACTCAAAACTCACCTAATCCTAAATAAGCTCACAATTCGAGATTTGTGATATAATTGACCAATAATTCAATAATTATCTACAAAGAAGGTTACCATTAGAGTTGGACAATTACATATATTTAATTATTTATATTTAAAATATATAGTAGGTTATTGTTCCCCGCTAGAACTAGCAAGGGTGAAATACTTAAAAGGTCCCGAAACTATAGGGTGGGTTACAAACTCATCGTAAAACTTTAATCCGTTATAGAGTGGTCCTATTACTATGAAACATGTTATAGAGTAGTCCTATAATGACGTCATAAGTGTACTTTTTCAGCCATTTCGTCATGTCACCATTGATATGTCATCGAAAATATAATTTAAAATTCATCTTAAATTGATTCAAATCTAGAATTATATCAATATAACTCACTAGATTTAGTTTTGAACCAAAGATTATCAGGTAGATGAGTTAAGATTTAGATTTCAATCATATTATTGAACTTTGAATAATATTTTAGATGACATGTCAATGGTGACATGGCGAAATGGTTGAAAAAGTACACTTATGACGTCATTAGGACTACTCTGTAACATGTTTCATAGTAATATGACCACTCTGTAACGGATTAAAGTTTTAGGACGGGTTTGTAACCTGACCTATAGTTTCAGGACCTTTTAAGTATTTGACCCGAACTAGCAATATGGTTATGATTAAAGGTTAACCTAAAAATAAGTCGATCGGTTAAGCATCTATTTTTTTAGCGAAATAGATTTTAACAGAATTTATTCATATTTTGTTCATAGTTATGGTCATTTTGACCAAAAGCAACGTAACCAATCGAAGTCGGTCGGTCAAGCCGACACCGATTGACCAACCGACCGACATTAGTCGATTATAAACTTAACCGACTGACTCCCCTAGTTCCAGCCCTTTGGCGTCGGGTGGCCCAATCAGATGGTTTGACCTGGAGGATCGAGTGGATGTGTGTTGAGGAAGCGTCCGTTGTGACTCGGCTTCGTAGGTACCTCGCACAACGTATAGAGAATAGTAAGGCGGTGATTACAAGAGGGGTAAGCATCTAAGGTGTAAGAGCGTATGAGACAAAGAAGTTTGGGGGGGTTCCGAAGGCGTTTGGAGGCCTAGGGTGTATAAGCTAGAGAGTGTACGTCCTAAGACGTAATTTAGCGAGGTCTGATGCTAATGTCTTGCCCCATCAATGTTGTGGTCATGCACAATTTATAGCATCACGCATGCCAGCTACTGATTGATGACCCATCTAATAATCAATCTAGACCGTTAGAAAATCAAGGGCCGAGATGGTCTCTCGGCACCTAAACCCTAGGTCCGGTGCTTGGCTTTCGGCGAGCCTTGTGAGCCGACACTGGACTTTCGGGCCCAATGAGGCTGGGCCTATCAATTACCATGACAGTTAGACAGCTGGTTCGATCATTATTAAGAGACTGTGACGACCTTAAGAACCCTAGTAGTCCGCAGAAAGATCGTAAGCAAAATCAAAAGCAAAAGGAGAGGGAAAAAAATGAAAAGAGTTCAGAATGAAGACAAGAAGCCTCGTCGGAGCAACTATCAACGTCCTTCTCCCATAATCAGGAAGAGTACTCCTCGATATACTTACTCTACCGGCCGCGGCGGCGGATGGTTGAATTTTCCCGATGAATTTTCCGATGAATTTTCAGATGATGAAGTATTTACGAACCTGGTGGTGGCGGAAGAGAACAAGCCGGCGGTTGTCGAGGGACCACCCATCAATATCAAGGTCTTGGCCCAGGTAAAAACATGAGTTCAGTTCCTAGGGTTTAGGGTTTAGGGTTCTTTCTCGATCTTTGTGTGTAATGGGCTTAGGGTTTGAGCTTATTGTTTGGTTATGGAGTCTATGGATCGGCCTTGTTTGTTTTGTCTCTTTCAATAGAGAACTAGAAGTGATCAGTATTTTTCAAAATTGTATCGATGAGTCTAATGGTATGCGGTTTATTCATTATAACCGTGATTGAACTGTCATTATATTGGTGGTGTACCGTACCATTTTGGTGAGTGTTTTATGGTCAAACAGGTCAAATAACCCGTATTACGGTTAATCTGGTAGTTTGTAATTTGTAGCTCGTTCCTCATTGCAATTTGTGTCATAACAATATAGTAGTCAATATCTTGGTTTGACAGCGTCACGAGGCATATCTCGTGTATGCGGTTTAACCATTATAACCATATTAGTTGAATCATGATTGAAACTATCATTATATCTGTGTTAGTATCATACCATTTTGGTGAGTGTTTTATGGTCAATCCAGTAACATTCATACCATTACGGTTTTAAAATCATTACGGTCAATCCAACAGCTTATTTGTAGCTTGTTTTTCATTGTAATTTTTATCATAATAACATAGTAATCAATATTCTAACTTGACAACGTCCCGAGACGTACTTTTCTCGTGAAGAAAAACCAGGTTAACAAATTTGTGTTATGTATTCATAATATATATGCATTTAGATTTTATGTTTTTTCCATGACTCCCATGATTATAATTAGGGTTTCATGTATATGATGTTAGGATGGGACAGAAGTGTGCTTCAGGATCAGGAGAAGAGCTCAGCTGCAGATGCTAATGGAGGCATATAGTAACCGTCAGTCGGTTGAACTCCGGTCGATTGCGTTCTTGTACGATGGTCGGAGACTGCGTGCCAATCAGACTCCGATGAGGTCTCGTTGTTCATTCGTTCTTTCTCCGATCCGATACTTCTTATGCTTTAAGTGCTATATAATCAGCAATTCAAAACCCTAAATACTTCAATCATATACCTAATTACTAAATCGGGTGTTGCCGGTAGTCGTGGCGGAACTAGGATTGGTATATGGGGGAAGCCGAATCATAAATCGGAAAAAAATCTTCAAATTTGGATAATAGTATAAAAATTTCATGAATATAATATTAAGTAAAAATACACAAGAATTTTTTTGATTATAGGTTGCTTTATTAGTAAAATATAATTATATGTGTCACCTGCAATTTTTTCTTCAAATTCGGATATTAAGATCAAATATTTTAATTATTACATACTATAAGTTGATTATGAGAAACTATTATGCAAAATTTAAGAACATTTCACCGAAACAAAGTAGTGGGGGAACTGAACTTTAAATACCCCGGCGCCAAATTTTGAAAATACCAAAAATTACATATAATTTTAAACTCGATACCGGGGGAGGAGGGCGTCATGGCTCCCCCTGGTATAGCCCCTGGCCGTTAGTCCTCACTCCCTGGGTAGATAGTAGTTGATTTATAGTTTTTTGCCTTGATTCTCCTCCCGGAGCTATCTAAGTAAATAAAAATTAAAAAAAAAATCTTACAATCTTAAATACTAAATTCAAAAGCTTAGAACCCAAAATCTTAAATACAATCTTTCCTTAGATGTTTCTCTTACGAGTCACTTAGCTCTCCACCGATCAGGATGGACGATATTCTGTATGATGTGTGCTTTGATAGTAACCATGAATGAGAATTGACTATTTGCCTAAAAAAAATTCCTAAACCCTAGAACCCCATATACTAAATCCAAAACCCTAACCCCTAACCCCTAAATCCTAACCGGTAAACCCAAAAGTGAAGAAAAACAATCTCTAAATTCTAAACTCCAAATCTTGAAGCCTAAACTCTAAACCTTAAACACTAAAACCTTAATCCTTAGAACCCTAAAAATCTTACTCATAGGTTCTCTTGGATTTGACTTACCCTTTTGGTTGAATTTTGCAGGTAGGAATGGAGGATGGAGATGAAATCGATGCGATGCTCCATCAGTCGGGTGGTGCGACCGTGCGATCGAGTGCCTAGAACTATTTGGTTAACATGGTTACAGTCAATGTGGAAACCCTAATTACTTAGTATATGCTTCATCTCTATGTAATGTGAGTACTATAGTCTATATATGGATGCACTACTCGTGCATACAACTGTTCATGACAATCTTGGTTATACAAGTATCCTTATGATTGAACTAGGGCATTCAGCTAGCAATCTTGAGCACACCGTTTACAGAGGGACGAGATCTACCAAAAGACGTTCTTTCGTAACGGTCTTGGAGTTGGTATAAGTGTCTTCATCTTTGTACAACAAGTGCATCACTCGAACCATGTTCAATTGACTATTGTCAAGAGAACGGGCATTGGAGCCTTCAGATCTTCGTTCATATCTTTCCACAGTTTCGCTGATGTATATAGCATTGCACTAGCGAAACCACGTGAGAAACGATGTCATCCATGATTCTGGCAATGGGCGAACGGTCACCGGGATCTTGGGCTGGCCGAATAACCACTTGAACACATCCTTGGAAGCATTCCCATGGCACAATAGATAAGTGTAATTGTGAAGGGATACAAAAAAATTGGGGTGAGAGAGGCTCAAACTCTTGACCTCAGGATCACTTAGTAGCTATGAGACCTACGCGTTAGCCAACTGCGCCACCACCCCATTTGTTGAATATTTCTCAATTTCAATATTAAAACAAATCAAATGTAAAATAGAAACTGTGGTAAAAACATTAAACCGTCGACAGCAGGGTTCGAACCTGCGCGGGCGTAGCCCAACAGATTTCAAGTCTGTCTCCTTAACCACTCGGACATATCGACCAATTGATGATTATTTTTCACATTACAGACTGATAGCAGGTTAGATTCCTTCATAAACTTATATATATATATATATATATTTGACTTTGACACATAAGTTAGAGTCCATCTCACAACTTTCTACATCTATCGTTATAAATATCAATTCAAAACACACTAACTAAACAAACCTAGTAACAATGACGAAACTAGAGCATTGCCAACCTAATCACCCCAGGATCTCTTAGTCACAGAGCGACAAAATCCTAAATAAAATTATCGAAATCGAAGTTTATGCCCAGCGTATTTTCAAATCTCACTCATGGTGTTACTAAATTTGACCTCAAACTTGAAATCTCATCCAATTAATTTCTGAGCATCCTGATTCCGCTAATGCCTAATAATCCAACATTCATAATTCTTTAACTATTCACTATTTATATTAATTCAGGGCATGTTCATATAACCAATCACCATTTCATTTTTTATTCTGAAATAATAAACCGTAAGAAGTATCGGTTTAAACAATTCAAACAATTTTACAAGTAGTCAATTTGATGAATCGGTTGGATATGTTTTTTTCTGCTGTCCAATTCTAACAATAATAATAGTACATGAAACATCAAAACGCTGCGTTTTGAGTGTGAAAAGGTGACCACTCATTTTACACTCCCATCGTTCCCACAAACTAAGTCACTAGAAGTCTAGAAGTAAACGACGTCGGCTAACACTACGCAACATTGACTTTCAAAATGTCTTAATTCAATCGACCAGATTCTGATAACATTGTTAGGTAGGGTACGGGTAGTGGGTACCCGCTTATTCATCCGTTGTCACTACCGTTACGGGTTGGGTATAAGATGAACTTTGGTTTAATTTCGTACTTGTGGGTATGCATTACTCATATGAGTACCCACAAATACTCATACTTTCCGTAACGTATATAATATAACTTGCTAAACATAATTATCTAAAAACTATAAACCTAAACGGTACTCAACCAACCGAGCAAATCCTTTCACAGTTTCACTTTAAACCAGTGATTGGCGAACCCTCATTTCTAAAATTGAAAAACTTTCCTCATCAGCTCTCAATTCTTAGTCTCTTAGGCCTCTCACAGAGACGAAGTCTCACCCTCGCTGCTCTGCTCTCAACTCTCAAGGCTCCCCTATTAGCTATGGTCCTTCGACAGCTGTCGGGATTAGAGTTGTCTAAAATTTCAGCGTGAATATCTCACTCACTACCCAACTCATATGGGTATGAGGTTTGAAATTATTTTTTTGAAATTATAAGTATGAGTAACCACGACATATGGGTATGGTCGTATAGGTACCCATACCCAACCCGTTTTTCACCAGTAGGACCGTCCAATAATTTTTAAATAATTGAATTCTGCATAAAGTAGTCAAAGTGCTGAAAGCGTGTGGACTGGAGCAGCTATGGCCATTGACAGAGTTATCTTAATCAGTCTGAGATTCTGTAACTTCATTACACTTGCAGATTTATAGAACTACATTAATGGCGTCCCAAATCACCAAATTGCTCATCTTCCTCAATGTAGCAGTTTTCCTTTTATCAGTATCTGACGCCGTTAGCCTCGGTGACACTATAACCTTCAAATTCAACGGCACTTCCGACACCGTTCTCCTCAGAGACAGCAGCCGAGACACTCTGGTCTCGGCCGCGGGAGATTTCGAGCTAGGGTTCTTCTCCCCAACCGGAAACGACCTCAGATACCTCGGGATATGGTACCGGAATCGGTCGTCGACGGTCGTCTGGGCCGCGATTTGGGTCAATGGACTGCAAGATAAAACAGGGGAGCTCTGTTTCACAGCTGATGGATACCTCGAAGTTCGTGATCAAGTATCTCGCTGGTCAATTCCCTTGTACGGATATGATGATTACAACCTGAAGCTTTCAGATTCTGGTAATTTGATCCTGACAGGAGGGAAATCAGCCGTCATCTGGCAGAGCTTCGATCATCCGACCGACACGTTTCTTCCCGGGATGAAGATGGTTCCGAATATGAAACTGACTTCATGGGCTAGTAGCAGCGATCCGTCTACTGGGAATTACACGTTCCAGCTCGATCAGGAATCGTCGGAGAATCGGCAGGAGTTTGCAATTATGATTATGAACAACTCCAACGTTTTATGGAATTCAGGTGGACAAATTCCGCAGTTCGTCGTTGAACTGCTCACGAATTCTTCGCCGCCAAGCAACTATTCCAAGTCCAGATTTTGGATGGGTTTTGACGGCAGGTGACGGTAGTAGTTTCGAATTCATAGTTTTGAATCAAGTACTCTGCTTCATATTTCGCCCTGAATTTCGATTGCGGTACGTTTAGCAGGATTCAATTTTACCAGAGCGTCGAGAGTACAGCGCCGTCGTGGTATGAGCCCGTCGAGAGTAAGTAAAAATCTAATTACTTGATCAGAGTTGTTGAAAGACGTTCATAATTGTCTTAATTTCACATTTCTTGATGATACTTAGATTCTTTATGGTTGTCTTTTCCTTTTTGTAGTGGTTGGTCACTCGACATCGTCGCAGGAAACAAGAAGAACGTCTTTACATTTTATCATCTTAGGATGTATTGGAGGAGTTCTTCTTATAAGTCGTTTTGCTTTTGCAATATTATACATACAGAAAGCAAGACGAGATAGAAAAGGTAGAAAAAAAAAACAAATCACAATATTACTACTTAATAGTTGATTGTTTTAGGAAAGTTTCACTTTTTTTTTAACAGCAAGCAAGGACGAAGAGAATCTAGCGTTAAGGATATACGATAGTGAAAAGAGGGTAAAAGAGTTCATAAACTCTGAACATTTTGGTGAAGACGATAAGAGAGACATAAATGTGCCATTTTTCGATTTGGATTGTGTTTTAGCTGCCACCGACTTCTTCTCCTTTCACAACAAGCTTGGGCAGGGCGGTTTCGGCCCCGTTTACAAGGTTAGATAGCTCATCTTGACATTTTATTTAGTAAAAATTATCATTATGTACTAAAACGTCATGAAAGCTAATTTTCAAAATGAGCAATATCTTGGCAGAATAAGTTAGAGAGTTATAATCAATGCATCGAGAGACACATTCATGAAAACTTAGCAATAATTACGTTAAAATTTACTATTGTGAACAGGGGAAGTTTCCAGGAGGCCAAGAGATTGCGGTGAAGAGACTATCCAGCGCTTCAGCGCAAGGTTTGGAAGAGTTCAAAAACGAGGTCATATTGATAGCCAAGCTACAACACAAGAATCTCGTCAGGTTATTGGGTTACTGTGTCGAAAGAAATGAGAAGATCTTGCTATACGAATACATGTCTAACAAGAGCCTCGACTTCTTCATCTTTGGTTAGTAGCCCCCTTCCAACTAGTAATCGTATTTTCGATCGTAATTTGTGTCATTGTATATATAATTTATATGGTTTTTTTCGTGATTAAATTTAGACCGAGATCGATGCATGTTGTTGGATTGGAAGATGAGATTCAACATCATAATAATGGGGATTGCTCGAGGAATGCTTTACCTCCACCATGATTCAAGGCTCACGATTATCCATAGAGACTTAAAAACTAGCAACATCCTTTTAGACGAGGAAATGAACCCTCGAATATCAGATTTTGGGATGGCGAGGATAATGGCAGAGAAGGAAACAAAGGCAAACACTGTTAAAGTGGTTGGAACCTAGTAAGTCACACATCTCGTCGCAGTTTCTATTCAAAGTTTCAATCTCAATTAATTGGAATGAGAATTTATGTATCGACCGTGCAGTGGATACATGTCACCAGAGTATGCCCTAGATGGGAACTTCTCAATCAAATCCGACGTATTTAGCTTTGGAATAGTACTTCTCGAGATTCTCAGCGGGCAGAGGAACACCGGGTTTTACAAGTCAAACAATGTTATGTCCCTTCTAGGCCATGTAAGTATTTTTTTTTTTGAAGGAGTCTTTCTTATAGTTAGTTATGGCTATGAAACACTTGTGCCTGTTTTCAGGTATGGGAGTGTTGGAAAGAAGAGAAAGTCATGGAAGTGATGGATCAATCGTTGTCCGAGACATGCGTGGCAAACGAGTTCTTGAGGTGTGTGAACGTCGCATTGTTGTGCGTCCAGGAGGACTCTAATGATCGGCCAACGATGGCTAATGTAGTGTCTATGTTAGGGAGCGAAACAGCGAGCCTTCCTCGTCCAAAAGAGCCTGCATTCTCGACCAAACGACAAAATTCACAGCAAAATTCGAGTACTACTGGTTCTAGCAGTGTAGCGACTATGGAAACTACGATTGAGTTGGAAGCGAGATGACGACAATGTTTGTATAAGAAACGTTGTTGGTGTTCTTGTTATGGTTAGACGTGGCATCACTTTGGGTCCCATTTCTCCATACCTCGGATTTAGCAAGTTGACACGAAAATGTCAAATATTCTATTTCAAGTGAATTTTTTGGTATACGAGTTTCTGTTTTGATATCGACTTTGGCCTTGAAATTGGTGGAAGTGTGCATGTTATACTTGTCCTCCTAGAAGGTTCATGCATAAGATATCTTAGATTTTTGCAAAAATGGGGAAAAATAATAGCTTGGAGTGAGAGACGCTCTAACTCTTGACCGCAGAAAGTCAGAATTACTCAATAGCTATCATTGAGACCTACACGCTAGTCTACTGCACCATCACCACAAGAACTACAGCATTAATATAGGAACACCAAGTAGTAAAGTAAAAGATAAAATCGTCGACAGCAGGGTTCAAACTTGTGCGGGCGTAGCCCAACAAATTTCAAGTCTGTCCCTTAACCACTCGGACATATCAACCAACTGACAGCTTAATCATATATGAATTTTATCAGAATTGCTTAGAAATAACAAAATCACATATCTAAAAGGATTGCTGTGTCTGCTTTAGAACCAGCCTTAGTACTCTCTAGCTGATTAGCTGCTTCATACATAGGCAATGCTTAAGATAGGAAGATAGTGGTGTTAACCTAAAAGGGTAAAAATAAAATAACTTTTTTCCCACGATTGAACTGAGATAATTGGGGACTAAACCGGGCTTCGGATTATCCGATTGGTAAGTTAGGGTCAGTCTCTTGTTAACAATATCAACAATTGGGTAGCCCAAAACCCAGTTTAACAGGTCGGGTTTAGCCCCCCAAATGTCATTGTAGAATGCATATAAACCAATGGCCGTTAACAATACTTGACGAGTCAAACTTGAGCTCAACTGAGTCTCGACTCAGCTAACAATCCCTTGGTAAAGACTTTTCAACACCTCCCTTTGAGGAACCTCCTTCACAGAAACTTGCTGATTGAATTCTAAGTAAACTAGTCAAAGTGATAAAGCGTGTAGAATGGAGCAGGTATGGCCCATGGAAGCTGAACCATTGAAAGAGTTATCTTATTCAGGCTGAGATTCTGTAACTTCATTATACTTGTAGAGTTAGAGAACTAAATTAATGGAGTCCCAAATCGCCACATTGTTCTTCTTCTTCCTCATTATTGCAGTTTTACTTTTATCAGTATCTGACGCGGTCAGCCTCGGTGACATTATAACATTCAACGCCACTTCTGACACCGTTCTCCTCAGTGACAGCAGCGGAGAAACTCTCGTATCCGCGGGGGGAGATTTCGAGCTGGGATTCTTCTCACCAAACGAAAGCAACTGGAGATATCTCGGAATATGGTACAGGAATCGGTCGTCGAGGGTTGTCTGGGTCGGGAATCGGGACAATGGATTGCAAGATAAAACAGGGGACCTCTGTTTTACTGCTGATGGCAATTTCCAAATCATGAATGGGACCCTTCGTCGTCGTCGTCGTCGTCCCCAATCACAGTCGTCAGGATCTGGAGATTACAGCCTGAGACTTTCCGATTCGGGGAATTTGATCCTGACAGGAAATGAATCGAGCATTCTGTGGCAGAGCTTTGATCATCCAACCGACACGTTTCTTTCTGGGATGAAGATGGTTCCAGGTTTGAATCTGACTTCCTGGACTGGACCCAGCAATCCATACCCTGGGAATTACTCGTTCCGGCAAGATCAGAGCCAGGAGTTCGTAGTTATGAACAACTCCGCCACTCTCTGGTATTCAGCTGGAGAAATTCCTCCGCTCATCTATGAAGTGCTCGTGAATTCTTCGCCGCCAATTTCTACAGGAAGCAACTATTCCAAGTCCAGATTTCGGATGGGTTTTGACGGCAGGTGACGGCAGTAGTTTCGAATTTATACTAATTCCAGCGTCAATCAAAGTACTCTGCTTCAGAGTCCATGAATTTTAATTGCGATTTGTCATGAACCATTGCATCCAAGTAATTCGGGTTGTTGGGGGAGAGGGTTCTAAATGAATCTTATATTGTTTACTAACACACTTTAGCAGGATTCAATTTTACCAGAGCGTTGACAGCACGACGTCGTCGTGGTCTGAGCCTGCCAACGGTAAGTCTTTTGTGAAAAATCTAATTAGAGTTATTGAAAGTTGTTCATAATTTTCTTAACTGAACATTTCTTGATGATAATCTTAAATGTGTTCATTTTGTAGCGGCGAGCCTCTCTCCGTCATTAGAGGAAACAAGAAGATCATATTTACATTTTATCATCTTAGGATGTATTGGAGGAGTTCTTCTTATAAGTCGTTTTGCTTTTTTAATGATATACATGCGGAAAGCAAGAAGAGTTAGAAAAGGTAAATAAAAAAAAAACAATTTAGAATTTTACTATTTCATAGTTTATTATTTTAGGGAAATTTCACACTTTTTTCTGAACAGGGAGCAAGGATGAAAAGAATCTGGCGTTAAGGATATATGACAGTGAAAAAAGGGTTAAAGAGTTCATAAACTCTGAACATTTTGGTGAAAAAGATAAGCGAGACATAAATGTGCCGTTTTTCGATTTGGATTGTATTTTAGCTGCCACTAGCTTTTTCTCCATTGACAACAAGCTCGGACAGGGAGGTTTTGGCCCCGTTTACAAGGTTAGGTCGCTTATCTTGACATGTTATTAGTAAATAAAACAGAATGTAACATTATAGGTAGATCTTACATCATTGTTGATGGGATATATTCACGAAATATAAATAATGATCCAGTCTTAACTATCATGGAGTATTTTAGGATGTAACAGAAACGTTCTTGTAAAATCTTCAAAGTTTAGTACGTTCATATTTAAGGAGCATATGAACGAACGAGTGACCTCCTTAAAAACTATCATTATGCACTCAAAAACATCTATGAAACCTGATTTTCAAAACGAGCAATATCTTGTCAAGACAGGTTAGAAAGTTACAATCAGTTTCTCGAGAAACATACATTCATAAAACTTAGCAATAATTACATTAAAATTTACTATTGTGAACAGGGGAAGTTTCCAGGAGGCCAGGAGATTGCGGTGAAGAGACTATCCAGCGCTTCAGCGCAAGGTTTAGAAGAGTTCAAAAACGAGGTCATATTGATAGCCAAGCTACAACACAAGAATCTCGTCAGGCTATTGGGTTACTGTGTTGAAAGAAATGAGAAGATCTTGTTATACGAATACATGCCTAACAAGAGCCTCGACTTCTTCATCTTTGGTTAGCAGTCCCCTTCCAACTAGTAATCATATTTTTTTCGTTAATTTTGTTGTTGTTTCTATCCTTTATATGTTTTTTCTTGATCAAATTTAGACCGAGATCGATGCATGCTGCTGGATTGGAAGATGAGATTCAACATCATAATAATGGGGATTGCTCGAGGAATGCTTTACCTCCACCATGATTCGAGGTTGAAGATTATCCACAGAGACTTAAAAACTAGCAACATCCTTCTAGACGATGAAATGAACCCTCGAATTTCAGATTTTGGGATGGCGAGGATAATGGGAGGGAACGAAACAGAAGCAAACACTGTTAAAGTAGTTGGAACCTAGTAAGTCACACATTTCGTCTCACTTTCTATTCAAAATTGCAATCTTAATTAATTGGATAGAGAATTTATCGACCGTGTAGTGGATACATGTCTCCAGAGTATGCCTTAGATGGGAACTTCTCAATCAAATCTGACGTATTTAGCTTCGGAGTAGTACTTCTCGAGATCATCAACGGACAGAGGAACACCAAGTTTTACAAGTCAGACAATGTTGTGTCCCTTCTGGGCCATGTAAGTAGTTTTCAAATGACTCTTTCTTACAGTTTGTTTCAGCTGTGAAACAATTGATCGTGCCTATGTTCAGGTATGGGAGTGTTGGAAAGAAGAGAAAGCAATGGAAGTGATGGACCAATCGTTGTCTGAAACGTGTGTAGCGAACGAGTTCATGAGGTGTGTTAATGTCGCATTGTTGTGCGTCCAGGAAGACCCTAACGATCGGCCAACAGTGGCTAATATAATGTCCATGTTAGGGAGTGAAACAACGAGCCTTTCTCGTCCGAAAGAGCCTGCATTCTCGACCAGACGGCAAAATCCAAGTGCTACTGGTTCTAGTAGTGTAGCGACTATGGAAACTACGACTGAGTTGGAAGCGAGATGACAACAGAGTTTGCATAAGAAATTTTGTTGGTGTTCTTGTTATGGTTAGACGTGACATCACTTTGAGTCTCTTTTCTCCACCACCTCGGATTTAGCAAGTTGAGACGAAAATGTCAAATATTCTATTTTAAGTGAATTTTTTGGGTTTATAGGATTTTTCGTTTTGATATCGACTTTGGCTTTGAAATCGGTGGAAGTGTGCATGTTGTACTAGTACTCCTAGAAGGTTGATGCATAAGATATCTTAGATTTCAGCAATAATAGGAAGAAGAAAAAACAGCTTGGAGTGAGAGATGCTCAAACTCTTAACCTCATAATTACTCTTAGTTATCATTGAGACCTACGCGCTAGTCTACCGCACCAATAATAAGGAACACCAAGTAGTAAAAAGTATAATCGTCGACAGCAGGGTTCGAACCTGCGCGGGCGTAGCCCAACAGATTTCAAGTCTGTCTCCTTAACCACTCGGACATATCGACCAATTGATGGCTTAATCATATGTGTAATGTAATCAATTGTGATGTGTCTGCTTTATAACCAACCTTGATCCTAGCTGATTAGCCACTTCATGCATAGGCAATGCTGTATTACATCCAATTATTTGTACAATGCATCCCATCTCCATTTGCTCAATATAAGGGGCCATTTGGTTGATGGAATTGAGTCTGGAAATTGGGACCTAATTCCCGGTCCATTGGGTAATCCAATTCCCTGACCCAATTCCATCAACCAAACCACCCCTAAGTTTTATTTGAAATCCATGTATTCGACATGTATATTCTTTATGTATATAGTTCGTGATGTACTAGATCACCAGTAAGAGATCCCAAAACCTATGGTAAATTAACCAACATCAAAACGCTGCGTTTAGAGTGTGAAATGGTAGAGCTGTCAAACAGGTGAGTTGGGTAGGTCACGGGCCAGGTTAGTCAGTTCGCGAGTTCATCGGATCGCAGGTTCGTCGGATTGAGGATTTGTTAAGTTACGAATTTCGTCGGGTCGTGAATTGAGCAGTTTCCTAGTTATTGACTTTGCGGTCAGTCAGGTAACGAGTCGGGCTGAGTTAGGCGGGCTAGACAGGTTCATCGGGATTAAAGCCAACATTTTCCCAGCTTATGAAAGGGACACCCTTAATTAATTTGTCGCCACTTACTTTTCCTTCTCATATGAACACCTAAAGACAGAAGAGTTGGAAGTTGACTGCCACTAACTACTATTCATCATCCAAAGAAAAATCAAAATGGAATATGTAGTACAGGACTTAACACTACACAACATTGACCTTAAAATAAAATCTCACTCTCTTAGTCTTCTGTTTTGGACGACCAGATTCTGATACCATTGTAAAGTATATCGAGCAATTATAGTTTGCTAGTACAAACTTAACACCACCCGACACAATCTTGAAGAACTAAATTGATTTACATGTTTCAAAATCTGGACTATATATACGAGCTTCGTCAAGTTTTATCTGTGTTCAAACTTAACGAATTCGACCTGAAACATTGAATGTCGCGTCAAGTTCAATCCTACTCGTTAACGGTCCTTTACGAGTCACTAATAGTAAAGACTTTTCATCATTTCCTTGACAGAAACTTAATGCTACATATAAACTAGTCAAAGTGATAAAACGTGTGGAGCAGCTATGGCCTGTGGAAGCTGAGCCATTGACGAGTTATCTTATGCAGACTGAGAAGGTGTGGCTTCATTATGATTACAGTCTGAGGGAGAGAGAGCTAAATTAATGACGTCTGAAATCACCACATTGTTCTTCTTCTTCATAGTAGCCGTTCTATCAGCTTCCCCTGTTTTTTCTTTTCAACCAACTGATACTGTAACATTCAACGCCAGTTCTGATGCCGTACTCCTCAGAGACAGCAATGGAGACACTCTCGTCTCGGCCGGGGAGATTTCGAGCTGGGATTCTTCTCGCCGAACGGAAGCGATCGAAGATATCTCGGGATGTGGTACCGGAATTGGTCGTCGACGGTTGTCTGGGTCGCGAATCGGGACAATGGGTTGCAAGATAAAACAGGGGAGCTCTGTTTTACTGCTGCTGATGGAAAGCTGCAGATCATGAATAGAACACTTAACGGCATCGCCAATCTCACTGGTCAATACCCTCTTCAGGATCTGACAATTACAGCCTGAGACTTTCCTATTCAGGGAATTTGATCCTTACAGGAAATGAGCTGGGCGTTCTCTGGCAGAGCTTTGATCATCCGACCGACACGTTTCTTTCAGGGATGAAGATGGTTCAAGGTTTGAATTTGAGTTCCTGGACTAGCCCCAACGATCCAACGCCTGGGAATTACATGTTCCAGCTCGATCAGGAATCGTCAGAGAATCAGCAGCAGTTCGTAATTAAGAACAATTCTGAACCTTTCTGGAATTCAGGTGGTCAAATTATTCTTCCCATCTCTGAATTCCTCATGAATTCATCGTCAAGACAATTGAATTCCTCCATCCTACGACCATTTCCGGGGGCAGAGTATTCCGACTTCAGATTTCTGATGGGTTTTGACGGCAGGTGAATAAAATTCTCCCAACAACTCGAATTATTGAGATGCAAAAAAAAATTTGTAGCATGATATCAAAATCTTCATAACTGAATGATCTTATCGAATTCTGTTAACCCTCAATTTAACTATTTATCTTGTAGGATTCAATTCTTCCAGAGGCCAGATGATACAGAGCCGTTCTGGGTCAAGCCTGACGACATTTGCGACTTGACATCGCCATGTGGGAGCTTCAGTAGCTGCAATAGTGGGTACCGTTGGCCTTGCAAGTGTCTTCCAGGGTTCGTCCCGAAGTCTGAAAACGAGTGGTATGCAGGGGATTTCTCGAGTGGGTGTACTAGTAAGAGCTCACATAATTGTGAGGACGATAGTAGCTTCTTGAATTTGACGGTCGCGAAAGTGCAAAAGCACACAAGTGCGCCGCCGAAAATAGTCGAGGAAGAGAAATGCAAAGAAAGGTGCATGGGAAATGTAGTTGCCAGGCGTATTCATTCAGTACGTTACGAAAAGCGACGTCGCCGGGTGCAAGATTTGGGATGACTTACGGGGCATTGAGGAGTTTGATGGGCGTGTTGATGCCAGTGTTAGTCTCAGCATCCGAGTCCATATTTCCGACATAGGTACATCGTCCGGACCAACTATATTAGCCATTACAGTCTTTTGTTATGTTACTTTTCATGACTTTATGATTTGATGTGTGGTACTGTGGAAGTAGAATCGACTAAAAAGGATTGTGGACCGTGCGGGACCAATGTTATTCCTTACCCGCTGAGCACTGGGCCAAACTGTGGTGATCCAATGTACTCGAGCTTCACTTGTGTGTTGCGTTCCCTTCGAGACGGCTTTTCTTTGGAGCACTCAACACTACCTACAAGGTGACCAAGATCGACAAACATTCACGGAAGTTCTTCATTCGAGTTGAGAAAGAAAACTGCGAATCTAAGACAATTCAGTTAGATCGATCGTTACCGTTTAAGATACAAGATGGTGGGTGCAACGATGATATGGATAATGTAAGTTTTGGACCGTTCCACGATGGGAAATTGTTCTATGAAATGGGGATTGTGTGGGATTCGCCATTAGAGCCACTTTGTAGCTCCGACGATGACTGCGACATCTTGCCAAACTCGAGTTGTCAGAGTAAAGTTGGCTCTAGCAGCGGAGAGAAAAGGTGTCTTTGTGAAGGGAATTCAAGATGGGATGCCACCAATGCTAATTGTAGTAAAGGTAAGTCTTACTGGTGGAGAATTTTTGCATCATAATAACTCGAGTTGCTAGTTAGATTCTTTAGAGTTGACTTCCTCTTAATAAACCATAATTGAATCTACTCATTTTGTAGCGGTTGGCTTCTTTGCATCATCACAGAAAACAAGACGATTGTTACTGTATTCTATCATCTTTGGTTGTATTAGAGGAGTTCTTTTGATAAGTGGTTTCATTTTCGTAATACTATACATGCGGAAAGCAAGAAGAACGACTGTTAGAAAAAGTAAAAAAAAATTGAATAAGATGACAATATTACTACTTAATAGTTTATTTTCTTGGGGGAAGTTAATCCTTGTTTTGATCAGGAAGAAAGGATGAAGAGAACCTAGTATTGAGGATGTACGATAGTGAAAAGAGGGTTAAAGAGTTCATAAACTCGGACAGTTTGGCGAAGACGATAAGTGATGACGTTAGATTTACCGCGTTTATCTCGCCACATTTGAACGACATTCCCTTTTTGACTTCGAATTGTGATGAACTTGAATGACTTTTATGAAAATATGTTTTATCTCCCGTTGGCCCTCTTTTGGGCAATTTGATGCTGTTTCGAGTTGTTTTTGTTGAGATTTCAGGTTACCACGTTGTGGATGACTTTTCTACGAGCTCGGCACTTCAAACGGGGATCAATTTGGAGTTCAAACGGAGCGGGAATCATCAAAAGAGCTGAAGGTCATTTCCAGGGGCAAAAGTGCGCCTAAATCCATGAAAAGTGCGCCGGCGCACTTTTCTGGTGCTGCCAGGCGCACTTTATTTTTAGTCTCCTGTAAATTTTCCATCGGCCACGAAAAGTGCGCCATTTTCATGGAAAAGTGCGCCGGCGCACTTTTTAAGTGCCGTCGGGCGCACTTTTTTCCCAGGACGGATTTCGGAGAGTAAAACAGGGTTTTCGAGGGAGAGACGGGGGAGACTTCATTCTTCATTCTGATTTCGACGAACCAGACACTCTCGGAGGAGGATTTTGAAGCTTTGAAGTGACGATTAAGCGAGGAGAAGCGAGGATTAGCTCAGGAGTTTCTAGGATTCGACAGGATTAGGTTTACTCGGAGTAAGATGTCTTCTTCTCCAGTTCTCTTCTTCTTTGTTTCTGCGATTTCTTCTGTAGCGATGTCGAGCTAAACTCTTTAGTTTGTTCAGATTAGATGAAGTTCTAGCAAAGCTTTGTATGGATGATGTCGGGTTTCTAACCCGTTTATGTTAATTGAGGTTTATTCAGACTTAATTTAGATTTTTCTAAAACCCTAATTTGAAGCTCTTGAATTCGCAGATTGACCATATCGTAGAATTTGCTTCATCTTTGTCTTGCGGTTCTGACCATGGACGTGAGTCATTCTAGGGTTTAGAAGGTCATTAAGATTACCCGGTGTCTTGACCATAGGGCCGGTGAAATTAATCTCTTTGCATGTCTGTGCGGCGTTTCATTGTTCTTCGTGCATTCTTGGAGATTTATGAGTTATCTTGACCATAGGAACTCATAGGTTTGCTAGGATAGTTTCTCTGCGTCCTGACCATGGAGTAGAGATTGCCAAAGGAAGCGTCGAGGAATTGAGTCTGTTAAAACCTTAGTTGCATTGCATCATCCGTCTTAGTCGAGCTAGAGCGGATTCGAGTCTGGACAAGCGCCTTAGTCATTTCTTGAAGCTCCATCTTGTTTGCCTGCTTGATTGGTTTAATTTGCATTTCTAGATTTTTAGTTCATTCACCACCATTTCCAAACCAAACGTTTAAACCCGAATAGCTTATTCCACATTAGTTGAGTAATAGAAACAGAAAGACCCTTGGGAAGTAACGATCTCGCTAGAGCGATCTAGTGAGTAAAACTAGTGTGCATTAATTTGCGCACCAAGTTTTTGGCGCCGTTGCCGGGGACTTTTCTTTTTCTAGGAAAGGCATTGTGCGTTTAAGCTTTTCATTCACTCTTTTATCATCTCTTTTCTCCCATCTTTTCATGATTTACTTGGGTAGTGCTCTTGTGTTTTGAGATGCAGGACTACAGGTTCGATAACAACCAAGGATGGTACAATAATGGAATGCCACTTAATGATTACAACCAAGAGTGGAGTACATCATGGCAACCATGTATGCCAAACTGGAATGAGGAACCACCACCCTTGCCTTCTTGGCCAGAGCCACAAGCTACACACTACTACCGAGATTACGAAGAGGAATATCTACATTCGCACCATTACCAACAACAGGAGTCTTATACAGATTTTATGCTGAATAAGATCCTCTCTACTCTACGAGCTCCTAATGTTGTGAACGTCGAGATTGAGCAACAGTATCAACTGATGGAAGAAGATTCTCGAGAGCTGGTCGAAGAAGAAAATGATAACCTAGCCCATGACTGTTGTGAGCTAGAGGTACCTGATGAAGAATCTTTGACAATGGTGGTAGATGAAGATGTGGAGCTTATCCATCTCTTGATTGAAGCTGAAGATGAGCATCTGGATATTGAGGAGTTATCCTCATTTGTGCTTCTGTCGAGCCAGCCTGTAGTTCCAGATAGAGATGAGCACATGGATATCGAGAGTCACCTACATTGGTAATTCAGACAACTGAAACTGAGGAGGGCAATGATTCTGAGGTGTATGAGCTCAACTTCCAGAGCAACTTGGATGACATTGGTGTGGAGCAGACTGCAATCATCGATTATAACACACCATACTATCTCTTTCCTCCTCCAGTAGGAAAGTTTGAGAAGAAAAGGTCATCCGAGCAGAACAAGGATCTACTTGAGCACCA
Source organism: Linum lewisii (assembly GCA_034768395.1). Lineage (NCBI taxonomy): Eukaryota > Viridiplantae > Streptophyta > Magnoliopsida > Malpighiales > Linaceae > Linum > Linum lewisii. The sequence continues at coordinate 50,836,368 of CM068304.1, forward strand.
TCGACTGCATCTTGCTCCTTCTGACGTGCTATTTGGAACTAAACCGCCAGCCTTGAAGAAGCTGTTTGACTTCAAGGAACTTTTGAGTTGGGGTGCATAACCAGGTATCGTCTAGCTCAAGGACGTTAAAGGAGAGCGCTTCATGGGAGGCAACCCATGTCTGGAGTCTGTTTTGAGTTTTTGAATTAGTTGTTTAATTTTGAGTTTGTGTCGAACTGTTGTAGTTCTTGAGTCAGTGGTCTATTCTGTACTTTGAATACTCTAATCGTGTTGTGAGGTTCTCTCCAGTTTCAGGCTATCCTCAGCTCCCGCCATGACTGTCCGTCGGTACTTCACTCTTGCCTCCACTGGCATCCTCATGATCTACTTCTCGGTACCCTTTACACTTTTCTTCACTGTTGTGCAGTCCATTGAGGCAATATCCAAATTTAAGTGTGGGGTGGGGTGTTTGTTTGCATGTTTTGCCAAGTAATGGGCGGTGATTGTGCCTTGTTTTGTCACTCTTTCACAACTTCCCATTCTCGGTAGCAAGTAATTTTCCACATTGCTTAATAACTTCTTGGATTGCCTACTGTCTTCCATATGGTGAGATTGATGTGGTGTTTTGGCTTTAACCAAATGTGTGTGTGAGAACCTGAATTATGACCATCTCCCATTCTTCTTGCTCTTAGTAGTCTAGGAGCTTGCCCTTATCGTGTTAGTGAACAGTTGACTTGTTAATGTGTAAGACTTGGTCTGTCTGATGCTCGAATTCTCTAGTTCAATGCCTGGATCGAGTCTAGATAAGGGATCTTTTAATTTCGTGCTTTAAGTTGTTTTTGATTTTCCCAATCAAAGAAAATCTGAAAAATGAATGGTTTGGTATTGAAGTTGTGGGTCGATTCACGAGCTGGCATACGTGCCTGCCCATTGCTGTAGTCCCAAAGGGAAGTCTCAATGTGGCATTCTTCTTCTAACCTACTCCCGATCGTGGCTGGGGTCTAGGATAACGCGGAATTCCAAAGGTTTCCGGCTGCTCCGTACCCGGTAGTATCCACACTGTACCGCCCATTCGGAAAAAAAAAGGAAAAAAAAGAAAGAAAAAAAAAGATGAAGAGAAAAATGAAATGCTCTTTAATTTTGTTCTAGTCGTGTTTCCTTATCTAGCAAGTGTCCGGTTGCGTTCTAGAGTAAGTGTTGCGGAAGTAAGCGTTGTCTTGCCTTTACCAAGTCAGGTTGTTCACTAGCTCGTTAAAGTCTTGTTCCTCTTTCGCTCTGGCAAAAGTTTGGTTCTTAATTGTGTGGTTAGTTGGGTAATCATCTTGTTTGGTAGAAGCACCGTATACATCTTTCTAGGAACCAAGAGGTTTTCGGTTTGCTCATTCAAGTTGGTGCATTGTTGTGGTAAAGTTCTTGTTTGAGGACAAACAAACGTTTAAGTGTGGGGTGATTTGATGACGTTAGATTTACCGCGTTTATCTCGCCACATTTGAACGACATTCCCCTTATTTGACTTCGAATTGTGATGAACTTGAATGACTTTTATGAAAAATATGTTTTATCTCCCGTTGGCCCTCTTTTGGGCAATTTGATGCTGTTTCGAGTTGTTTTTGTTGAGATTTCAGGTTACCACGTTGTGGATGACTTTTCTACGAGCTCGGCACTTCAAACGGGGATCAATTTGGAGTTCAAACGGAGCGGGAATCATCAAAAGAGCTGAAGGTCATTTCCAGGGGCAAAAGTGCGCCTAAATCCATGAAAAGTGCGCCGGCGCACTTTTCTGGTGCTGCCAGGCGCACTTTATTTTTAGTCTCCTGTAAATTTTCCATCGGCCACGAAAAGTGCGCCATTTTCATGGAAAAGTGCGTCGGCGCACTTTTTAAGTGCCGTCGGGCGCACTTTTTCCCAGGACGGATTTCGGAGAGTAAAACAGGGTTTTCGAGGGAGAGACGGGGGAGACTTCATTCTTCATTCTGATTTCGACGAACCAGACACTCTCGAAGGAGGATTTTGAAGCTTTGAAGTGACGATTAAGCGAGGAGAAGCGAGGATTAGCTCAGGAGTTTCTAGGATTCGACAGGATTAGGTTTACTCGGAGTAAGATGTCTTCTTCTCCAGTTCTCTTCTTCTTTGTTTCTGCGATTTCTTCTGTAGCGATGTCGAGCTAAACTCTTTAGTTTGTTCAGATTAGATGAAGTTCTAGCAAAGCTTTGTATGGATGATGTCGGGTTTCTAACCCGTTTATGTTAATTGAGGTTTATTCAGACTTAATTTAGATTTTTCTAAAACCCTAATTTGAAGCTCTTGAATTCGCAGATTGACCATATCGTAGAATTTGCTTCATCTTTGTCTTGCGGTTCTGACCATGGACGTGAGTCATTCTAGGTTTAGAAGGTCATTAAGATTACCCGGTGTCTTGACCATAGGGCCGGTGAAATTAATCTCTTTGCATGTCTGTGCGGCGTTTCATTGTTCTTCGTGCATTCTTGGAGATTTATGAGTTATCTTGACCATAGGAACTCATAGGTTTGCTAGGATAGTTTCTCTGCGTCCTGACCATGGAGTAGAGATTGCCAAAGGAAGCGTCGAGGAATTGAGTCTGTTAAAACCTTAGTTGCATTGCATCATCCGTCTTAGTCGAGCTAGAGCGGATTCGAGTCTGGACAAGCGCCTTAGTCATTTCTTGAAGCTCCATCTTGTTTGCCTGCTTGATTGGTTTAATTTGCATTTCTAGATTTTTAGTTCATTCACCACCATTTCCAAACCAAACGTTTAAACCCGAATAGCTTATTCCACATTAGTTGAGTAATAGAAACAGAAAGACCCTTGGGAAGTAACGATCTCGCTAGAGCGATCTAGTGAGTAAAACTAGTGTGCATTAATTTGCGCACCAAGTTTTTGGCGCCGTTGCCGGGGACTTTTCTTTTTCTAGGAAAGGCATTGTGCGTTTAAGCTTTTCATTCACTCTTTTATCATCTCTTTTCTCCCAAAAACTTGGTGCGCAAATTAATGCACACTAGTTTTACTCACTAGATCGCTCTAGCGAGATCGTTACTTCCCAATGGTCTTTCTGTTTCTATTACTCAACTAATGTGGAATAAGCTATTCGGGTTTAAACGTTTGGTTTGGAAATGGTGGTGAATGAACTAAAAATCTAGAAATGCAAATTAAACCAATCAAGCAGGCAAACAAGATGGAGCTTCAAGAAATGACTAAGGCGCTTGTCCAGACTCGAATCCGCTCTAGCTCGACTAAGACGGATGATGCAATGCAACTAAGGTTTTAACAGACTCAATTCCTCGACGCTTCCTTTGGCAATCTCTACTCCATGGTCAGGACGCAGAGAAACTATCCTAGCAAACCTATGAGTTCCTATGGTCAAGATAACTCATAAATCTCCAAGAATGCACGAAGAACAATGAAACGCCGCACAGACATGCAAAGAGATTAATTTCACCGGCCCTATGGTCAAGACACCGGTAATCTTAATGACCTTCTAAACCCTAGAATGACTCACGTCCATGGTCAGAACCGCAAGACAAAGATGAAGCAAATTCTACGATATGGTCAATCTGCGAATTCAAGAGCTTCAAATTAGGGTTTTAGAAAAATCTAAATTAAGTCTGAATAAACCTCAATTAACATAAACGGGTTAGAAACCCGACATCATCCATACAAAGCTTTGCTAGAACTTCATCTAATCTGAACAAACTAAAGAGTTTAGCTCGACATCGCTACAGAAGAAATCGCAGAAACAAAGAAGAAGAGAACTGGAGAAGAAGACATCTTACTCCGAGTAAACCTAATCCTGTCGAATCCTAGAAACTCCTGAGCTAATCCTCGCTTCTCCTCGCTTAATCGTCACTTCAAAGCTTCAAAATCCTCCTCCGAGAGTGTCTGGTTCGTCGAAATCAGAATGAAGAATGAAGTCTCCCCGTCTCTCCCTCGAAAACCCTGTTTTACTCTCCGAAATCCGTCCTGGGAAAAAGTGCGCCCGACGGCACTTAAAAAGTGCGCCGGCGCACTTTTCCATGAAAATGGCGCACTTTTCGTGGCCGATGGAAAATTTACAGGAGACTAAAAATAAAGTGCGCCTGCAGCACCAGAAAAGTGCGCCGGCGCACTTTTCATGGATTTAGGCGCACTTTTGCCCCTGGAAATGACCTTCAGCTCTTTTGATGATTCCCGCTCCGTTTGAACTCCAAATTGATCCCGTTTGAAGTGCCGAGCTCGTAGAAAAGTCATCCACAACGTGGTAACCTGAAATCTCAACAAAAACAACTCGAAACAGCATCAAATTGCCCAAAAGAGGGCCAACGGGAGATAAAACATATTTTTCATAAAAGTCATTCAAGTTCATCACAATTCGAAGTCAAATAAGGGGAATGTCGTTCAAATGTGGCGAGATAAACGCGGTAAATCTAACGTCATCAATAAGAGAGACATAAATGTTCCATTCTTCGATTTGGACTGCATTTTAGCTGCCACGGACTACTTCTCCATTGACAACAAGCTCGGTCAGGGCGGTTTTGGCCCTGTTTACAAGGTTAAGTTTCTCATCTTGATATGTCATGAAAAAAATAGAATAAATTGTTTCATATGTGAATCTTACATCGATAAATAACAGAATATATCAACATTTGATACATTTGTGAACAGGGGAAGTTTCCAGGAGGCCAAGAGATTGCAGTGAAGAGACTATCCAGCGCTTCGGCGCAAGGCTTAGAAGAATTCAAAAACGAGGTCATATTGATTGCCAAGCTACCACACAAGAATCTTGTTAGGCTGTTGGGTTACTGTGTTGAAGGAAATGAGAAGATTTTGTTGTATGAGTACATGCCTAACAAAAGCCTCGACTTCTTCATATTTGGTTAGTAGTTCCCTCTCCAACTAGTAAACACATTCTCGATCGTAATTGTGTCGTTCTTTCGATCTTTTATACGTTCTTTTCGATGAAGTTTAGACCGAGATCGGTGCATGCTACTAGATTGGGGATGAGGTTCAACATCATAATAATGGGGATTGCACGAGGACTGCTTTACCTCCACCACGATTCGAGGCTCACTATTATCCACAGAGACTTGAAAACTAGCAACATCCTTCTCGACGAAGAAATGAACCCTCGAATTTCGGACTTCGGGATGGCGAGGATAATGGGAGGAAAGGAAACAGAGGCCAACACTGTTAAAGTGGTTGGAACCTAGTAAGTCAACTTAATTACTAAGTCACAAATTTCAGCATTACAAATCTAGACTAACTGGGTTGCGGATTTATCGATCTGTACAGCGGATATATGTCTCCAGAATATGCCCTAGACGGGAACTTCTCGATCAAGTCAGACGTATTCAGCTTCGGAGTAGTACTTCTAGAGATCCTCAGTGGGCAGAGGAACACAGGGTTTTACAAGTCAAACAAAGTCGTGTCACTTTTAGGCCACGTAAGTGGCCGGTTTTCGGATCAAATTATGTACCCGTTTTTGCGGCTCTGAAACTATAATCGTGACCATATATGTTCAGGTGTGGGGGTGCTGGAAAGAAGAGAAAGCCATGGAAGTGATGGATCAATCGTTGACCGAAACATGTGTAGCGAACGAGTTCATGAGGTGTGTGAACGTCGCGCTGTTGTGTGTCCAGGAAGACCCTAACGATCGGCCGACAATGGCGAATGTAGTGTTCATGTTGGGGAGCGAAGCAGCGAGCCTTTCTCGTCCGAAAGAGCCCGCTTTCTCGAATAGGCGACAAAATTCGAGTACTACTGGTTCGAGTAGTATAGTGAGTATGGAGACCATTACTGTGTTGGAAGCAAGATGATGTCTTTGTATATAGCATTTTTGTAAGTTTAAACATCACTTGAATCTCCTCTCTTCTCTATGTGTAAAATTGCATTCTTTTTGGGCCAGTCATGGGCTGGCCCAAGCCCATTACATCGATGTGACTGAAAAATGTAAAGTGGGCTTCAGCCCATTAACTGCAATTTGTATTTTATACTTGTATGCAAGAGGGGTAGACATATGAGACGGAGAAGTATCAGGATATGCTTCTTTTGGGTATATGGAGGAGCCTTAAACATTTCTGCGAAGAGGAGTATAAAGCTTAAGGAGCCCGTTCTCAAGTATTAAGTCATGTCTCATCAATGTTGGAGTCAGGTCCTCAAAATTCGTGTCGGGTTGCCACGTTTTGTTGGTGAATTGGTGATCCGATTCTAAGGTCATCCTAATCATCCAACTATGTAGGATTAGGATCACCTTGAGCTCTATCCCTGGGCGCATTGTGCATGGGTCGTGGATGAGCCTTAGCAGCTGGTTCTAGGGTGTTGGGAAAGCTGAAACAACCTGTCTGGTTCATAGGTTAGGGCCCATTAGTAACAAGTAAATTGATGGTAATTTGATGTACCGTATAAAATAATGAATTAGGATGATAAGATTACTTTTAGATATACTCGTAACTAAATCAATACAAGTATTTTTCACATTAATCGAATGAAAATGTAAAAAAAAAATTCCAACAATTTTCACTTTAGCTCTCATTAAATTATCTATTTTGAATTATTTCTCCTTCCTAATTATCTACCCTTAAATTTTACTTATATTTCACTTTTGGCTAATAATTAATTAAATTATCTATATGAAATATCCATGAAGGATAAGATAGATGAGCCAATAGGACTAGGGAACTAATAATAAAAACATTGGGACGTGGAACGAAGGAAATGGACCGCAGGATTGAAAGGTGCTGGATGATCAACCCACAGACTTACACGTGGCACCTTACCTTGCCACAAACTTACGCCTCTTCCCTTCATTCATAAATAGGCTCCGATATTTTCCGCCGCTCCACCCACGAATAACAAACCCGGGTTAATAATATCCATTCTGGTCATTAATTTATCGGGATTTTACAATGTAGTCATTGGCTTTGTATACATTGAATATATGGCTGTCCATATAAATAATATGGATGATAAAATACAGATATGAGTCACGATGTGTCATTGTCTTGGACAATTAAATGTTTAACTAAGTTTAAAAGCTCGATTAAGGAGACTAGACGTAAGTTTATGACGGTCAAGACCCTTCGTCACCATACGGCTGAGATTAAGTCATTAGTTAAGTTATCAGTCAACTAATGACACGTGACAATCTTGCTCGAGTCTAAGGTAATATGAATGACAAAGTGACCACAATATTGATAGAACATAGCCTAAACCACTTAATTACTGCATACACTTTTGGATGTGTACAATTATAGATTATACGTCGAAAGCCTCATTTATTCACATACGGATAAATTTTGACACATATTTGTCTGATTGTCTCCCCTTATTCTAAATAATAGAGCTGTCAAAAAGCTAACTTGACTCAACTCAACTCAATCTAACCAAAAATTTAAATTGACCAAAAGTCAATATTTCAAGGCTAAGTGAAATCTTAACTATGAATAAACGAGTGTATAAACCCCTAGTTCGAAGAACCCACTTATCCCGACTTGTGACTCACCTAACTCGCTGATTTGATAGCTCTACCAAATACATCTTACTCGGAAAAAATCCTTACTACTATCTGTTTATACGCTTCGTTTAGTGAAACTCCAAAGCACACTACGAAAGAAAAGAAAAACGGCTCGACTCGAACCAACCAACCTAATCAATCCACACAAATATAATATAAAATGTTTAAGGTTTCATTATGCTAACCTCAATAACCAAATTAGATGTTAAAACGTCAAATTATGATTCAGCGTACTAACTCGTGGCTCAAAGTCAATTTAGTCTTGCTGGCATCTTTATTCAAAAATCCTTTATTAAAATTGTATTTTGGGAAAATAGTACTTTTACCCCTTCTACTTTGTCAACTTAACAAATAGCCTGCTCTACTATAAATCGTTCGTTATATTCCTTTCTACTTTGACCACTTTTCATTTTGGGTCATTCCATTTCAACTACCGTCTTCATGATGTTAAATTGAGTAGGTATTGCGAAGAGTATAGTGAATTATGAAAGGTTTTAGAATCATACGTTTTATTCGTCGATTTCATCCTATGTAATTAAATATACTTATATTCTCAATTAAAAAAACACTTGGTAAGCTAATACGTGATTGTTGAAGCTAACGTATTGTGTTGAATACACACCCGTTAGCATCATGAACACGTTAGTTGGAATAGAATGACACAAAATGCAAAGTGGTCAAAATATGATGGGGTAAAATGAATGATTTATAATATAGGGACTATTTGCTAAGTTGACAAAGTAGAGGAGGTCAAAGTGCTATTTTTCCTTATATTTTTTAGTGGTCTAAATCTTTATCTGCGTTCTAAGGAAAACCACGAATAAAATAATATATTATTCTCCTTCATGGGGGAAGTGGGGTCCACTACACATTGAACGAGATATGACCACCACTCAAAAACTTTAAAAAAATGGAAAATAAAAAGAAAAAAGAATGTGATTGACGAACGTACGTAGTAGAACGTGGACCCGAGTGATGGCAACTCCGTAAATTCATCAAAATCCAAGCCTGTTCCCATAAATCCCCTCAACACCTTCACGCCTCTCCCTTTAAATATTCCCTTCGTCTCCTTCTCCTCCTCTCTCTCTCTCCTTTCCCCACCGCAATATCCACATTTTCACAACTGCTCTGTAATATTCCCTCTGTAATTCAATCACTACAATGAAGAAGTGCGAGCTCTGCAAGTCGCCAGCGAGGACCTACTGCGAGTCCGACGACGCCAGCCTCTGCTGGTCCTGTGACGCCAAAGTTCACGGCGCCAATTTCCTCGTCGCTCGTCACTCTCGGACTCTGCTCTGCCAATCGTGCCAATCGGCGACTCCCTGGCAGGCCGCCGGTGCGAAGCTCGGAAACACTGTCTCGTTATGTTTTGGATGTTCTAATGGAGATTCTAACGAATCGCTTCATCTTCACCATCGAGTAGAAGTTGAAGAAAGCGAAACGGAGGATGAAGATTATGACGAGAGGAGGTGGAGGAGGACGACGAGGAGGAGGGAGATAATCAAGTTGTTCCGTGGTCGTCATCTTCTGCATCAACGCCTCCTCCTCCGGCGGCAAGCAATTCGTCAGACGGAGATGAGCCCGATGATCCTGATCGGAGTCTAGATCTTCGATACTTTCCTCAGGTGCAGTTTCTCTTCAATTTTTTTATCCTCCATTTTTTTTTTTGTTGCAGGTTTGAATTCTCCGTTCTGATTGAAAATTTAACCTAATTTTTACAGGACGATATCAGCCGCCGTTGTTGTAGACAGAAGTACGGTCTCGACAGTTCATCGAGACCGTTGAAATCCCGGAGAAGAGATGACGCCGATGATGATTCCAAAAGCAGTGGCCGTCCGATTTGATCGGAAGGACGATCGGAGAGTGCTTTGTTTCTTCTTTCTTAGTTTAGCCATGTGGTGGTTAATTTCAAGTTTGCTGACTAGGAAGACTAAATTAATCAATTATTGATTAGTGGCTGATTTAACGAGTTAATTATCGTTTTAGGTGAATGAAATAGTGGGAAGATTGGGTTTATTACTTTATTTAGTGATATTTTATTTTTAAATTAGGTTTTATTATGTGGCTGTTGAAGAAGTTGTACAAAAACGTGAAATGGATGTTAATGATAGATCCTCTTTGTTCTTCTAATTGCTCATTTGGTTCCAATTTTCTCGTGTTTATTTAAATTAGTTTAATCTTAATTGGGAATCGAATGAACCTAATGATGTCATTAATTTAACAATATTAAGGTTTCTCCAAACCCTAAAACAATACAATAAACCGCTAAAAAAATCACCGCTCGGATTTTTTGGAACCTACATCTCGACGTCCTACGTCGCCGCCGTACGCCATATCTAGCCCCGCCGCTGCACCTCATCTCCTGCCCCGCCGCTGCACCTCATCTCTTGCCCCGCCGCTGCACCCATCTCTTGCCCCGCCGCTGCACCTCATCTCTTGCCCCGCCGTCGTTGCGAAGATGTCCTCCATCCCCGACAGCGAGCAGTCCTTCAAGAGACCGCGGAGGAGCCCCACCGGCGTCCCTTGAACCATTGAGGATGGCTCCCTTCGGCCAGATCCGGGTCGCCCTGCCGTCACTATGTTAACTTCTGGCGGTAGTTGACGATAGGGAAGAAGAGGAGATTCATTTGAAGATTATGTTTACTTCTACTCTGTTGAAGATTTAGGCATGGAAGACTTCGGATACGCCTCCATTCACGTTACTTCGGCGGCCGATTATCCGAACTCGTTTCAGAGGAGCACTAGTCGGCTGGTTTACCGGCCGGATCTTGGGAAGAGGGAAGATGAGTTGAAGCAATATGCGACGTCGTTTTCTTATTGGTAACTAGTGTGATATGCTGTTATTTTATTGTATGTTAATCATGAGTGCGGTTCATCTTTTGATGTTATTTTGTTAATTTTGAATTGCATTCGGATATGTAGATGTTTATAATGCATAATTTTGCCTGATGCAGATGGAAAATGAAGAATCCGTTTTCAATGATTCGGAATAGGTACGAGATCTGTCTGTTCATGCTAGTAGCCACAACTCGGTGTTGGATACAGAACCGATGAAAACACGAAGCGACTTACGAGATTGGGTCATGGAAGCTGTTGGGGTCGAGGTTACGAGTTAGAATCGAGGGGCTGTTTTTTCTTCTTCTAGATTTTGTTCCGCTTGTTCTGTTGGAACATTTTCATCTTTAGGACCAGTTGTTGCAGCTAGTTATTGAGCTTGATGATTCTTGGAACTGGTTGTTCATGAAATCGTTGCTTTATGAATTAGATTTGGGATTCGGTAACAAGTTGTTCCGGTAAACGATTTAGGAACATAATCGATTTTCAACACGTTTCATTACTTTTAAAATGGAACATAATTTGTTCCGTATAGTTACTTATGGAACATAATCGATTTTCAACATGTTTCATTACTTTTAAAATGGATCACTGTTCCGAAACAATAAAAGAGGAACTGTTCTGAAATGATAAAAGAGGAACTGATTCGAAACAATTTCCACAAAAAAGTGTTAGAAACTAATCTAAAATAAAATAAAAACCACCGGAGATACATAACAATAACCGTCGAGCATAGGGAAGAAGATGAAAAAGTAATTAAAAAAAAAAGATAATTAGTTTAATCATAAATTAAATAGAGCAAAAAAAAGAACAGAAAAGGAATAAAAAATCAGCAATATAACTACAAATCCGAAAATTAATAAACAATAATTAAAAATCTGCAATAAATAAAACATTGAAATTACCCTTATGTCCAATTAATATTGACCTTCAGATCTTTAAAATTAAATCCTATGGCCAGGAGAGGTGTCCTCATATGAGGACACTTTGGGGTGTCCTAATGGTAGATTTTCCCGTATTTAGGCACATCTATCGAGAGTGGAATCATGCAGCGTATTTCCTTGCTAACCTGGGTCATAGTAGGCTGCTTAGCATCCACGATTTCCCTATTATTGATGTCAATCTTGGCTATTGGCTTTTGTATGACATTCAGAGAATCTTTACTCCTCGGTCAATTTTAATTAATTCCTAATGCGTTTGCGCGGCTTTCTCACCAAAAGAATGATCATTGTATTCCAACCGAAGTGAGTTTATAAACGAGACATGATTAGAAACTGCTTAAAATCACAAAAATCCACTACTCATTTAAAACTACTAGTGAGTACCGTGCATTCTACCTAATTTGATTATATATCTAACTCAACCCAATTCACGTTCGACTCAATGTCCATTACTTTCCTAAGCCCTAAAGTTAAATGGCGTCTCAAATAGGATATGCTCTTACGTCATTTCAAAAAAATTGTGTTCTCACCCAAAACTACCTATAATTATTCAAACGGTCGCTCTCACCATAATTTCATCGTTCTTTCCTCCTTTTATTTCTCGTTATGAATATTTGGATAATATGAGTAGTAGTATAAGTACCCTGCTATTCGACCGTTCAAGTAGTGAGCACCCACACTACCCATAGAGACAAATGGTAATAGAGAAATTTTCAATTTCATGATCGTGCGTGAGTACATACTTGAATAACGATTACATCACAACCCGACTTTCAAATAACACAATATCACCATACCATAAATCGTTACGTCACCAATAATTTCAACGATGAACATAGCCTCGTAAAAGGCACACAAGAGTATCAAGAAAGGAGAATGAGGACAATGTGTGGGTACTTAGCTAGCTAGAAGGCACCAAGTTACGTGAAACTTTAGACAAAGAATTGAACACACATTGGAATCAAAGTTGGCCACAGAAACAACCAACGAGTGATGCTGCTTTCACGATGGTAGCAGATGACACACTGCTTTGTTTGTCCCCCCCCCCCCAAAAACAAAGATCAATCCATCAATCCATTACTAGAAAAAAGGAAAAAGGTAAGTAATCGATATCCGAAAATTGGGTACCCACCTAAAATATGTTTTACTTGGACGGGATCATTTGTTGACTAGGTAAAGTTGACGGGTATGGGCAAACCCGGTATCCGGTTAGAGCGGGTAACGGGCAGGATGGGCTTGAAGGTATTATGGGTACCCGATATGAAACGATATTGTATTAGTCACAATATATATATCATCTATGTTTAACGGACAAGACTCAGTTATTTCTTCTTGATGGTCAATTCAGTTTCTTCATTTCACAACTCATTAATCAAGTAGTTTTTCACTTCCTCCTAATGCTCTGAAAATTGTAGCTCCATCTTGCAACCCAGATACAAGAAGATTTAGATTTCACCCCATGGGTATTCCCGGCTGGGGATGGTTTAGATTTTGTATCCGTTTAGTCTCGTTGGACGAGCACAAGTAGTACCAAGTTAATAAACGGGTGAGCAGTGAAAACGTAGTATTCAGACCCATGAGATTATAGGTACTAAATGAGTCGGTGAGATAAAGGAAAGAAATTCCCTATGAGATAATGATAAAAATGGAATGTGTGTGTAGTGTGTACTAGTACCAATATCCTGTATTAAGAAGCTGTGTGCTGTGCTGTGGTGACAGTTGTATACTCTGAATTTTGGAACAAGGGTTCTCTGTGTGTGTGGCTGTGAGTTTGGCCTTACATTTTACTGGCAAGTGGCCACACAAGTGAAGAGCATGGGGGAGGAGCATTCAGAAATCAGTAATCACCATACCTACTTAAAGATGATCGATCAACTCCTAGCCACCCGTTTTTTGGCTCAGTGGTTGATGGGTTTTTATTTTGCAGAATCTGATTTGGTGTTGGTGTTTCGGTCGGGTCGTCTAGGAACGATGAGATTCATCTTGCTTGATAATGAGGTTTGCCTTACTCGGATGGGTCGTTGCCTGTTTCGTTCCTAGTTATTTTTCATAAGACAAATGACGCGTTGTGGGCAGTGACTATCGAGTTTAGTGATGACGTAAGCGATAATATAGTATGATAAACGAGAGAAATATTTTAGTATGTGCTGAGGGAATTTTTATCTGTCCAAGTGTTAGTCTGCGGCCCCATTGTGATGAGAGTGTGATGAGATTGGTGTCGTATTTATAGCATGGAGCCTATATGAGTAGTTTTCTTTTGATTGGTTGTGGGGATTTGGACGAGCTTTGTCGTTAGTTTGAGGTGAGCTGCTCAAATCGTGTCACGTCATGCTCGAGGCTTCAACATGATAAAACCCTAGCTTCTTAGGGTTTTCTCTTGGGCTTTACTTAGGGCTAGTACTGGCATCGGGTCGGAGCCTCATTTGTGCATGCTTCGGGAAACCTGGGCAAAGTCGAACCGCGCCTGACCCGACTAAGGGTTATTTCTCTATTGGGCCCATCATATACCTTATCGGTGAACCTTGTTAATTATTTCATTGTGTTGATTATTTTCGATCCATTTGTTATTGATATGTTATTATTGGAGTTATTCTTGTGTTAGTGGTGTGTTACCTTTGTTCACAAATAACACATGTATAACATACACATATAACAGATGTGACATCGAGAAATCTCAGAGTCTCGAGCAGTACATTTCGAGCAATCATTTTTTCGAGACGAATCGAGACTCAACCCATCATAATGAGGGTTAACCTAACCAAGAGGTGTGGGAAGATCTTGGTTTTTGTTTTGTGGTGTTGACGTACATGGGACATCAACATCAAAATTGTGGAAGATATTTTGTTGGTTTATCATTTTTATGCATGCAATTGTTTTTGTTTATTAAATTTTGGGGAAAATATCTAAAATCAAAATGTGTGGACCAGAGCATAGCCTACTAAGATAATATGGAGACAAAGATGCTGTCGTTGGATGGATATGTATTGGTGGCTGGTGGTTGATCTGATCACCACTCAAATGGCTTAATATCCATTTTGGTCATTAATCTATACAGATTGTAACAAAGTAGTCATTCACTTTTAATTTGTAGTTTAGTTGTCATTAATTTAATTGATTCACGCGATTTTTCGGGTATATTTGGGGGAATGGAATGACAGAGTCTTTCGGGATAAAGACTCCACACCCGTTCAGGTGGTTGGAAAGATTTTGTGGGCGATCAGTAGGTGGCTTCTTTGTGCAGGAAAAGTTTCTCAAAGTGAGTTCATGAGATGGTTGGCTTATTATGGTCTTTTAACCCTGACGACTATGACTGAATTTGGTCTGTCTTGCGAGTGCTGCTTTTTAGTAGCACTTTCTATGGTTTTTTTTTAGTAGTATAGGTTTGATCTTTGGTTTTGGGATAAGAGTTTTTGGATAACATGCAGTTGTATAGTTTGCATGGGTAGTGATTGTCTAGGTTTCTTTTTGTTTCGATGATTTTTGGTTTGGGGTTCGGTGTAAGATGCCTAACTTGTAACCGTGTTTTGTGGCTCTAATGTATGATATATCATTCAATTATAAAAAAAAAAATTGTGATTGTACTCAGTAATCCATCAACTCTTTTTCCAATATCTCCATTAAGTGCCAGCTCATCAATTTTGTCCACCTCATCCAATGTCATGTCACATAATTCACCATAAACTCAACTCAGCTCAATCTAACTGACAAGGAAAAGATTAAACATGGCATGAGGTGAGTACTCTATGGTTGAATTGGTTAGTTGAGTTGAGTCTACGGTGAATCAGGTGACATGACATGGGGTGACGTGGAAAAAATTGATGAGTTGGCTTGATGGTATCAACAATTAACGGAGATTTTTGGAAGGGGAGTTGACAAGATGACCACAATGTTACAATTGCAAATAGGTTAGTGACAACTAGGTTATAAATTAAAGGTTACTGACCACTTTGTTACAACCCTTTTAAGTTAATGACCAAAATGGATATTAAGCCCCACCCAAAGTCTTCTTTTATTTAATTTTAAAATGATTTCTTACTAAGTATAATGATTATTAAGGAGTCATAATGATGGTTAATCCCATGTTATCAGTGTACCATGTTGTGTTCAGACTCATGATTATCAAATAAAATATTGATTTATTTACGGGTTGTTCGATAAATGTGATTTGGCATGGTGATTTTAAAATATACATGTATTGTTTATAATACATTATTTTTTCTGTCATGTGTATACTAAAAAATTGTGTAATTAAAAAGTTCTAGAATCCCTCGAAATGATGAATTTGAAATCTCAACAAATAGGTTAGATTTGGGAGAATACGTCATTTTAAACTTTTTTAAGACAATATCTCATTTTAGAATTAATCACCTAAAAAAATAATTGGTTTTCAATACATTTTTCAAACACTTGACTTTTAGAACCATATATTATAATCACACATACCATGTATTCTAAATACATGCATTTTTAAGTGTGAATCTTGTTTCAACGTGGTAAAGTTAAATTTTGGTCAAAATTCTTTAATTTAAGTTTGAACCGTGTCATATTACAGCACCTTTACTCTTTTGAATTACTATTTTCGTCAATATGTTGTGCAATATGTGACAATGAACTTGTGTAAAGTAACAAATTCATGCTTTGACTATCCTTCTTTATGTTGATGTGACATGTTGACGTGGTATTTGACAAAAATTATAACGAAATAAATACTCGCATGAGCACGATCCAAGGATCCAAGTTCATGAATATGAATTTTCTTGATGGCATCAAATTCTAAATTCATTAAACATATGATTCAAAACAATTATGGATATATTAAATTGAGTCACGGGGTTCATGTATGATGATTCTCATGGTAAATAATCTCACCTGAAATTTGAATAAAATTCATGTATGGAAAATGGGCGGCTAGAAACAATTAAATAAATAAATGGTTAAGCTTTTTAGAAAAATGGATCATGAAAGGAATAAACTTTACAACAAAAATAAATAAATAATTACATCATAAAGATATGGAATAATGCTACTTTGCTATCTGTACTTTATCAACTTAACAAACATACTCATGTATTATGAAATGTTCATTCTCCTCATCCTACGTACTTTGACAAGCTTAACGTTTTGCTCCTTATGTTAAAAATTCAGTCTACTTGTCGTTTACTTTTTACGGAGGAGCATGCATGCCAGAATGAGGTACTTGTTAGTAAACACTATAAGATTCATTCAGAACCCTCACCTAACAACTCGAGTTATTGGGATGCAACGGTTTTGTATTGTCGGAGGTTCAAAGATTGTTGATGGATTGAGAGTGACGATAAATTGGGTGTACAATAAGTTATATAGTATATGAGGTAGGTATTGAGTGAATTATTTGTGAGTACGTATCATATTTAGTAAATATATTTTGAAATAGTAATTTGAGCAGCTACACATGTGATTATTGTTGATAACATGACATGGTCCCTCCATCTGAAATTAACGATAAGTAAACTAAATTTTTAACAGAAGAGACCAGTTATCGCATTGATCAAAGTAAAATGAAAAAAAATGAACATTTTATAGTACGTGATGAGCCTGTTTATTAACTCGATAATAAACATGATAAAGTAAAGTGCGAAATCTACAAATATATATAAGCATTTTACACTTTTTCTAATTGCCACCTAGGATTCTCCATGCTTCTCCTTAATTGTAGGAATGTAGCCAATCAATGAATTTTAATTTATTTTGAATAAAATGTTTTATTTATTATAAAAGTGATAAATCTTAAGCAACTATGAGACTTGAACCAACAACCTCAAGGATCAAAGTATCATGATTTACCAACTAAGCCACACAAACTAATTTATAATTATATTGAAACATTATAGCATATTGCTTCTCGACATTTTGTTGTACAAATTGAAGCACATTTCACCCTTAATGATTTTCAAATTCATTGATTTTATGATAACCAACAGTTTATTGTAGAAATATACACTAACAAGTTAAATAAAGAGTATAGTGAAAAAATTGGTAATAATTCATTCATATAGTTTATTGACAGATGATGATGCTTTTATTTAAATCAGGCTTTGTGTTGATATTTAATTAAGTGGGGACTAAAATGAAATAATTTATTTTTCTGCCACATATAATATCTTACATTATATACTCAATCACTTTACTTACCACCCTATGTATGCATATATAACACTAACATGTTTACACACGTGACGATAATTGTGAGAATGAGACATATAAACTTGATATTGATCGAATCATTCATATATGTTTGTAGATGTATTTGCTCACATGAATTCTTGAAAGACATTGAAGGTAACTGCGAGTCGTAAATTACTTAAAAAATTAAAGCACATCATATATATGTGTTAAAGACATTCAAGCTAACTAAGTTATTGATTAATTTGGTCAAACATCAAGTTGTATAAATTAAAAATTATGAATATATAGGAGAAATATTTTCCAGATACATATATCTATTGAGCTAGAGAAAATTGGAGAAATAAGGTTGTACCTTAATAAGGGTAATGGTAACTAAGGTCAAGAGTGTGAAATAATCTGAGTAATGAGATCTTAACTAAAGGAGGTTATAAGTCATTTACTATTAACAAATTCAGAGTGTTAATCGAGTTGAGTCAATTTAAATTGAGCATATTTGTCAAATCGAAATATATTCATAAAATGATCTTTACCATAGTCAACTAAGTTTTAACAAACCAATTTTATGGTTTCATTTCTCAAAATTATTATTTTTGGATAGTGTTGGTTTTTTGTAGTCTCGACTTTATTTGTTTGCAAATATTTCAAGAGAATTACAATTTTCGTTTTCTATTTTCCTTGAATTATGAATATTTAAAAGAAGTATTTGTCAATTAATATATCTATTGAATTAGAGAAAATTGGAGAAATAAGATTGTATCTTAATAAGAGCAATGACCAGTGAGGTCACGAGTGTGTAATAGTATTAGTTATCGAAAGTACTTATTTTAAGTTTTAACGGGTCAATTGAGGTGTCATTTCTCAAAATGATTTTTATATACAGTGTTGGGTTTTTAGTCTCCATTTTATCTGTTTGCAAATGTTTTGAGCGAGTTGCAATTTCATTTTTTTTTATCTCGAACTTACTTCTGTTGGTAAATCAAATATTTTGTTATATTTTTTTGAAGTTGTATTGGTTAAGGAGACGTCATTAATTTAAAATATTTGTTTAAAAGAAGTATAAACTTAAAAAAATTGAGTTTCATAAAATTTAAAATATTATGAATATTTAAGAGAAGTATTTGTCAATTAATATATCTATTGAGCTAGAGAAAATTGGAGAAATAAAATTGTACTTTAATAAAAGCAATGACTAGTGAGGCCACGAGTGTGTAATAGTAATATTAGTCATGGGAAAGTGGGTTACAATACAAGTCATTTACTATTAATAAATTCATAATATTGATCGACTCGAGGTAGGTTGGATTAGTCATATTTCATCAAATATAGATATATTCATGTAACATGATCCTTATTTTCATATTCTTCTAAGCTTTAACGGGTCAATTGAGGTTTCACTTCTCAAAATGATTTTTATATATTTGGGTTTTTAGTCTCCACTTTATTTGTTTGCAAATGTTTTGAGAGAGTTGCAATTTCATTTTCTTTTTGTCTCGAGGTTACTTTTGTTGGCAAATCAAATATTTTGTTATAGTTTTTTGAAGTTATATTGTTTAAAAAATTTGTCTAAAAGAAATATGGACTAAAAAAATTGAGTTGCATAAATTTAAAAAATTATGAATATTTAAGAGAAGTATTTGTCAATTAATATATCTATTGAGCTAGAGAAAATTGGAGAAATAAATTTATACGTTAATAAGAGAAATGACATGTGAGGTCACGAGTGTGAAATAGTATTAGTCATGGGAAAGTGGGTTACAAGTCAATTACCATCAACAAATTCATAGTATTGATCGGGTTGAGTAAGGTTGAATTGAGCATATTTCATCAAACCTAAATATATCAATGTAACATGATTCTTATTTTCATATTCTTTTCAGTTTTAACAGGTCAGTTGATGTTTCATTACTCGAAATGATTATACAATGTTGGGTATTTAGTCTCCTCTACTTTTTTTTGTTTGAAAATGTTTTAAGAGAGTTGCAATTTCATTTTTTATTTGTCTCGAACTTACTTTTTTTGATATATCAAATATTTTGTTAATTTTTTAAGTTATATTCGTTTTGAAAACATCATTCATTTGAAAAGTTTGTTTAAAAGAAGTATAAATTAAAAAAAAATTATTTGCATTAATTTAAAAAATTATGAATATTTAAGAGAGGTATTTGCCAATTAATATATGATATATCTATTGAGCTAGAGTATTTTTTTATGAATTATTGAGCTAGAGAAAATTGGAGAACTAAGATTGTACTTTAGTAAGAGCAGACCAGTGAGGTCATGAGTGTGTGATCGTAATAAAGTGTGAGTTACAAATCATTTACTATTTAATAATTTAGAGTATTGATCGAATTGAGTCAAATTTAATTAGGCATATTTCATCAAACCTAAATATATTAAAAATGATCCTTATTTTCATATTATTCTAAGTTCTAACGGGCCAATTGAGGTTCCATTCCTCAAAACAATTTTTTTAGTGATAGTATTGGGTTTTTAGTCTCTACTTTATTTTTTTGCAAATGCTTCGAGGGAGATGCAGTTACATTTTCTATTTGTCTCGAACTTACTTTTGTTGGTAAATCAAATATTTTGAAGTCATATTGGTTTAGAAGACATCATTCATTTGAAAAGTTTGTTATAATTTTTATATTTGTTCTCCTTTGCAATGATCATAAATGGACGTACTTCATTTTAGTATGTAATTTAACTTCATCAATTTTAAAATATTCTAAAATTAATCAAAATATTACATTTAAATATTATATGTATTTCGGTACTATATAAAACATTATCTAGATATTTTTATATTTTTTGCTTTAAACTATTTAACTTCTCAATTAAGTAAGACGTTAATTATTTTGATTTATTGAGTTTTAGTTTAATTTCAGTCCTGATATTTCAAAAATTTAGTTGGTTTATAGTTTTCTAAACATAATTTTAAATCTCTAAATATACAAGATTGTTCTTCATTTACTAATTATATTAAATAAACAACCGAAATATCACATATCGGCCAACGGGCCGAAAAAAGGCTAGTTTACCATTAACCATATTTAATTCAGCCGTAGGTTGTGGTCGAGAGAGGCTGTCTCTTTTTCACGACATTAATCCAATTTTTTTTATATTAAGCTAATCAAATTGTGTTTAGGAGAATCTCTTTAATGTCGTTGTTTCACTTGTGTCCCCATTAGAATGCTAATTAATCAAACATCCCTAAATTGTTTATTCTAAGCTGAAAGTTTTCCCTCCTAACCTCACCAATCATAGCTTCCATGCGAATTTGCGAAATCTTGATAACCACCTGAATGTATCGAGAATTTATGACTTATATCAAGTTCTAACTGATCTTAGATTCTTAGTTATGTGTATTAAGTTTGTAACCTTCGCATTGTCGAGCTAACATTGAAAATTTTCGGTGAATATATAGTTGAATGTTTTTGAATAGTTTGGTTGCACCATTGCATTGCAGTTAATAGTTATTTGTCCGCTCCCTAATTTGGTAGAATTGTTGGTCGTTAGAGATGCGTGTCTCCTGTGCAGAATATGCATTAGACGGATGTGGACATTGAGAGTGATGCTACAGAGGTGAGGCGAGTAGTTTTGAATCGCTTGATTCTGTCACGTGAAGGTGAGATTTTGGTGTCGGATATTTACAACTTGTTGGACTCCTCGCGTCATATCAGGCTACTTGCGATTACTCGGCAAGTTGATGACTAAACTATTGTAATCCCTATAAGTTGATGACCACAATGGATATTAAGCCTTTGGAATTATACCAAATTGTTATGTTAAATGGTACATTGGTTCTGACCAACATATGAACAATTCAAATGATTGACTATTTAGTCCAAAAACGTATAATAGAGGGGAGTCAATCGGTCAAGTGGGCACCACAGCCTTTGATTGTAGTTTAATTTTGATCTTGTGGTTGAAATTGATTGATGAATAGCTTAGATTAAGTTTGTGGGTTGTGGTATATGTGGTGGTAGTTGTATCTGATATTTTCCCTCCTAAATGGGTCAGCATCATTGATTAGTTGTAGTGATTCAGTTTTATTGGTGGTTGAATCAACGAGTTTAACGATTCCATGGTTACGATTTAAGATTTAAGGTTTGATTGGTGACTCTTATTGAGGCTTGTATCTCGTGTGGTTGTTGATGGTCCCGAGCCTGAAGCCCTAATGGGCACTTGGGTGGACTGGTGGTTCGCATTTACTACTTGATCATCTTGACCTCCATCGAACTTGACAAAGCGTCTCCTCCACACCAGGGCACCCGTCATGCCAATTAGTCACCTATCACTCAGCCGACCTGTCAATGATCAGTCAAAGACATACCCCTCAACATTCTCTGACACCACCTATCTACTTATGAGTAGAGGAGGACATGCATGTGGAGCACAAGCTCATGTCACTGTAGCCCTATAAATATAGGGTCATCCACTCAACAAAAGACATGACACACATAGACTAGACCGTATTGCCCTATATTGCATGCCCCTATGATGCACGTTAAAGGCATTTGGTCATACGCCCAAAGGGGTCACCCCTGATACTTCTTTGTTATCCGTTGATAACACAACTTACACCCTATACTCACCCTACACACGTTCTAGCTATACCCTCGTTATCCGCCTTGCGAGGAGCCGTCTACACAAAGCCAATTGTGTACATCAACCTCCAGTTAAACATTTTATTAATCCACCAATCCAACTAGGCGGATTAATTGTATTGGTTCATGAAACGTGATCGTCGAAAGTGCCGAAGAAATTATTTTTTCTTATATATATGTGTGTGCTCTTAATTTTATGAGTAGTGATGATGTTAAGCTAAACATTATCATGTTATAGAATTAGGATTGTTCATAAGTTGAGTTGAGCTAGTTAAACTAGAGTTGAGCTTGGCTTGATAATTTTATGGTAGACTCGAGTTTTATTTGAGCTTTCATTTTTGAAACCGAGTACAACTCATCAAACCTCGAGTAACTTAGCTCATCAACATTGCTCTCGAGCACACAAGAGTCTATCCTTGCTTGTGTTATAGATCTTTCAAGCTGGCTCAAGTTGCTAGCCACTAGTCAAAAAGAAAAAAAAGAAAAAAAACCAAGACCATACGTATTCTAAATATACTCTTTCTCCACACAAGTCCGCCAACAGAAAATTACACGTAATAAACTTAAACCAGAACCACGACACATTCAAATCACATCCAAACCAAGTATTTTACCAACTCGGTCGAAAATTCAAACGAATTATAATCAAAGTCTATATCACACATTTAAGCATTGGGATTTATAGCTTTATTGAGTAACACATCACGCAGACTAAATGATTAATATTAGTGAAAACGATCTGGCCAGAAAGAGACCTTCTTTGTTTGTTCATCCAAAATTCCTAGTCCCATGGAATTCATTTCTTTGGGCCCCACATTAGTGTTTTCAATTTGTCTTCTCCAATACAGTTAATCAAATCCTGATTAAGACTTTTAATTCTGTTTTAAAAAAATGTTTAAATCGCCATCACTCGTTTTTGGACCGTTGAAAACTCTGCATTTTTAGTTCACAAAATTTTGTTACTACTTTTGGTAAGTACTCATACTTAACCACATCCACATAAACTTTTTTGTATTTACGAAATTGTGGTGTCTATGTCGTTGAGGATATATACACCACAATTTCTAAACTTTTGATGATTTGGTTGAGGTGTTAGAATGAAATCGTCAAAGATTTTGGTGATTTCTGTCTGTCTGGTCGCCAACTGGCATGAGCTGGTGGAAACTCCAATGTGCGTGGCTTGTATATCGTCGGTCTAATTGGCGATAAAGACATGTCACTTGTTAGACTTGCGACATTCTTGCTCAGTCAGCTGAAACAACCCTAGATTGGGAACAACATTTTCCGTTCACCCCTTATTGAGAAAAATTCATCCCGGAACTCGAACCCAACACAAGCAATATTTGAAAACACAATGGATATTAGTACCTATATGAAACTTTATATACTAGGTACCAGAATTCCGAACCCGAAAATCGTGCACAACACCTTAAGTCCTTAACCCTACCGCACCCTAGTTTCGCCATTGAACACTACACTCGAATCTAGTAAGAAACTACTTGAATCCAGTAAGAATCTAGTATGAAAATGATGTTATGTAGAAGATCTTGTAGCCTACTGATGAAAATGTTATACTCTAGAAACGAGATCACGGGTTCGAATCCACGCCCAGTTCCGTGCAAAACTGCAGCAATGGCCCCCAGCATCACTTCTTAAAAGAGTTGATGCAGCTACCCATGTCTGCAACTTTAATGCAGAACTTATGTGCCCATAAAATTAAAAGAGTTGATAAAAGCATAAAGCAATTTGCAAAGTAACAGCATGCAGTACAACTACAAAGCTCATCTTGTGGTTGTGAGAGAGACTTCACAACAAGCAATACGTACAGCATCAAACCATGCTGCTTTGGGATGGGGTGGGTGCTGCCATGGACCACCCCTTTTTCCATGTAAGAGCATTAAGTTACACCAAATCGCGAATCGTATCGGTTTGAGCGAGTTCAACTTTCGTGAGAAGAATCATGTTGGAGGGTCATCACTCGTCAGAGTTTCGTGAGATTTGACCAAACATAGCATTTATAATCATAAGATAATCGAGAATCACAACATTCTAAACCTAAGATTCATAAGATTCAAAATCCCAAGAATCTTAACTTCCAAATTACACCTATGGGACCTAATTTCACAATAGCTTGTACGTAGGTGTATGCTAGGTAGAAACAGATCTTGATGAGCTTGACTATAGTCCGAAATCGTGCCAACCGGTATTTGATTCTACAAGATGAAATGGTGTTATAACAGTGCTAGGAGTACCGGCCTGGTCTTGCGGCTGTGTTTATGTAAGCTTGAGGGGTTCACCACACAGCTGCTTCAGTTCACTTTCGAAGACTTCGATTAAGTTTGACTTGGTGCGTCGATAGATCCAGGCTTCAGCGTCCCTGTCCCAGTCAAACCTTGATGGACCACTGCATAAGAAGTAAGAACAGAGTTTGAGGATCAGTTGGCCTAAAGGAACTACACTATGTACCTATGAGTTCTGTAACGACTCGTAGGTACATTGTGCCAAGAACGATTCATCAAGATGCTTACACTAACTTGCAGCTAGTTCATACAAACCTTACGGCCGAGAATCATTCAGAAAGATTGAACTTGATCACAATATCGTGCATGTCAAAAAGTAAAAACATTCACTTTGTTAATGAGAATGGTTCTGCAGTGACAATGTAGGGATACGGTTTAGACAATTCCACCTAACAGAAGTAAGGATGCAGTAGCTTTGATCAGAACCTTTTTAGCTGACGAAGAGAACCCATAAGACATCAGTAGCAAATGATGATTTACCATAGTATGTAAACTAGTTCTCCTACACTCGGTACACATATTTCAGTACTTTGATCAGAACCTTTTTAGCTGACGAAGAGAACCCGATAAGACATCAGTAGCAAATGATGATTTACCACAGTATGTAAACTAACCGATAAAACATCAGTGGCAAATGATGATTTACCATAGTATGTAAACTAGTTCTCCTACTCTCGGTACACATATTTCAGTACTTGCTCTGTTCAGCTTAGCTCTCCAATCATGCACTTTCAAGTTTCAAAAAAGGAACTTCCATCCTAGAGGAATGAGCTTCTCTAGCTACATTGATCTTCCTGATTGTTGGCAACCAAGTTTCTAATAACTCCCTCAATCAAAATGCTACAACTTTAGAACACATCCACTATAATGAATCATGAGAAGCAATCAACAGGCTGAATTCGACGAACCACAACTTGGATGAAGCAACAATTTACACACTCTACTGGTGGAAATGCAACATTAGACACATAAGGGATACCGAAATCCGCCTCACATTCGTTGATAAGCAATGAATAAGAGAACCACAAAAAGCAATGAAACAGACTGAACTACTAAGCAGAAATGCAACATCAAAACTATGGTGTTTAAGAATGAAACAAAAGGCCAGATTGATCCATACCTCACAGGGGAAGACAGCCAAAGTTGCCTATTGGGGGTTTGTTTGTTCAACACATAGGTACCCAACTCCCCAAGCTTCAGCGTCAGAACCTCATTCTACCAAAATTCATAATAACAATACAATCTTTCAGGATCATAACTCAACAATAAGCAGATTCAAATCAGAACAGTTCAATTCATTGTTCTTACCCCATAGTCTATATCAAATCCATCCACTTGAACCGTATCTCCATATTCCTGCCAATCACCAAAACAACCATTCATATACTCAATCCTCACAGTCGAAAATTCTGTATAAAACGAGCAAAACGAATTCAATCTTTACCTCCAATTTCTCCTGAAGGTCGTTGATAGTCGAATCGGCAAGCTCATGAAACTCGTTTTCCTGCAGAATTGAGCTGTTCCCACATTAATCAGCCAACAAAGAGACATACAAAGTAATTAACCCTAAGCTATCAAAATCTTCCCCGGAAGCGTACCGGTAGTCGATTGCGGCGGGCCCCTCGACAGTGGAAGAACGAGAACAGAACGTTCTGGAAGAATCAGAGACGGCAGCAGCAGATTCGAAGTTGTTGAGTTGAGAACGGATAGGTCCAGAAGCTCGCAGAAGTAGTGAAGGTGATGAAGAAGAAGAAGAAGAGGAATGAAGGGCTCGAAGAAGACTGCGGAATCGCCGGAGGGGAAGGAGCTTGTAAGCCATTGGAGGAGCTCTGATCGGAACTAACTTCGGCGGAATGTTCTTCTCGCGTTAATTTTGTGGGGAAATGGTTTGGGCTTGTAGTGTTGTTGGGCCCATTAGACTAAATGTCATATGGGCCCAATGGCCCGTAATTACGTCTTTAATCATTACTAAATACTCTGTTTAACTCTCTAATCTTCCCCTTTTACACTCTCTAATTAAAGATTTTGAAGCGTTCAAACTTTGAAGGCTTGACTTTGTGGTCATAAAATTTGCGTACAGTCATCCAAGTTTTGGAAATTACTTCCTATGTACTGCGATTTATTAGTAGTACAATCACATAATTTGGGCCTATGAACACGGCAAATGTAGTACAGTACCAGCATTTGTGATTTGTAGAGATATAGTACATGAAATGATAACCAGCAAGTAGTACTACTTCTAGAAATAGTACATGAAAGAACACAATCGTCAGTTTGGTCTCTGTTATATAAGTGATTCATCTTCTTACAATAAGATAATCAAACCCGTTTTCGACACGAATATTCTCTGTTTCGTGTGGAGGATTCTTACTGGGTCGCCCCGAGAACACATGTGGGTAGTCAGATAGCATTTCTCGTCACATTCTTATGTGTTCTCAGGTCGCCCCTGCAAGATTTCCGTCACATTTGGTAATGACAGCATCAGATTTCAGAGCTTTTCAACTCGGCCACGACTCGGTACTTGATGGTCTCTTGTATACTTGCATATGTTCTTATGTTTCTAACCATGTATTATGCTGCATTGTTCTGGAATTCTCACAGAAATCATCATTGGAAAGAAGAAAGCAAGAATTTATTATCTGTGGTGAAGGTAGGTATTAACGTGTTCTTGTTCGAATCATTACAGAAGGAAGAACGAAACCCAGAAACCCGATTGTGTAGTATGTACAAGGGGAGAGAGGTCGCTTCACTTACACAATGCCATTGAAACAGTGATCAACACATAGTACCTGATGAGGGGAATCAAAATGCACTTCATCCTCTGGTTTTTAAGCATCTGCAGGAATGAAGCACAAGGAGTTAAAATGCAGATATATAATATCGTATTCATGAATGTTGGTTCGAAAGTTCGAAAAATATACCAGTAACCCAGAAGAGATTCATACAGAAAGATCACAAAAAAAAAACGCTCATTCTACTGCAGTTTTCCAACTATAGACAATTCTCTATCAGCATTCAACCAAAGGTCAAATTTTTATCACCACTTTTGAGTACTAGTTATGAAACCACAAGTAATAGTACAAACAGCACAAGTACAGAACACGATCATAATTCTTGATATTTGCATCATCTGCAGGTTTCAACAGATATTACAATCCTAGCAATGCATAATTCTCTATTCACTAATCAACATCAATCAAGCAAACCACTGAAACACAGAAATTACTTGCATTGAAAGCAAAGAAACGAACCTTTATGTTCATCAGAGCCATCATGAAACTCTTCCGGCTCCTCTGGAACAGCAGTAATGACCCCAGTCTTCAAACTCGCATCTTCATTATCCTGTTCCTCCTCCGGATACCTCACCACAACCACCGGACAAATGCAGTGATGAACACAGTAATCACTAACACTTCCTAGCCTTTCGTTACCATTCCTCCTCCTAGCCGCACCAAACCCTCTACTCCCCATCACCACCGCACTCAACCCGAGCCTCTCCACCTCCAAACACAGCCTCTCCTTCATGTCGTGGTCCTTCACTATCCGAATCTTGAACGGTATCCCTCCGTCTACCAATGGCTGTGCCACCGTGTTCGCCTGTTCAAAACAACGTTATAAAAACCAATCATGAACATTTCTTCCAACAGCTAGAGTTATTGCCCACATAGAGATACCCATGAACCTGAAATCCAATCTTGAACTTCTCTAGACAACTTGAATTAATGGATGAATGCACTGTGCAACCTCTCTTAACAACTCGAGCAGCTAAAAATCAATGTTCTTGACAAGTATCGAAGTTTATAAAACCAACCATGAAACTAGAACCTAATTATGAATTTCCCCGATGTTCTTTGCAGTTTATGAAAACCAATCATGAATCATGATACTCTTCCAACAATTCTCTGCTTATAGAGACGAATTATAAACCTCCCTTGAAAACTCAATTCAAAGTTTTTGATTGAAAGATTTACAGAAATGGAATGCTATTATTAGCCCCAATTTTAAAAAATCACCTTAGCCGTAGTGAAGCTATCATAGTCGTCTTCCAGCTGCTGCCGCTCCAGCTTATCAGAAAGATCGTCAGCGGAGTCGTCACCTTGCTCGATATTCCGGGCGTTGTTGATCTGGATTTTGATAGATCCCCAATCGGCACCGTAGAGGACGGAGGTGGGGCGAACATGGAGGAGGATGACGGCGTCACCGGGACGGAGGTAGTTCTGGACGGTCCAGTTAACGGCGTGTGCGCTCTCGTCGCTGAGATCGACGGCGATTGCAATTCGGCGTTGAGCGGCGGAGGTAGGAGTGGCGGCGGCGGCGGAGGCGGAGGTGGGAGTTGAAGAGGAGAAGCTGGTGCGTGGAGAGGCGGAGGAGCGGGTTCGGAGCGAGGGGAGGGATGGAGGGATTGGTAGGTCGGATTCCGGATGCTTTCGTGGGGAGGTCATCGCGGCGGAGGACGATGAGTTTGACGGCGACGGCGGCGAGAAATGGTTTGACTTTTCGCCTTTTCGGAGAGAAATCAAAGAAAGAGAGAAATGCGGGAAGGAAGAATGGCTGATTGGTTGCTTTTTGTATTTATTTTAATTTATTTTTATTTTTAAATTATTTTCTTCTTTGCTGTAAAGAATAATAAAAGGCATCTTCTTGCAAAGTTCCTGTGAGCTATTTAAATGGCGGCAGACTCCTTTCTTCACTTCCTAATTGGACCTTGATGTGAAAGCCCAATAAGCCCAATTCGTTTCTTTCTCTTTTTTACCAAGTTTTTTACGATTTATTTTCCCCTACCAATTTTGGCATCATTTTGTCAATTAATTATGGGGTTAAAATTTTTAATCTCCATATATCAAACTAGATTATCAGCGGCCATTGGCCGATTTTTTGTGTTAATATTATTTAGATTACTGGTTGAATTTTTTCTACTTTTTAATATATAATAATAATTTAATTCATATGTTGGTAAAACATTATAAATTTGTGGTGAACGCTCCGGTACCCACTGGGTACCGATACCCTATCACTAAAATTTCATCACAGTAATGTTTGAATTTTAAAGTTTGAGAGTCTTAGTTTAGTGTTCGGGGTTTAGGATATAGTGTTTGGGATTTTAAGTTTATTTTGGAGGTATCTGATATTTTAATTTGAATTTTTGGTCAAAAGTTAGAGTTTTACATGCGATTCAGGATTTGAGCTTATGAAGTAGTATTTGAGAGTCAGAATTCGGTGTTTAGGGGGTAAGCATTATTCACTAGTGCTCATGATTTATTACAGTGGATTTAAGACTCATTATTTGAATTTTAAGCATTTAAAAATGTGAATTTAGAGTACTTGGGTACCGATACCCTGTGGGTACCGGAGCGCTTGCCATAAATTTGTTATCAATTGTTGGGATATAATAAATAAAAGCATTATAGTTATGCTTTCTTGTTGTTGCGTTGAAAACACTGCAACTTTTCTTTGATTAAATAGTAAACTACTCCAATTATTAGGTGTGGCATTGTTGGTTGTTCACTTTGTCTCTTAACCATGAGGTTGAGAGTTCGATCCTAGTTCGTGAAAAAAGAATAAAAAAATTTTGTTTGTCCGCTCACTGGCGATAGACTCCGTTACAGATCAACGACTTCATCAAGACAGTTTGACAACCCGAATTGATTGCCCACTACCCAATCTTGCTCAGAGGTATGTGATTTACCACCTCAACCAAGAGGCCAGGCCCATCAATGAAACCCTATTAGCCCATACGACTAGAATTTTTCTCTCTATAGCTGCGATTCACGTGGCGCGATCTGACCGAGTCACTTCAATTTTATGGCACAGGTCAGTGGACCGGTCAGGACCGGACAGCTGCACGGTTTCCAGCGCGCCGCGAGTTTTTGTGTATGAAGAAATTTATTGTTATGATAGTGAGGGTTCAGTGTTTGATTTGTGCTGCAATCACAAATTTCCCCAATTTCCATTCTACAATTATTATCGATTTGATATTTCTCCACTCTCGAACTCGAGCTCGAATTTGAGTTGGAAATTTGAGTCGAGCTCGAGCCAAATTTCAAATCTCCGACGAATGTAATTTGAGCTCAGTTTGAAGTGTGTACACTAAATAAACATCGATAAGTTATCCTATTATTTCGATTCCTAGAGTAAAAAAATCAGTCAGCACGTGCTACAACAATCTGATTACAAACCCGATTCGGCAAACGGTGAGTGTAGCGTGGGATCCAGGGCCGAAGGTTGGTGATTAAACATATTTTTTTTTATGAATGATTAAACATGTTTATAGAGAGGGAAATCGCGCGACGGACTATACCTTGCTAGTATATATTGGTTATAGCTACCCTTTTGGGAGTCACACTATTTCTACTTCTGACTGTAAGCATTGGGTACTTTCTGCGGTATGATTACTTTGTCATCACCAAACAACATTCGATTTTGATTAATCATTAAGGCGCCTAACGCCGTTTTTTCTCAAATTTTCTTTTTTGCACTCGATAAAACAATTTCTCCTCTCGCCAGCTCAGTAAAAAAAACTTGCTTCTCTAAAATTCTTACAATTTCAAATAACCAACAAACATTTTCTAAAATCAATAGCAAAATAGACAAAATACAAACTAGACATTTACCCAAAGCCACTTGACTATCGACAAATTCCCTTCGAGAATTTCATAGTGTTATTCCTCACATGATAAATAATTACGAGCATTATAGTCAAACTTGTATCGTTGACCCTGGTGACGGAAGGGGACGACAACAAGACTTTGATAAGAAACTACAACAAATCGTAAAAAGTTGTCTTCTTCCGTGATTAAACGGTAACATCTCTTTGTTTGTTGTAGTAGCAGTAGTAGGAAATTACAGAACATGATCCTGTACATATGCTTGATCTTGTACATATGCATATTTTCGGTTTAAGTGAGAATAAGTACAACCAAATTATAATGCAATGTCGAATTCTACTATGCTAGTACAATACGATACAATAAAGAGTAACTACTAGATTACATAGTAGCCATTTCAATTTCCTGCGTCGGTAACTCCTGCGCCAATAACTCTTGTGTCGGTGATGCACTCGGCGTGCTAGGAGAGTGGTGGAAGAATCCTCTCACCGCGAGAATCCAGTCTCGAAGTCTGCCCGCACATCAACTGAAAAGGAAAATTACAAATTTCATCATTAGTAAATACAATTGGTCATTTTTTTGAAAAGAATAAGTTACTAGTTAGTTGTACCTTATGACAGCTGATGGAATGCATCTCGAATACGCACAAAGGGGGAAGAGAAGAAAGTCAGGAGATATAGCTGCCCACGAGTAGTATGGTACCTAACCATAACTACTAGAATTAACCCATTCAGAACAAGGGCTATGGACTTTCGAAAAAAAAAACAAAAGAACGAGGGCTATGGCATTGCGTATCTGGATTAATCATATTAAAATATCATATATGTTAGATGAAAAAATATTTTTAATTCGTTAATAACTTAAATTGTTAAAATTTATAACGAATTAATTACTTACTATATCGAATTTGTTGCTCGACACTATGCCGTCAATGAAGGTGAGGAGGGATCCAGAAAATCCAAATATATAGGCCAACCAGGACACCTCTGGTATGGCATTAGACTCCCACATGACCCTCTATACAATAAAAAAAAAATTGATTATGAGTGTGTAGATATGGAGTACACAAGAGAGTGAATAATGAAATTGTGTCTTACCATGTCCCACAAGGATATGACTAAAATGAGGCTCGACACGATGGATATGGAAACACCTATGTAGTTGAAGCGGACAAGATCATGGTAAGACAAGGAGTTGAGGACGACGCCAATGCTCGTGACACACGTGGCCGCGAATATCCCTAGCACGGCTCGTTTTTTCTCCGAGTTCACTAAGTAGCGGTGCACTTTGTAAAAAAGTGCAATCTCGGCTACTATACCGACCCGAATGCTATAGTCGCGAATAGATCAAAAGCGAACACTACTGTAGTGTTGTACCTAGATAACATTGAGTGTGTAGATATGGAGTATACAGGAGAGTGAATAATGAAATTGTGTCTTACCATGCCCCACAAGGATATGACTAAAATGAGGCTCGACACGATGGATATGGAAACGCCTATGTAGTTGAAGCGGACAAAATCATGGTAAGACAAGGAAATGAAGATGACGCCAATGCTCGTGACACACGTGGCCGCGAATATCCCTAGCACGGCTCGTTTTTTCTCCGAGTTCACTAAGTAGCGGTGCACTCTGTAAAAGAGTGCAATCTCGGCTACTATACCGACCCCGAATGCTATAGTCGCGGATAGATCAAAAGCGAACACTACTGTAGTGTTGTACCTAGATAACATTGAAATTAATTTAAGTAATTTAGATATAATAATGCGAGATTAATGTTGAAGATTTAATTTGTAATTCGTCCTTATAATATAATGATATTGAAATTAATTGGAGTGTTGTAAGCTGAGTTTTGTTTTTGTCGACGATAGCAAATCTTTTTCGAAATTACAGTACATATGCGCGTATATTCGATTTCAGTGTGCACAAGTTCAACAAAATTATAAATGCAATGTCGAATTCTACTGTGCTAATACAATAAGATACAATCAAGAGTAACTACTGAATTACATAGGAGCCAATTCAACTTCCTACGTTAGTAATTCTTGGAAATCAATTTCATGAAACAACAAAAAACAAAAACAAAAAAGAAACGTTGGCTTCATTTCAATTCCAAAGCAAATTGCGTTGTCCAAGTGACATATATATCATAAATAAACTATATAATGTTATATTTAATAAAATATAAAATATTATATATAACACATTTTATATAATGTTATGACAATTTAGATTCTAGTTTATGTGCAATTATTTGCGCATCAGGTATTCAATGAAGAAAAAATACTTAACTAATGAGTATGAAAGAAAATCACAGTTTAGTATATCCATGTATTTTACTTCTTAAATGATAAATCCAAGTATTCATTAAATGGTATCTACTATGGTAAGAAAAGATGATCTTGTACATATGCTTATTTTCGATTTCCATTGTACTAGTGCATATAAGTACAACCAAATTACAATTGGAACCAATTCAATTTCCGTTGCACAACAAAAAGGAGCAACCAAAATATAGATAATAATTTGAATTGATAGTTTTTGGATATAAACTTACACTACTACATTTACTACAGTGAACTATCACACTCTAAAGTTGCAATATTCATTTTTCATATCATTAAAATTTTTAGTACTAGGATGCCTTTTGGTTTTGGGATGGATTTTTGTTTATTTTTTGTATGACGCTTCTATGTGCACCTGCTTTTTTGTAAATATAATCATCATTCATCAAAAGTACTAACTATATTATTAAGTCATGCTAATCAGCTTCTTTGAATTGCATGTAAAAAAATGTGGGTTATTACGAATCCAGAATTCGTGAATCGGCCGGGAATGCAGGTTCTAATTTTATTTTCTCGCAAATGAAGACCGACCACACATTGGCGGCCAAGTTCACGAAGTTTTACTATGTGAGATTCACTATTTATATGATCAACCTATTATCCTACGCGTTGAATCTCTGGTAAGTTTTAAGATTATTATTTTTATAACTATTACTCGAATAAGTATTGCCATCAAAAGGCATGCATGTGCATGATCTTATAGGCAATCACATCCTTTCAGTTGTGTGAGGATAGAATGAATTGTTGATATTAACTGTTACAGGTGATCTTAGTCAATTAATTTGTGCAATTAGTCGATTAGTTTAGAGTGTGATACCAATTCAACATAATTCATTCCCTAACTATTCAAGATTAATAGGGTAGTACTCCTAATCAATTTTTTGTTGTCTAGAGGGTCATGTAGAGGTTTAATGTCATACCAGAGCTGTCATTGTTGGCCTATATATTCGGATTTTCTTGATCCCTCCTCACCCTCATCTACGCATAGTGTTGAGCAACAAATTCATCATAATAAGTAAATCTTATAAATTTTAACAATTTAAGTAATTACCAACTTAAAAATATTTTTTCATCTAACATATGATAATTTAATATGAATCCAAATACACAATGCCACGGCCCTCGTTCTGAATGGCTTCATTCTAGTAGTTATGATTAGGTACCATACTACTCGTGGGCAGCTATCTCTCTCAACTTTCTTCTCTTCCCCCTTTGTGCGTATTTGAGATGCATTCCATCACCTGTCACAAGGTACAACTAATTAGTAACTTATTCTTTCCAAAAAATTACCAATTGTATTTATTAATGATAAAATTTATAATTTTCCCTTTTAGTTGACATTCGGGGCGAATTTCGAGACTGGATTTTCGTAGTGAGAGAATTCTTCCAGCACTCTCCTAGCACGCACAGTGCATTAATATGTAGTAGTGTAAGTTTATATGCAAAAACTATCAATTTAGATTATAGTAATTCATGTATAATTTGGTTGTTCAAATTGTTGTTATGTACTAGTACAACGAATTGGTTATCTCGCAACCTATGTGAATTACTTACATTTTAATGACAATACTTCTACTCAGTGACTCAGTAGTTATAAAAATAATAATCTTAAAATCTATAATTTTATATATAATTATATATAAAATGTTATATATAATTGCTACAAAACAAAATATAATGTTATATCTATTTAGTTTCTAGTAATAATGGTGTAATAGTGAAATTCCATTATGATTTTCATGGTTGACCGACATATTTTAAGAAGTATTTTAAAAAATTCTCGGAATACTATTAAGATTGATTTTGTTAGAAAGATTAGTTTTACTACATAAAGAACATACAAATCAAACTAAAATGAAGAAGTTAAGTTAGAAATAAAATAAGTAGAAAAAGATAAACTTTTTCCTAATAAAAATCCTATTTTACTAACATAGTCCATATAAATAATATTTTATATTAAAAGTATACTAGTCGATTTGTTAAAAGTATACTATTATGATTTTTCTCTCTATATTACGAGGAAGTCTCCAAGCGAGCTAACTATAAAAATATTCTTCAGGAAAAACACTCATTTATGAACTTGTATATACAGGAGAGTTGATACATTATATTGTCCATCACTTGGATAGATTTGAGGTGGACGGTTGCCATTTTATCATACTTGAATGGTTCGAAATTTTGAGTTTTTATCATACTTGAATGGTTCGAAATTTTTTTGGTATGAAAAAATTTGTGAAAAATGAAATGGATGTGCACCTCAAAATGATAAGTCGATTAATTTTACCTAGATTTGATATTCTGTGTCGCCACTGCTACTACAACATAGACGGCATTTTAACACTGAAATGCGTCCATCGACTTATCAAGCCTATATTTAACACTAATCTTCAAAATTGAGTTGGTTTTGTATGGTTCCTTCTTGGTTAGGATCCCAAGTGGTATCAAGCCTATATTTATATGTGGTGGATTTGGACAAAATTATTAAGCTCATGGTGATTCCAGTCCTTTCATAGCTGTATGATCAGGATCGCCTACAGGCCGAGTCACAAATTCACTGACAACACATGGCGATCCAGCCTGGATCTCGATGACTTATAAATACATACTTGACCCTTTCATTGATGAGCCATGACCTAACCCTCAACAACAGACGTTTATTGGATGCGCCTCCGATACTTCTTTGTTCACTCGCTAAATATGCATACCCTCATACTATAAGATGCTTACTACTGTCAATTGATATTGTCTTGCAAGATACCACAAAACGGTTTCTAGAGGCATCTTAATAATCTTAATGGTAGTATGGTATAATTGGTTTTGACACATAGGATAGAACCCTTCTCACAAATTTCCACATCATCACTCAATTTTTAAATCAAAATTCAATTGTTTCTCTTTCTTTTCATTAAATGTTGAATGTAATTAAACACCATATGAATGAAATTTTAAGTAATTTGATGTTCAACTATATTATCTTAACATAACTAATATATGAAAAAATAATTTTAAAAAAATTATTACATTTTTTTCTAAATACATAAATTTTATTAAAACACTTTCTTAATCACTTCAACAATAATCATTCATTTTGGTATAGCTATATATGTATATTTATAAATCATGGACATGAAAAATAATAAAAATAATATTTTGTAAATTTGAAAATTTGAATATAAATGATTATTCAGTAAAATTTAAATCAACTAGGTTAAATAATGATAATATGAATAAATAAGTATTAAATATTTGATAATAAATCATCATAGACACTTTGGAGGTATTAGTGGTGCATACTTTCCCAATTTAAATTATTTAAATAAATCTATGGATCTCTAATTATTCAATTGATAAATCATCATTAAATATTTCTTTTCTTTATATTATGTATTTTGGGATTTTGGTCATGAATCAAGTTCGATCATGTTGCATATTAGTAAGAATTATTTTTGAAATTTATGAAAGAATTATATTTATAGAATTGGAGTATTTTGATTTCTGAAAAGTATGGTCCACTAGAATAACGAGTTAATAAGATTAACGAGTCAATTGAATTATCAATAGATTGGACGGTGATTATCATGTACTTAAATATATTGTTTACTTTTGTCATGGTTGTGGTTGGATATTGAGGAGTTACACAAGCTAATTAGTCTCGAGTTTAGTTGAGTTTAATAGGGGGCATGTTAGTCATGTCACATGTAATTTAAATTATAAATTCATCCTATTGCAAGTTTATAAGGGTTGATTGACAATAAATTTTAATCATCTCGAGTAAGATTTGAGTAAAAATGATGATATATTTAAGAAAATTATATTAAAATTGTAGAAAATTAGAGTTAATAAGGGTTAAGACACTTAATTGTGTTGAAGGCCTTGAGTAACCCGTAATACTTGGGGGAACATGCATAGTATCAATTTGGTTGTGCTTGATGTTCCAACCTATGATTTTGGTGACATGTGTATTGATTGCCTAAAGCGATCAATGGTGTCTGACAAAGGAAAAAAGATGTGACTGGAAACATGTTGGAGATTTTCATGGCATTGCGACAAGAAGCTATGTGGTTTAAGACACGTATATGATTTTGAATATGGATATATGATTCTCATCCTACAATGATTTTTGGGTTCACGACACAGCTATGAATGTTTATTTAAATAGGTATATATTTATTTCGATTAAATTTAAATAAGTATCCGTACCATTCCTCGCACCAAAATCTAATAGCTTCCAAAAAATAAAAATATTATATAACTACCATTGTTACATAAAATCCCCGACCAACAGGTCGAGTTCAAAACTAGTTGAATAAAAATGATATCTCTCATTTAAACCAACTGATTTTCTAGATCGAACCTACTTATAAAACTAGGCAAACACAACTAGATATAACAATAATCAATCAAAAAACTTAGGAAGTGTAAAATTGTGACGAAACATTACAGAATCAAACTGACAGCAAAAATTCAGAAGAGAGATGCCAAATTCCAAAATTTAAGGGACGAAAATGACAAACAAAATCCAAACAACATATAAATATATCTCAATGGGTTACTAATCAAATCAACAAAAAATGTTTGTGATCCACCTCGAAGAATCGGGTAGATTAATAAGTGGTTCAGTCAAAAAATGAGATGAGTTAAGTTTGACTATTCACTTGACTTTGACCTTGAGGTGTGTGTGATTTTATTTATTTATTTATGATTGGATGTGGATTCGAACTTGTGACCTCTTTCATGGAAGTGTAGTTACTTTACCAATAGACCACAAAGTTTTCCACAAGGCGTGTAAGATTGATAGCACTATATTTGATGTTACAAACTGACATGATCATCTTTCATTTTATAAGTGTATCGAGATTAATGTTTGGGGTCACATGTCATCTTGTTGGTGGCAAAGTTGTGGATGGTAGATTTGGACCATTGGAAAGATCAAGGGTGAAGGATCTTCTCAATTTTTTTCACAATGTAGCCGGTTACGAAAATTCATCCAAGAATAAGTTTGTCCACAAGTTAATTCTCAATCTTGAATGTTTTTGTTGACTATACTAAATGATCGTTAATAGGGTTATAGCCCAGTGAACTATCTATTACATAATTATTATTTTTACAATCGTAACGTCTTAATCTGGAATGATACCGGTAAGTGACACAATATTCGTTACAAAACGCACATGTCATACATCAAGTAGTGTGTACTGATCTTATAACTACAACCTTTGTATGTATTTGATAAATAAGACAAAAACTAAAACTAAGGCTTCTCAATTCAATGAAGGCAACTCCTCACAGGACACATGACGCAATGTCGTTTTGTTGTTATGCGTGAACTAAACGACATCAGTAAAACTACAAACCAAACTCATAAACTTGTTGCTTATTATTATTTGGATCACTTCACTCAAATAATTGTAAAAAAAAAACCGTTGCATCCCATTAGGACAGGGTTCTGAATATGGCGACTTATACTGTTTACTAACACAGCTTCGGTAAGACTTGTGCAATAGAGTGGCGACCACGGATGCTTCAATAATCCTTTATACACAGATTTGTGGGGATTCGGAACCTTGGCCTCATGTTAATTGGTCAAAGG
Organism: Linum lewisii; assembly: GCA_034768395.1. Classification (NCBI taxonomy): domain Eukaryota; kingdom Viridiplantae; phylum Streptophyta; class Magnoliopsida; order Malpighiales; family Linaceae; genus Linum; species Linum lewisii. The sequence goes on from CM068304.1 coordinate 50,875,241, forward strand.
CTCTGATACCATGTTATGAACCGTTGCAACCCAATAACTCGAATTTTTGGAAGAGAATTCTGAATGAATCTTATACTGTTCACTAACAATAATTTCCTATCTGCTTGACTTCAACGACCATCTTAAACCTTACTATTGATTACTTTAGCGATGTTCTTCTATATGCGAAAAATAGATAAATTAACGGTTCGACTGGTTAAACTATAAATTAATCACCAAAATGATATAATTATAGCTCAATTATAATTTAATACGACAATTTGAGCCATGCATGATAGGGCAATTAAGTGATTAACAAATTTAAACCCTTTTTTTTTTCTTTTTCTCCTATAATTAATCTGAAATTAATATTATGCGTAGAAGTATTTGAGAAGTTCAAAGATGAGAAGGGAACCTTCAAGGAAGAAGTGGGTAACGATGTGAAGGGGCTCCTAAGCTTATACGAAGCTTCTTATTACAGAGTGAACGGGGAAGCGTTACTTGACGAAGCTCTAGAGTTCGCACATACCAAACTCGAGCTCATAGCTGAATCGACTGATTCGGTATGGGCTAGTCAAGTTAAGCACTCTTTGAAATGGCCTATACTAAAAGGGCTCCCTATAAGAGAGTCGAGGCATTTCATGTCTACTTACTAATGAATTCATTTAATTCACATTGTGGTACAAATTTTTATGATATTCTTGTTTTGTGTTTATGTTTAAAATCATATTTTATGGGACCTTTAATTTTTTAATTCACTTATTCATCTAACCTTAGTTTGGAATATATTTCAATTCCTAGAGTACAAATCAGAAGGCACGTACTGTAAAAAAAATTGCACTAATGATAAAACGAATTCTACGCTCGTCGGCTCAGTAAATTTTTTTTTTTGGCTCTATAAAATTAGTAACTTGTTTTTGAAAATCAGTTTCATTAAAGCACAAGGAAAGACAAATTCGACTTATTTTTATTGATTATCATCATCATCGTAATTTGTGACAATCATAACCTTATTCAAGTGAGTAATAGAATAAAAAAGACACTTAGGAGATCTTATTGGAGAATCCAATGAGTAAGACTATTGATGGGCCCAGCCCGACGAAGTCCTAAGGCCCACACGACGGCCCACGAGGCGACCCACATGGCGGCCCGAACACAGCGGCTAGGGCAGGGGGTCCGGACCCAGGCGGTAAATCAGATGGGCCGAACAGGCAGGCCCAGGAAGTGGAGTGAGGCCCAAAGCGACGGCCCAGCTCGGCGGCCTCCTAGGGTTACTCGGCGACACTTAGGTTTCCAAGACAGAGCGGACACGTGTCAACATCCTACGGGAGCTACAAACGAGTGGCTAAGATTCAGCCTTGGCGACCAAGGCAGGGGTACTATAAATACCCCCGTACACCCTATTAACCAGGGACAACACTTTTACCCAGCGGACAAACGCTCCGCGGTACGTTACTCTCCTTCCTCTCCCATTCCTTAAACTGATCGCCTCCCCTTTTCCTTGAACTGACTACCCCTCACGCTACTTACGAGGTACAACACTCCGCGAGGACCAACAAGCTTGGGCCTCCACTATTGGGCCAGGCGACCAGACTGGAACAATTGGCGCGCCAGATAGGGGGACGGTCAGGCGACTTTTCAAGGCGAATGGCTTCATCAGCGATGCCCACTCTGATGGGCGAGGATGGCGAAAGAGGAGATGGAGTAACACCCGTCAAGTATGTCAACCCAGGTTCTCGAGCAGACCCAAACCTCACAAGAAATATGGAGCGCGAATTCGAGGGCGACTCGGAGTCCCAGAGTACTATTCCGACCGGCGATGCCTATGAGCTGTTGGAGCAGCGATTTCGATCCCTTGAGCAACAGAATGCTGAGCTCACACAAATGTTGAAAACGGTGATCGCTCAGCAAGCTCAAGCTCTCAGGGCCAACACTCAGGACAGGCAATCGCCACAGGACTCCCATTTGGAAGCGTTACAGCAATTCCTCCCTGCTACTCAAATCTCCCCTGCACAGATGGCGGTTCGCCAACCTCTGTCCAGGGCGATACTCGCCGAGCCACTACCTAAGGGGTTGGTTCCGCCCAACCTAGATAGGTATGTAGGTACTGGCGACCCAGACGAGCATTTGCAGGCCTTCCAAATCGCCATGCAAATGCAGCAGGCCGGCGACGCCGCATATTGCAGAGCTTTTTTCGGCGACATTGGGAGGGCGAGCCAGGGAGTGGTACATGAATCTACCAGAGGGCATCATAACATCGTGGGAGGGCTTTGCGAGGATCTTCTCACAGAAGTATGAGTGCAAGAAAACAAGGACGGTCCCGTTGCAAGCGCTGGTGAGCTTGAGGCAAAAGCCGAACCAGTCGCTGAAGGAGTTCTTTGATGAATGGACTGGGGTCGTCCAATCCATCAAGAGGGTAGATCATGAAATCGCTGCGGCAAGTTTATTCCAGTCGACTCATAACGGCAGGCTGCGGGAGTCGCTGCTACAGGTGGCTCCGAAGTCGCTATCCGACTTGGAAACCAGAGTACACAAAATTATTTTGATTGAGGAGCAGTTAGCAGAACCTTTACATGGAGCGGCGAAGATGGAAGAAAAGCCCGTTACAGGGAACAAGCAGGCCAAAGGGCAGCCCTCCGAGACACGGCCATACGGGAAATATCGCCCAGGGGAGCAAAGGCGTTACCAAGAGAAAGGATACCCAGGGGAGCGTAGGGGTTATCAGGAGAGAGGATATCAAGAGGAGAGGGCAGATTATACACCCCTCTCAGAGTCGCGAAGGAAGATTCTGCTGTACATGCAGCACAAAGGACACCCCATCAACTGGCCGGGGCCAATGTTCACCTCGGCGGATCAGCGAAGTCGCCAAAAGTTCTGCGATTTTCATGACTCTCATGGGCATACCACCGAAGACTGCAGGGAATTGAAAAATGAAATCGAAAGGTGGATAAACGAAGGACGTCTCAGGGATTTCATTGTCAGCTCAAAGCGAAAAAACAAGCCGCAAGAAGATGATCGCCGAGGACAAGGAGAATCACAAGACAAGAAGGGTGATGTTTTCACCCGACTTAAGGAGCCTATGGACAATGAAGATAGCAAGAAAAAGCCTCGACCTGAGGTAAACCACGTTTATCAAACCATTTTTGGTGGGGAAAGTTGCCCAACAAAGAAAGTCAAAAAGGAGGAAACAAAGGAGGTGATGATGATAGACCAAGTCAGTCGCCCAACGTTGGGATTCTCGGAAGAAGACATGGCCAGGGTAGGAGGCCCAAGTTTGGAGGCGATGGTGATTCAAGTAATCACACACAATAGCCGAGTGGAGCGAGTGATGGTTGACGAAGGAAGCTCTGCGGACATTATTTTCTGGGAGCTGTACAAAAAGATGAACCTGCCAGCTAGCTTGCTCAGGCAGACAAAAACTACCATCTCAGGATTTTCAGGGCACACAGTTCCCATCAAGGGAATAGCCACGATGGCAATAACCATTGGGGATGGAGACTTGCAGGTCACCCGATCCATCGACTTCCATGTCATGGATTGCCAATCCACGTACAACATGATCCTAGGGCGACCTGCACTCGCCGCCTTCCAGGCGATCTCCTCCCCAGTGCACCAAGTACTGAAGTTCGCTACTAATGAAGGAATAGGTTTCGCCTGGGGACACCCGGACATCGCCAGAAGATGTTATAGGGCGGCGACTAAAAGCACGTGCCTCACCATAAGCTTGGAGGCGGAGAACGAAGGAGAAAGAGTCGTTCCAGCAGAATCAGACGTCCCAATACCGCTGTTCGAAGAAGATGAAAGTAAGACAGTTCGAGTTTCATCCTACCTAAGCGATAACAAGAAACAGGAGTTGGTCAAGTTGCTCCAAGAGTTCTCGCACCTGTTCGCATGGTCGCCAAGCGACATGCCCGGAATTGCTCCAGACATCATCAAACACTCTCTAGCGATCGAGCCCGGGAGTCGCCCAGTCCAGCAAAAGCGGCGGAACATCTGCAGAGAAAGGCAGCAGGCGGTAGCAAATGAAGTGGACAAACTTTTGAAGGCAGGGTTTATCAAAGAGGTACAATATCCTGAGTGGTTGGCTAATGTAGTTCTTGTCAAGAAATCGTCAGGAGCATGGCGAATGTGCGTCGACTTCACCAACCTTAACGATGCTTGCCCCAAGGATCCGTACCCCTTGCCCAACATAGAGCAGCTGGTAGACGCAACGGCGAACAATGAAATGCTGTCCTTTCTGGACATGTTCTCGGGATATCATCAAATACCTTTAAGCAAGCAAGATCAAGAGAAAACGGCTTTCATGACGCCCACGGCGAACTACTGCTATCGAGTGATGCCATTCGGGCTCAAGAATGCTGGCGCGACTTACCAGAGAATGATCGACAAAGTCTTTGTCAAGCAGCTCGGCCGAAACTTGGAGGCGTATGTTGATGACCTGCTGGTCAAAAGTAAGAGATCTAATGACCATCTTGGCGACTTAAGGGAAACCTTCAATACACTACAGGAGTATTCGCTTAGGTTGAACCCTTTGAAGTGCGTGTTCGGGGAACATCAGGAAAGTTCCTAGGATACCTCATAACCAGGAGAGGAATTGAAGCTAATCCAGCGCAGATCGCGGCGATTACAGCGATGGCCCCTCCAAAGACTGTGAAGGAGGTTCAGGTTCTATCTGGAAGACTGACGGCAATCAATCGATTCATTCCCAGGATCGCCGACCGATGCGCTCCGTTCTTTGCGACTTTAAAGAATGCATCAAAGTTTGCATGGAATGATAAATGTAACAAGGCTTTCGAAGAGCTAAAGCAGTTTTTAATTACCCCTCCTGTACTTGCATCTCCGAAATCAAATGAAGATTTATTTCTCTATATCGCGATCTCTCCAAAGGCAGTTAGTGCGGTCTTAGTTCGAAGAGAGGACAAAGCCGAACACCCTGTTTTTTATACAAGTAAAACCTTGGTCGATGCTGAAACAAGGTACCCGGCGATAGAAAAAATGGCATACGCTGTGGTCTACGCGGCCAGAAAGTTGCGACCATATTTTCAGGCACACACGATACATGTGCTCACGAATCTTCCGATTAAGAATGCGTTAAGATCTATGAGCATGGCAGGGCGATTAGCTAAGTGGGCGATCGAGCTAAGCGAGTATGACATTCGGTACCAACCACGAACGGCGATCAAGGCCCAGGTCCTTGCTGACTTTGTAGTCGAAGGTGCAGTACAAGAAGATACCGAGGAAGGCGATGAATGGACGTTATTCACAGATGGCGCCTCGAGTAAAGGAGGGTCGGGCGCAGGGATAGTCCTAAGGTCTCCTGGGGGGATCCTCCACGAGGTCGCATTGCGATTCGCAACCAATCGAACCAACAATGCAGCTGAGTACGGGCATTAGAGGCTGGCTTGCGAATCGCTAAGAGTATGGGAGTTACTAACATCAGAGTTTTCTCAGACTCGGCGATAGTAGTCAACCAAGTTAATGGGAGCTTTGAGGTAAAGGAGGAGTCGCTCCTCCCTTATCTCGATGAGGTAAAACTGCTTATATCGGAATTCAAGAAGGTGGTTATATCCCAGATTGCTAGGGAGGAGAATTGCCACGCGGATGCATTATCGAAACTAGCAACGGCGACTGATTTTGAAGAAGGGCGAATGGTCACAGTGGAAAAAGAAACAAGAAGGAAGCAGTGTTTTCACGTGATTAACGGAATTGGGAAAAGCGACTGGCGAACGCCTATTATTCAATACTTGGATAACGACACTGTACCAAGTGACCCGTTAGAAGCGACCAAGCTCCGGCGAAAAGCAGGGAGATGTACTATAATAGGGGGAGAGCTGTATCGGAAATCAGCTATGGGTCCATACTTGCGATGCCTGGGAGAGGAAGATGCAGCTTGGGCCCTAGAGGAGGTACATTCAGGAGTATGTGGTACTCACTTGGGAATAAGAAGTTTGGAAAGGAACTTAATATACCAGGGCTTCTATTGGCCAACAATGAGAAAGGAGGCTGGCGACCTGGTGAAGAAATGCCACAAATGTCAGGAATTTGCAAGTTATCACAAGTTGCCAGCAACGGCGCTCCAGGCGAATGTCAGCCCGTGGCCATTCGCGAGGTGGGGGATGGATATCCTAGGCCCATTTCCGGAAGCTTCCGGAAAAGGAAATTCCTCATCGTGGCGGTTGATTATTTCACCAAGTGGGTTGAGGCAGAAGCGGTGGCAAGTATCACCGCCAAGCAGATACAGAAGTTTGCATTTAAAAGTATCGTCACCAGATTTGGTATACCAGAAAGTATTATATGTGACCATGGAACTCAGTTTGACTCACAGGTCTTTAAAGAATTTTGTGATGATCTGAGGATAAATCTGAGATTCGCTTCGGTCGCCTACCCACAAGCCAATGGACAAGCAGAGGCGGCTAATAAGCTTATTCTACAAGGATTAAAGAAAAGAGTGGATGGCTGTAAGGGCGTATGGGTCGAGGAGCTTGATCATGTACTATGGGCTCACCGTACGGCTTATAAAACGGCGACAGGTGAGACTCCCTACACATTGACGTACGGGACTGAGGCGGTCCTTCCGGTAGAAATCTCAATCCCATCCATCCGAATACAGGAATACAGGGATGAGGTCAACGAACAAGAATTGATGCTTAACGTAGATATGATTGAGGAAAAAAGAGAAAAGGCACAGATGCGGCTGATCGCTGAAAATGAGCAGTTAGCCAGGCGGTACAATTTAAAGCTCCGACCACATCACATCACGCTCAATGACTTAGTGCTGCGAAAGATCTTCAGGCCGGCGGTCGGGGCGGCCAAGCTCAATCCCGGATGGGAAGGCCCATACAGAGTACGGCGAGTGGTAGGGGCCAACACCTTCAAACTGGCAGAGTTAGATGGAGCAAAGATCCCCAAAACTTGGAACTCCATGCATCTCAGGCGATATTATGATTAAAAAGACACTTGTAACCAAGGCTAGTTCTTAAGGCAACTAAGGGCCCTAATGATTGAATCTAATATATGTCTCCGCGGCATCAAATTTATCATGTAAGACCTAAGGGCATTGGATCGCTATGTAAGACCTACGGGCATTAACAAATCGCTGTGTAAGACCTAAGGGCATCAAATTTATCATGTAAGACCTAAGGGCATTGGGATAGCTATGTAAGACCTACGGGCATTAACAAATCGCTGTGTAAGACCTAAGGGCATCAAATTTATCATGTAAGACCTAAGGGCATTGGGATCACTATGTAAGACCTACGGGCATTAACAAATCGCTGTGTAAGACCTAAGGGCATCAAATTTATCATATAAGACCTAAGGGCATTGGGATCGCTATGTAAGACCTACGGGCATTAACAAATCGCTGTGTAAGACCTAAGGGCATCAAATTTATCATATAAGACCTAAGGGCATTGGGATCGCTATGTAAGACCTACGGGCATTAACAAATCGCTGTGTAAGACCTAAGGGCATCAAATTTATCATGTAAGACCTAAGGGCATTGGGATCGCTATGTAAGACCTACGGGCATTAACAAATCGCTGTGTAAGACCTAAGGGCATCAAATTTATCATGTAAGACCTAAGGGCATTGGGATCGCTATGTAAGACCTACGGGCATTAACAAATCGCTGTGTAAGACCTAAGGGCATCAAATTTATCATATAAGACCTAAGGGCATTGGGATCGCTATGTAAGACCTACGGGCATTAACAAATCGCTGTGTAAGACCTAAGGGCATCAAATTTATCATATAAGACCTAAGGGCATTGGGATCGCTATGTAAGACCTACGGGCATTAACAAATCGCTGTGTAAGACCTAAGGGCATCAAATTTATCAGTATAACATCTAGTTAATGACGAAAAGAAGCAAAGCGACCAGGAGAGGTGTAATAAGATAAACAAAAAAAAAACCCAAAGATTGAAAGCTCGCGAGGAAGAGTTTAATAAAGCAGTTTTTTACAAAAAAAGAAAAAGAGAAAAAGAGGAAACCAACAAACAGCACGTAGAAACATGAGGATTGTCTGAACAGATAACAACAATAGCAACAGGTTGAAAGCGAGATCATGGGTCTTTAGCGCCGGAGCTCTTCTTGCCAGCCTTGGAAGGAGAAGCGGCGGAATTGAAGTCCCTGCCGCTGGTCGAGGGGGCTTGATCGGATGACGGCGGCTGAACCTCTGATCCATCGAGATTCAGATCAGGCAGGCCACGGCTGCGGCGAGTGGCCGCCACATATTCAGCATCTGCCGCCACTATCTCCCGCTCCAAGCGAGCAGCATCTCGAAAGTAAGTCTCCTCCTCGGCATCAGGAAGGTCGGGAACCCCAAAGTTATAGCGATTGAGACCTCGAAGGACGGCTCGAACCATTTTTCGCCCTGGCCAGCCTTTGTTGGGAAACAGCTCGTAGAACTCATTACGACAGCTGCGCATTACTACGCGCATACTCTCGCCGAGAGCATGAGTGTAATAAGCCACAGTCTCATCGTACTGAGCCTTGGCAGCAGCAAGATCATGATCCGCCGCCGACTCAGCCGCCAGAGAGTCATTCAGTAGCTCCTTGGCTCTGTCCCTTTCGGCGGCTATCTCCTCCACCTGAGCAGCCTTGGCACGAACCTCATCCAATTCGGCTTCAAGGGCGACAATGTGCTTGTTAGCAGATTGCAAGTCCTCCTGGACGCCCTCCATCTGGGAAATCCGCCCGGTCGCCTCAGCCAGGCTTTCCTTCAGCGACTCAGCAGCAGAGGTCGCTGCATCTGCCCGTCGCTAGGATAAAAAGACAAGCAAACAAACAGCAACGTACGGGTTTAGCAAGGATCGTAAGGTGGCAAGTCGGAAAAAGTATATATAAAAGGGGAGAAACAAGAGGCAGACGAATAAATACCTTCTCCTCGTTATGGTAACGGGTGAGATCCATGCGCAAAGAGCGCAGATTCTCCACATCCTCCTTCAGCCTCCGATTCTCCTCCTGCATGTGTTTGCATGCAAAGGAAAGATCGCCGAGCTCGGCCACGGCCTAGGCAACAAAACAAATAAAGGGGTAAGAAGCAGCGAGTAGAGCTAGGGAAGCAGGACAGAGCAAATTGACTTCGCATTTACCTGAAGGAGGCGGCAAGAAGTCGCCCCATGCAGGTCCGTAACCTCCGAGCCCTCACCAGGAGCGGTCACCCCCTCGTAGACACCTCGAGAGAACTCCTCCGTGATGTCACTCGCCATCCGGGGCGATATGTGGGATGCCACCGGATGAACGACGGCGAAGTAGGAAGGCGAAAGGGACCCTCACCTTCGCGACCAGCAGGAGCAGGGCGATCAAAGAGGGTGTTAGCTCGCTCTGTCCAGCTGGCCCGGCGGGCGCGGTCGGTGTTGACAGGAGGCGGGCGAGAGTGGTCGCGAGCAGGCTCGGTGGGACGAAGATCAAGCTCCGGAGCTGGCGTAGACTCGGGATGCTCCGGATCCCGGGGAAGGGGAATAGGTTCGTCAGGAAGGTAGGAGTCGTCATATGAGATGACGTTCCCGTCGGCAGGATGCTCTAAGGGCTCCCTCGCAGATGGATTGTCATGCGCCAGAGGCGATTGGCGACGAGAGCGGCGGAGGGGGGTTTCAGTCTCAGCATCGGCATCCTCCACCTCTATCACTGGTGGAGGCGGCGGCGGTGGATTGCTGGAACCCTCACCTGCCTTTCTCCTCGGCTTGGAAACCCCAGCTTTCTTCTTCCTCTTTGAAGAAAGGAGGCTTTCATCCGTCTCAACCGCCTTCCTCTTCCCCTTAGATTTCTCGGGCGAAGGTTGGGCAGAAGCGGGGGCGACGGGGGCGGCCTCAGAGCGGCTGGGACGAGTCTCGGCGACAGGACCACGCGCGGTGGTACTAAGGAGGCACCCAGCGAGGCTTACGGCACCTAGGAAAGGTACATCCAAAGATTAGTATAAAAAAGGAGGAAAGAAAAGAAAACACAAAAAAGGCGACAAGATAAAGGTTATACGTTCCTAAGGGTTTGGCTACGACGACTCAATCACGCAAGATGAACGGCGACAGCTAGGAAGGGAGGAAAACAATCAGCACCGCCTAAGACATAAAGTATACCTCCTCGTATTCCCGCCTGGGCAGTCCGCAGGCCAGAAGTGGTCGATAGATGATGGCAATCAAGAAGGATCTGGCGACGAAGGAGTATCTCATCAGGAGTAGGATCAAGCTCGGCGTTGAAAGAACTCACGTCACCAGAAGACCAGGATGAAGGGAGCAGCGAAGCCCAATGGCGATCTGTGTCGCTGGGGCGGAAGTAGAAAAACGAATGGTACCATGTAGGGCGAGGTTTCGGTGATGAGTAAGTGCCCTTTTGTGTAAGATCAGCTCGGCGAACGAAACTGATGCCATTAGAGGTGTGCTTGGCATAATGAATTAATTGGAACAACCGAAGAGTGGGGGCGATCTTCTTGGTTGCACAGCTGCATTCAAAGGCAGAGGCTGTAGCCCAACACCCGACGTTAAAGGCGCCAAGAGAAGCGCCAAAGCACTCAAGCAGGGCGACCGTGAACGAGGATGGCGGAAGGCGAAGGCCATTGGTGAAGGCCTCGGTCCAGACGCCGTGCCACCCTGGCGGGCAATTGCCAATAGTGGAAAGCCGAGAGGCCACGGCGAATTCCCAGGTAGACGGCAGCATGGCGAACGGAAGAACGCGGGCGATCTTCTCCACCGACCCTGAAGGAAAGTAGCCCGGGCCGATGACCGTGCGCTCGTCACAGGTGGCTCTTCCCCACATAGATCGCCAGTTGCCAATGGAGTAGGAGCCGGTGACTCTAGTCGCCTCAGGATCAATCTCGACCCCATGACGGGCCCGCTCGAATCCTTTTTGGTGGGGACCCCAAAAAGGCAGGGCGGGAGATTCATCAAAATTCTCCTCTGCTACGTCGGAAATTTGGGCAGACGAGGTTTCGGCTGTAGATGGAGGGTTTAAGGGTGCCCGTTCAGGGAATGACTGGAAGAAGAAGGGGAGGACGAAGAGGAGGATGAAGGAGAGGGTGAAGAATCGGTACCAGCGGAATAGGAATGACTTTGGTTCTGGCTATCGGAGGCGGAATCCATGGTTAAAAAAACAACAAGAAGCAGAAAAAAAAAAAAAAAGAAACACACGGCAGGACGGCAATGGGAGTGAGAAAGGGGAAGAGTCACGTACCAGGTGGGCGTCGGGGGGCTCCAGACATTTGAAAAATGGCAGGAGAAACGAACGTTTTCCGATCAACGGAGAAGGAGAAGATAGTGGAGGACTCGCCGGAAGGAGTAAGGAGGCAGTGGGGGCAAGAAGACTGTAAAAATGGGGAGTCAAGGTGTCAGAGAAGGAGTAAAAAAAGGAGGAAGACGGTAAGAAGGAGGTTTATATAGAGTGCAATGAGCGGGAGGGGAACCGTCGCGGTGAATGAGTGAGTCACACGCGCGGTTAAAAAGGCGTGTTGGCGGGAAGGCGAGCCGTCGCGACGTTTCATTGGGGGCACGCGCGGCTGAGATGACGTCTGAAGGGATAAGGTAATGATGGCTTTCTGGGCAATTACTAAAATACCCCGATTTCCCCAGCTTCTCCAGCAAGGTAGGGAGTAAAAGACCATGATGCCCTGAGCGGTAGAGAGGTGCGTGAAAGACTGGAAAGAAGGGACGCAATAGAAAGCAGCGACAAAAGAGACAAGGCGATAAGAACCAAGACACCAAAGCGACAAAATGACAAGGCAACAAGGCGATAGGATAGCAATGCGATAAAGCGACACAACACAAGCGATGGGTCCTCTTACGGCGATCACGAGACGAGCGATCCAAGTTATAAGTAAACCCTCAGCCAAGCAAAGCTCGACTAAGGGCTTGGGGGCAATTGATTGGCCCAGCCCGACGAAGTCCTAAGGCCCACACGACGGCCCACGAGGCGACCCACATGGCGGCCCGAACACAGCGGCTAGGGCAGGGGGTCCGGACCCAGGCGGTAAATCAGATGGGCCGAACAGGCAGGCCCAGGAAGTGGAGTGAGGCCCAAAGCGACGGCCCAGCTCGGCGGCCTCCTAGGGTTACTCGGCGACACTTAGGTTTCCAAGACAGAGCGGACACGTGTCAACATCCTACGGGAGCTACAAACGAGTGGCTAAGATTCAGCCTTGGCGACCAAGGCAGGGGTACTATAAATACCCCGTACACCCTATTAACCAGGGGACAACACTTTTACCCAGCGGACAAACGCTCCGCGGTACGTTACTCTCCTTCCTCTCCCATTCCTTAAACTGATCGCCTCCCCTTTTCCTTGAACTGACTACCCCTCACGCTACTTACGAGGTACAACACTCCGCGAGGACCAACAAGCTTGGGCCTCCACTATTGGGCCAGGCGACCAGACTGGAACAACTATGTGTGCAATTGTTCGTTCATCATATTACAACATTCGCTAAATATGAAATCGCAACAAATGTCAAAAAGTTGTCTTCTTCCGTGATCAAACAATAACATCTTTTTGTTTGTTGTAGTAGCAGTAATATAAAAAAAAATTATATTAACTTAATTTTTTTAAGGGCACTAGTGATAGCAAATATCACTAATACGACTCTCTTATATTAGCAAATATTACTAATATAAATATTCATTGATATGTGAAGCTTATATAATAAAATATAAAATATTATATATAACACATTTTATATAATGTTATATATAACATTTAATATATAATGTTATAGCAGTTAATTACATACTAATAATAATGTTATAACATTACGGAACCAAAGCGGCAGTAATTAATAATTAATAATGTTTTATGGATCTTTGGATTATATTTCTGTTAGGACTAATTAGTACTAATTACCCTTGTAATTAATTATTGTTATATTATATCCGGTTAGTTAGTTGGTCAACGTGAGAGAGGCGTTAAGTTTTATTTCGTGAGAGAGGAGTATATGACGAATTAATTGATATGTGTTTTTCTCATTGTGTGCAGGTACGTACGAAAATGCAGACGGTTACCAACCCTAGGTTTGCGAACCAGTTAGGAGTTCAGACGCTGATTCTAGTGCTCGCCGTGGTGGGTTATGCCCTAACCCTCCTCGGCATCTATGATGATACAGTGTAAGTAAATATTGTACTATAATTAGTTAATTAAGTTTTTTTGTTTGTTACATTTTAAACTAACCTTAATGAATTGTTTTTTTTCTTTCTCTCGCAGACGGTCGTTTCGGAAGATCGGGAAAGATCCCGCTGAGGCTGTCAACTTCACCAAATATTTCTACGTCAAGTACATCGTCCACATGGTCACATTGTTCTCCTACTTTATCAATCTCTGGTAAGTTTTCATTGTGTGCAGGTACGTACGAAAATGCAGACGGTTACCAACCCTAGGTTTGCAAACCAGCAGGGAGTTCAGACGTTGATTTTGGTACTGTCGTTGGTGGGTTATGCCCTAACCCTCCTCGGCATTTACGACGATACTGTGTAAGTCTACTAATTAGTTAATTAAGTTTTTTGTTACATTTCAAATTAACCTTAATGAATTGATTTTTGTTTTCCTCTCGCAGACGGTCGTTTCGGAAGATCGGGATAGATCCCGCTCTAGCGCTCAACTTCACTAAATATTTTTACGTGAAGTACATCATCCACATGGTCACCTTGTTTTCCTACTTTATAGAGTATACTAGCGGAGATTGCACTCTTTTATAGAGTGCATCTCCACCTAGATGACTCGAAGAAGAAGAGAGTCATTCTAGCGATGTTCAGTTTCACGTGTGGGATGAGCGCCTTGGTCATCCTACTCTCCTTCCTCACCTACCAGGATGAGCGTTGGACGTACATAGGCCGCACCACATCCATATTTGCGGGCTTCATCCTTATCATCGCCCTGGCCGACCCGGTGAGAAAAAATATATATATATCTATTGTTACACATTTATCAACCCGATTAGCAAACATAATCACCCAAAATAAGACATTAAACAAATATGTGTTCATAACTATTTGAATACCCTCATATTTATATATTTTATTATTGTATTGTCATAATAAATATGCATTGACACGTGAAGCTTTATATGGTATATAAAATAAAATATATAATGTTATATATAATAAAATATAAAATGTTAATAGCTGGTAGGATTTTTTAGCACGAAGCCTTGGCTTATTTGTAAGGCCTGGTTTCGCTGCATTGTTTCCTTGAGACTTGTTTGTACTTCATGTCAATTTTGATGATATAAAATCCTATTATTCATCAAAATAAAAATATAAAATGTTATATATAACACATTTTATATAATTATATATATAATATTATAACTATTTAGATTCCTAGTAATAGTGTTGTAATGGTGAAATTTCATTATGATATCCATGGGTGACCGACATATTTTAAAAAGTATTTTTAAAACTCGCCAAAATACCATCAAGATTGATCTTGTTAGAAAAACGAGTTTTTTCTATATAAATAACATACAAATCAAACTTAAGATGAGATAATTAGGTTAGAAATCAAATAAGTAGAAAAAGGAGAATTTTTTACTAACATAGTATAAATAATATTTTATACCAAAAGTATACTACTAATCGATTTATTAAAAGTATGCTATTTGATTTTTCTCTCTCCGAGGATGTCTCCTACGCGAGCTATCTATAAAAACTAATCTTAATAATGTTTTTAATTAGTAATTACAAAACACTTATAGTTCGTTTGAAAAATGTGATTTGGGTGTGATTTTTTTTTTAAAAAAACATATATTGTTTACAATACATTGTTTATATGTCATATGTATTCTAGAAAACCGTGTATTTAAAATTTCCATAATCCCTCAAAATGATGTATTTAGAATCACCTCCTCTCACCATGAATATCTGTCGAGTGATATACTAATATTTATCACTTTTGACGCCAGATATCATGATATTCAGGATAGAAAAATCATATAGGTTGAATATTATATGCAGTTATCAATATCAGTATCAATATCATGATATTATTAGAGAATACATTTTTGAAACACGTGTATTTTAAAACCACAAATTTTATGATATATCATGCATTCTAAATCATATTTACCAAACGGAACCTTAATCTTCATGTTGGTTAAGTTTCAACATTGTGCTATAATGTGCTTGACTATAATTGAAGTGACATGAAGAATGAGGGCCATGTACTATCACTATCGAGTTTGCACCAAAATAAGGTTTATAAGAAGATAGAAACAAATAAAATAAATAATTTACTAAAATATTTAACTTTGGGTATTATACTATCTATGGTATAAGTTCAGTATTTTTTAAGAAAGAATATGATTTTTAAGACGTGATACGAAATTATCATTAAAAACGCTCATGAATTGGTATATAAAAAGAGAGTTGATACTTTATATTGTTCATCACATGGGTAGATGTGAGAGGGATGTCATTTTATGATGCTTAAAATGTTTCAAAATTTCGAGTTTTAGCTAGGTATGAAAAAGTTTGTGAAAACTGGAATGGATGTGCACTTCAAAATGAAAAAAATCGATTAATTTGCCTAGTTTTGATATTTTACGTCGTCACTGCTACTACGACATTAACGACATTTCAACAATGAAATACGTGAAAAATGACCTTCTCAATATTATGTTCGATGATTTTCTCAATGCATATTAAAAAAGAGAGTATGCTATAAATTTACATATGTTAGGTCAATGAGGAAGTCAATGAAGGCATACTCCGATCAGTAGGAAAGATTTACGTAATTAATTAATTATAATATAATAATAATAATAAATGCCAAATGGGAAAATGTCAAGGCCAAAAAGATGAACAATGTATTTGTTATGAAATTTGAATTTGTCATGCCTAGTTTCTACCTTTCATTTCATGTAGATGAACAAGTCTTTGGAATTTACACTCCCAAGGGACTTGTTGTTGATCGGGTCATAGGTTTCGACTTACTCGTAAGTCCGATTACGAGTTTATCTGATCATGAGTTTATCAGATCATAAGTTTATTTCATAGTAAGTAAACTGAATCATGATAAAAAAGAAAATTTCATGATAATTTGAATTTTGAGTTTATTGATTTTTCAATTAGGCTGAATTACATTAGGCTTGGCAATGGGTAGGGTAGGGTCAGGGTATGGGGTCAACCGTATCCTTACCCTCAGGATATAACTTTGGAAAATACCCGACCAATTACCCTACGGGTTCTCAACTATCCTAATATTACCCTACCCTACAAATACTCATAGGGTTCATGGGTACCCTAGATATTTTAATATATTATTATAACACGATTTTATCAATAATGATTATACCAAAACACATCATTCTCAACCACATAAATAAAATGAAAAATATTATATAAGCACTAGATATATATAAATTAGTTAATAAAGTAATGTTATACAAATATTACGAACAATTTCTACTATCATCATCATTATACATTCTAAATCATTACTTGAATCATGTGTAAGTGAATAATTAATGGTTATAATGTGCTTGTATATTAGTTAATTGTGAATCATCTCACGAATCAACCGGCGACAATAGTTTGTTTGGTAATTTTACATAAAAAAAATACTTAGATTTATAGTGAGGTTAATGGTAGGGTATTTTGCGGGTAGGGTTTTGATCATATCCTTAACCTACCATTACCCTACTTTTTCAACTAAGTGAATATACCCTTACCCTCCCCTTACCCAGTCAACACAGGGTATTATCCTCGTTGACAGGGTAGGGTAGGGTAGGATACCCTAGGGTAGGGTATCAGTTGTCATCCCTAAATTACATGTTGCTTTACTTTTGGTTAAATTGACTGGCCTAACACCCCATTGCCCAACAACTGAGGCCCAAATACGACTCATGCGATGTGTAACCTAGGGTTAGAGCTCAAGGCGATCTGACCCTTTCGTAATTGGACATTCAAGATCGTCGCCAGGTCAAGTCACAGATTTATTGATGACACGTGGCAACCCAACCCGAATCTCAATGACCTACAAATACATACCCGACCTCATCATTGATGGGTCATGACCTAACACTCGACAACAAACGTCTTAAGCTTAATGCACCATGCCATAGTCACACTTAAAGCTCTACGATACACCCACAAGGTGCGCCCCAATACTTCTCTATCTCACATTCACTAAATACGCCTATCTCTCATACTATAAGACGCTTACTACTATAGGTTGATATTGTCTTTGCAATATACCACACAACCACTTCTAGGCACATCAAAGAAAAATGATGTCTTTTTCACATTAATCAACCAATTCTTTGGGTTAAACCTACTTATTAAACGGATTAACAAAAATTAAGGAAAGAAATTGACAAACAAAATCCAAGCAAAAAGTTGAAAATGAGAGAACAGAACCAATTTTCTATTTTAATGTTTCTTTTACGAGAATATTAAATTCCAAAGCTCAACTTCAGAAATGGACCCAAACACACCATTAAATATTGCAGCAGCCACCAGACAGTGAACAGTTAACCCCATAATTAATCATCGGACCCCATTAAACACGGTTAGTTGGAGATTACTAATCATGAATATCCACTTATGGTTCGTGATCCTTCCGAAGAATCGAGTAGACTAATAAGTGATTCAGTTGACGAGATGGGTTTGATTGAGTATAACTTTTCGCTTAGCTCTGTATTTGTTAGAGAAATATTTTTTGGAGTGTATACGGCCTCACTAGGTCTACAAGAACATTGGTGGTAAAATTTGGAAATTGAGGATCATGCGTGTAAGAGAATGAGAAGGTAGGGAAATAGATAAATCTCGGAGAAGGGAGCTTGAGGCGTGTAAGATTGATAGTACAATATCTGATGTTATAAATGACGGGATCATTTTTCGTTTTATATAAGTGTATCGAGATTCATGTCTGGAGCCACATGTGCATCTTGTGGGTGGTGAAGTTGTGAATGGTAGATTTGGACCATTGGAGAGATCAAGGATGACGATCTTCTTGAATTTTTTTCACAATGTAGGCAGTTACGAAAATTTACAAGATAGGTTGGTCCAAAAGGTAATTCCCAATCTAAGATGTTTGTGCTGAGTGTACTGAATGAACGTCAATATGGTAGACAATTTTATGGTTCAATGAACTATCCACTACACAAGTGTATTAAATTCTGACACATCAACATATATCTCATGTGCAATAAGCGATACATGTTGTTGCTCCTTTGGATAACCTTAGATTATCCATGTACCCTGAGCCAAACTATTGAACCTTAACCAGATCCTAATCGAGAACTAACCAGACTGATCGATGTAGGAATACACAACAATATCATCCTTACATATTTGTCCATAAGATGTACCTATAATCTATCAATACAATATTCCCATCAATAAAATTAACCTAATTATCTATTAATCAATGTTGAATTTTACTAATTTAGTCTTGCTGATTAATCAAGTGTTTTACCCTAGTATCATTAAAATTCGGTTATTAATAAAATCGGCTCAACAAACCGGTTCCATAAAATGTATATAAAGGACGGAGTTTACCGGTCAACAAGACTGACCGAGTCTGAACCAACAAAACATTTCGGTTTGTCAACTTTTCAAAGTTCACACGAGACCAGAAGAAATCAATTAATCTTTCACTTCCGATCTTCATCAATCATCACTAATCACCAGCCATGAAGAATCCATGGATCCTAAACAGGCTGGAATTGTCGTTACTATTGAACTAGCTACCAAGATTAATTAATCGGCCGTGTGTTCACTTTTACAACAGATAACTAATTGGTACAATTAAATTGATTAATGACCTACTTTTGAAACGGATTAACCCTAAACAACTCCTACCAGAAAACAAACAAATCCTAGTAAGATAGAAGTCAATTTTACTTTGATATGTAGATACAATGGAGCTTCTGAATCTACACAATGGGATTCCTTAAATTATAATGAAGTTATGCAAATGTATATGGTCTTTCTTAATCATTTCATTTGGTCAAATATGAAACATTTATGATAGTATACAAATTTACATAGATTTTTTTCTAAGATGTTTGTACACAAAACACAATCAAAACCTCCTTAAATGAAATCTTTGCCATCACGAGCTATCACTATTACTGGAATTACCTGACTGTTCAGGTGCAGTCAGAGATTCTAAAACCTAAGATAATTGGTTTTGTGGTGATCATTTTAACCCCCAAATTAATTTGTCAACAACAATTAATTTGTGCAATTAGTCAATTAGTGAATGAAAGACTTAATCTATGAACTACAACGGACAAATATAGTTATATTAATTAAAACACAATATATATATAATGTTATAACATTATTATTAGAATTTAATTAATTTTTATAACATTATATATTAAATGTTATATATAACATTATATAAAACGTGTTATATATAACGTTTTCTATTTTATTATATAAGCTTAACATATCAATGAATATTTATATTAACTTAATTTTTTTAAGGGCACTAGTGATAGCAAATATCACTAATACGACTCTCTTAAATTAGCAAATATTACTAATATAAATATTCATTGATATGTGAAGCTTATATAATAAAATATAAAATGTTATATATAACACATTTTAACCAAAAAAATTAGAGCACATCACATTAGAGCAGCAGAGGCACTCTAGGATTTCTTGAAGATCTCAGCTCAGATAATTGAAAGGCAAAAGACAGGTAAGAGCTCCTCTAGATTGTATATACAAATGTCTGTTGAGCTTTAACTGGATTGTAAGATTAGGGGTTTTTCTTGAGCTTGGACAGTTGATACTCTTCCAATTTGGAAGGCTATAACTGGATCAATTTCCTCTGGAGGATCGAATCACATCGGTAATACGCTGGACCTGTAGTTCAAAGCTCTTAATTTCCAAGTAAGAGAGACTGCTTTTTTCTCTTTTCCATTTAATTAATAATGGAGATGTGCGTACTACGTAGTCTTTACAAATAGCAAATATGTTGAGTACGTACAAGTCCGAGAGATTAGCGGGATTTTGATTATGTGAGGTGCAGTCCATGGGAACAACCATGCACTCTTCTGTGATATTTTTTTATGCCTATTTACAATTTCGCCCTTAACAAAAACTGTAACACTTTGATCCTTATAACTTGACATTGTTTACAATTTGGTCCATCTAATTTGTTTGTATTTTGATCCCTACACTTTTATTTAGTTTCACATAGACTCTTCAATTTTTAGTAATGAAATTTTTTGGCCAGGTACGTACGTACACAAAGATGCGTCCTACACCGATGCCCAAGTTCGAGGGCAAACCCGGTCTGCAGATCGTTGTTTTGGTGGTGGGGCTCTTAGGGTTCTCATGCCAGTTACTAGTGGTCATCTTTGACCCTATGTAAGGTAAAATGAAATTCAAGATCGAACACTTCTGGAAATTACATTCTTCAAGATCGCACACTTCTCTCTCTTCTCTGTACGAAGGTAAAGGCTCTAGCTAATCTTCTTTTCTTCTTCATCTTCTTCCTTTCCTTTGATAGGATCTCTTCTTTTGATAGGAATTCCAAGTTTTTCGGATTGTATTGCGGCTTGGGGAGAGAAGTCCTTTGAGAAGCTGTTCCGGCCGCTATCTTTTGGCCGGAGATTCAGCTGTTCCCGCTGCAGATTCAGCTGAAAGTCACTCCTCCGACGGCAAGCAGCAGAGGATAATCCAAGTAAGATACAAATAGCAAATATGTTGAGTACGTACAAGTCCGAGATTAGCAGCTAGTTTTAATGTTGTAAGGTGCAGTCCATGGGAACAACCATGCACTCTTCTGTCCTGTGATATGTTTTTTATGCCTATTTACAATTTCGTCCTTAACAAAAACTGTAACACTTTGATCCTTATAACTTGACATTGTTTACAATTTGGTCCATCTAATTTGTTTGTATTTTGATCCCTACACTTTTATTTAGTTTCACATAGACTCTTCAATTTTTAGTAATGAAATTTTTTGTGTTTGTAGTTTGGCCCCTTCCAATTACTGTCGCTTTTGAGTTTTGATTCAGTAATAGTTTGTGTTAGGACTAATTAGTAATTACCCTTCTAATTAATTAATTATTGTGATATGGGAAGCTTATATAATAAAATATAAAATGTTATATATAACATTTTATATATAATGTTATAGCACTTAGTTACATACTAATAATAATGTTATAACATTACGGAATCAAAAAGCGACAATAATTAATAATTAACACACAGCTAGCTACAAATACTGATTTCCCTTTCCATTTAATAATTGAGATGTACGTACTACTACAAATAGCAAATATGTACGTGATTAGCAGCTAGTATCAAAATGAAAAATCCAAATATTGAAGGACTAATGACAAGAGGTGGCAAACTGTAAATGAAAGAAACTTAAAGACTAAATTAAATTCAAATTAAATTAGTAACTGACACTACATGGAATGGATAATACTAATGGCAAAAATATACATCTAAACTTGTACGTACACTATGTTTTACAGTCTTGAGTGTAAAATAAAAAATTTAGGAACAGCAAAGCAGGTGACAAAAGAAGGTGACTCCATTAAGAGAAGAAGTTACCCTCAATCATCTTCCTCTTCTGTCTCTACCGTCGATCGCCTTGGACTCCTACGTACCTTCGCAATAGGTTTGCTCTTCTCCATTCTCTCGTTCTTGTATTCTCACTGTTGATCCAAAAATGGAAGATCTGAGTGCTTTGTGTTAGCTTTCTGAATTTTGGGGGTTGAGATGGAGGAACAATGGCTATGGTTTTATGGATCTTTGGATTATATTTCTGTTTTCATCTCTCTTCTTTTGATATGTATTGATTGGATCTGAATTGTCAATGTAGTTTGTGTAAGGGAAGTAATCTTTCTTCTTCAGCATCAGCAGTTGCTGGAGGATCGAATCACATCAGTAATCACATCAGTAATACGTCGGACCTGTAGTTCAAAGCTCTTAATTTTCAAGTAAGAGAGACTGCTTTTTTCCCTTTTCCATTTAATTAATAATAGAGATGTGCGTACTACGTAGTCTTTTTTCAACAAATAGCAAATATGTTGAGTACGCTTCAATTTAAGCTCAAATTAGACTCATCAAGAGAATTTAACGAACGAAGTTAAAGTTGAGATCGAGGTTAACTCGTCTAGAATAGTAAATATTAATAAGCTAGGCTCGAGCTTAACACGAGAACTTAAAATTTCTAACTCAAACTTGCCATAGTAAAATTTGACCATAGTAAAATTTGGTTTGACTCAATTCATAAACTAACCCTACTTATGATTTCATTGGGTAAATAGTAGGTGTGGCTAACAAAAGGAAAACTTCTGAGCATTATTACAATTTTTTAATTTTTTACAAGGTTGCATGTGATAGGATCATTTTCATTAGTACCACCTTTTATGAACCGCAGTCCCTAAGTTACTAAAACAAGCTTAAAACAATTTGAAAAGAGAAGGAAGAATTGAAATCCTGCAAAGTCTCTGAATTCAACTTCCAAAGCTTCTTCAACCCTCAATCATCTTCCTCTTCTTCCAAGTTTATGCAGTTCGAACCTCTTTTGTCTCTACCTTCGAAATATCTTTCTTCTTCACCATCAGTAGCTGCTGGAGGATCAAATCACATCGGTAATACGTCGGACCTGTAGTTCAAAGCTCTTAATTTCCAAGTAATACTGATTTTTTCCCTTTCCATTTAAATTAATAATTGAGATGTACGTACTACTACAAATAGCAAATATGTCCGGGATTAGCAGCTAGTTTTACTTCTCGCTGAGCTGTGTGTTAATTTATTTACCCTTCTCGCTTTTGAGTTTTGATTCAGTAATAGTTTTGTGTTAGGACTAATTAGTAATTACCCTTCTAATTAATTAATTAATTATTGTGATATGGGAAGCTTATATAATAAAATATAAAATGTTATATATAACACATTTCATATAATGTTATATATAACATTTTATATATAATGTTATAGCAGTTAATTACATACTAATAATAATGTTATAACATTAGGAATCAAAGCGACAGTAATTAATAATTAACACACAACTAGCTAGCTATAATAAACTAGTTAATCTCGGATATCCACACACACATGATAATTAGCTAGGCAGACCAATAATAAGCTAATGGAAGCAGTAATTGAGAAGTTTATAAGAGAATCTACACAACTAGTTAGTGTTTGCCTTCGACCTGGGCGCTGTTGTGGTGTTCGGGTTCGGTATACTAGCGAAGATTGCACTCTTTTATAGAGTGCATCTCTATCTAGATGACTCCAAGAAGAAGAGAGTCATACTAGCCATGTTTACTTTCTTTTGTGGGATGAGCGCCTTCGTCATCCTACTGTCCTTCCTCACCTACCGGGATGTGGAGCGTTGGACCTACATAGGCCGCACCACATCCATATTGGCGGGCTTCATCCTTATCATCGCCCTGGGCGACCTGGTGAGAAAAAAAATCATAGTTTATTCTATTAACTAATCAAGATTAATAGGTAGTAATAATAATAATTGTTATTTTGTTGTCTAGAGGATCTTATGGAGGCATCATGCGATACCAGGGCTGTCCTGGTACGCATATATCTTTGGATTCTTGGGATCCCTCCTCCTCCTCATCTCCAGCGTACTTTCGAGAGACATATATGTCATAGTAAGTAATTTCGTTAATTTAAAAAATCTTAAGTCAATGACAAATTAAAAATATTTTTTCATCTAACATTTGGTAATTTGATATAAATCCAGATACGCACTACGATAGGCGTTGTGTTGAACATCACCATTTTAGTAGTTATGGTTCGATACCATACTACTCGTGCACCGATACCTTTCTCTTGGAAGGTTTGTTCGTATTTTCCCCATAGATTACCTGACTTACTGCAATATAATTACTTGACTGTTATTCCATCTGTTTCTTCTTCTGCAGGTGTAGGAGCACCATGAATATGCACAACCTCTCACGAATCGGCAGCGAGCTCTCCTAGGAACAATGGTGCCAAAATCATTGTAACATACTTAGGACGTGTTGTGGACCGATGGGCTTGGCCCATCATTGTAACATATAAAACATATGAAATGAGACTGTATTAGATAGTAGTCGTGTTGAACATCATCATTCTAGTAGTTATGGTTAGATACCATACTACTCGTTCACTGATACCTTTCTCTTGGAAGATTTGTTTGTCTTTTCCCATAGAGACTGAAGGCATTGAAGTGGATAATTACAAGTTGAATGTAGCAGCCACAGATGTGTTTGGCTGGAGTCTGCTCTCTTGCTCGATTTTGGTTGAATCTCGGACTTCGAATTGTGTGCATTTTGGTACCTACACACAAAAACATATATTATTGTTACACATTTATCAACCCGATTAGCAAATATATAATCACCAAAAAAAGACATTAAACAAATATGTGTTCATAACTATACGTGAAGCTTATATATGGTATATATAATAAAAAATATAATGTTAATAAAATATAAAATGTTAATAGCTGGTAGGATTTTTTAGCGCGAAGCCTTGACTTATTTGTAAGGCCTGGTTTCGCTGCATTGTTTCCTTGAGACTTGTTTGTACTTCATGCCAATTTTGATGATACAAAACCCTATTATTCATAAAAAAAAATAAAAATATAAAATGTTATATATAACACATTTTATATAATGTTATACCTATTTAGATTCCTAGTAATAATGTTGTAATGGTGAAATTTCATTCAGATTTCCATGGTTGACTGACATATTTTAAAAAGTATTTTTAAAACTCGCCAGAATACCATCAAGATTGATCTTGTTAGAAAAACGAGTTTTTCCTATATAAATAACATACAAATCAAATTTAAAATGAAATAATTAGGTTAGAAATAAAATAAGTAGAAAAAAGAGAATTTTTTACTAACATGGTATAAATATATTTTATATCAAAAGTATACTACTAATCGATTTATTAAAAATATGATATTTGATATTTCTCTCTACGAGGATGTCTCCTAAGCGAGTTATCTATACAAAAATTATTCTTAATAGTGTTTTTAATCAGTAATTACAAAGCACTTATAGTTGGTTTGGAAAATGTGATTTGGGTGTGTGAGTTTACAAAAACATATATTTATTACAATACATTGTTTATATGTCATATGTAGTCTAGAAAATCGTGTATTTAAAATTTTCATAATCTCTCAAAGTGATGTATTTAGAATAACGTCCCACCATGAATATCTGTTGAGTGATATTGATAGAAACAAATAAAATAAATAGTTTACTAAAATATTTAATTTTGGGTATTATACTATCTACAACATAAATTTAGTATTTTATGATTTAGGTTACATAATTTTGGTTATTTACATTTACGGTGATCAATCACTATTATTATGACTCTCATGCGACTCCTAACTAACTGAGATTACAATTTTCTCTCCCTAAAAAGAGTATCCCAAATCAGCTCTTAGATTCTTGTCCGCATCTAATTTCACCTCAACGCGAATATGATTTTTAAGACGTGATACGAAATTATCATTAAAAATGCTCATGAATTGGTACATAAAAGGAGCGTTGATACGAATAGGAGGAGTTGTGATATTTTCTATCGCCACTGCTACTACGACAAGACGATATTTCAACAATGAAATACATGAAAAGTAACCTTCTCAATATTATGTTTGATGTTGCATATAAAAAAAAGAGTATGCTATAAATTTACATATGTTATTATTGATTAATGTATTGTATGTTAGTTGACCACATCACTAATATTTTTTTATAAATGTTGACCATATCACTATTAATTTAACCAATTCACGTGGTGATGAAATAATTAACTAATAATTGGGCGATAAGTAGGAAAGATTAGAATGTAATTAATTAATTATAATATAATAATAATAATAAATTCCAAATGGGAAAAGTTCAAGGCCAAATAGATGAACAATGTCTTTGTTATGAAATTTGAATTTGTCATGCCTAGTTTCTACCTTTCATTTCATGTAGATGAACAAGTCTTTGGAATTTACACTCCCAAGGGACTTGTTGTTGATCGGGTCATAGTTACAAGTAAGTCGAATTACGAGTTTATCGGATCATAAGTTTATTTCATAGTAAGTTAACTGAATCATGATAAAAAAAAAATTATTAGTTTGAATTGAAGTTTAGGTAGCAAGTAGCTAATGTGAGACGGTGAATGAAGCATTTTTGTGTGGAAGCCTATAGAGTAAGATCAACATTTCACCAAGTTA
Organism: Linum lewisii; assembly: GCA_034768395.1. Taxonomy (NCBI): domain Eukaryota; kingdom Viridiplantae; phylum Streptophyta; class Magnoliopsida; order Malpighiales; family Linaceae; genus Linum; species Linum lewisii. Next base: position 50,901,375 of record CM068304.1, read on the forward strand.
GAGTTATTAGTGTTTACTTAATTCATTATAATTTTAAATACGGTTCGACAACACCCTTGAAGTGATCATCATGGAAAAATTATTAAAATTATCAAAATTTAAACATGTTTAAGTTTTCATTGCCATTGATGGCCCTAGCCAAGGAGTAGGGGTCAGACCGCTACGACTGGCCCAACACCCCATGCCCAACAACTGAGGCCCAAATACGACTCATGCGATGTGTAACCTAGGGTTAGAGCTCAAGGCGATCTCACCCTTTCGTAACTGGACAGTCAAGATCATCGTCAGGTCAAGTCACAAATTTATTGATGACAGCCGGTGACAACCCAGCCCGATCTCAATGACCTACAAATACATACTCGACCTCATCATTGATGGGTCATGACCTAACACTTGACAACAAACGTCTTAAGCTTAATGCACCATGTCATAGTCACGCTTAAGACTCTACGATACACCAACGAGGTGCGCCCCAATACTTCTCTATCTCACACTCACTAAATACGCCTATCTCTCATATTATAAGACGCCTACTACTATCACTTGATACGCCTTGCAATATACCACACAACCACATTGAATAAAAATGATGTCTTTTTCACATTAATCAACCAATTCTTTGGGTTAAACCTACTTATTAAACTGATTAACCAAAAAATTAAGGAAAGAAATTGACAAACAAAATCCAAGCAAAAAGTTGAAAATGACAGAACAGAAACCAATTTTGACAGTGACGGGCGCCATAGCCTCCTGCTTCGTTTACTTCAGGATTGGCGCAGCAGAGATTGGGAGGTTCGCATCTCCCATGTTTTTAGAGAGGCCAATCAGGTGGCCGACCTTTTTGCCCACTTTGGGCACACCCTTCCCTTAGGTACTCATTTGAATTGTCCTACTTCTCAGGACATTGAACGCTGCATTTTAGGCGATTGTATTGGGGTTGCTTTTCCCCGTATTTGCTCTCATGTTAATTAAGGGTGCTTGACACCCCTTTTTCTACCAAAAAAAGAAACCAATTTTCTATTTTAATGTTTCTTTTTACGAGAATATTAAATTCCAAACCTCAACTTCAGAAATGGACCCAAACACACCATTAAATATTGCAGCAGCCAGCAGACAGTGAACAGTTAAACTCGTAATTAATCATTGGACCCCATTAAACACGGTTAGTTGGAGATTACTACTCAACCAACAACACATATATATCTCAATTGGTTGCTAATCAAATAAACCAAAATGTTTTAAATTAATCTTTAATATAGGCTCATGGTTTGTGATCCACTTCGAAGAATCGGGTAGATTAATATTTGGTTCAGTTGAAGAACGAGATGAGTTTGACTATTTGTTTAACTTCGTGTCTGTCAGAAAAAATTTAGTTTGAAGTGTATACCTGACAAGGTTCGTGAGAACAAGGGCAGTAAGATAGGAAAAATTGAGGGTTATGTGTGTGTAAGAGAATGATAAGCTAAGGAAACAGATAAATATCGGAGAAGGGATCTTGTTGAGACGTGTATGATTGATAGCACAATATATGATGTTACGGAAATGACATGATCATCTTTCATTTTATAAGTTTATAACTATCCACTACACAAGTGTATCAAATTCTGACACATCAACATATATCACCCGTGCAACAGGCAATCATATACGCTGCTTCTCCTTTGGATAACCCTAAATGATCCATGTGCCCTGAGCCAAACTATTGAACCTTAACCAGATCCTAATCGAGAACTAACCCATCAGATTGATTGATATAGGAATACATAACAATATCATCCTTGCATATTTTTCGATAAGATGTACCTATAACCTATCAATACAATATACCCATCAATAAAATGTACCTAATTATCTATTAATCAATGTTGAAATTTATTCTTGCTGATTAATCAAGTGTTTTGACCCTAGTATCATTAAAATTCGGTTATTAACCAAATCGGTTCACCAAACCGGTTTCATAACCAATCAAAATGTATATAAAGCGCGGAAATCACCGGTCAACAAGACTGACCGAGTCTGAACCAAAGAAACATTTCGGTTTGTCAACTTTTCAAAGTTCGCACGAGACCAGAAGAAGAAGAAGAAGCTTTCACCTCTGTTTACCATTTTCCAGCAATGTCTCCTTTTCTTCCTTCTCCCAACTACCACCCATTTATCAATTAATCTTTCACTTCCGATCTTCATCAATCATCACTAATCACCAGCCATGAAGAATCCATGGATCCTAATCTCTTTCCTCTGCCTCACCCTGCAAACCCACCTCTCCACCGCCGCCGACAGAATCACCGCCGACACCCCCCTCTCCGGCGACCAAACCATCTCCTCCTCCGGCGACGTCTTCGTCCTCGGATTCTTCCGTCCTCCAGCAGCCAACTCCACCAGATACTACATCGGAATCTGGTACAACCAGTCCATCGTCTCCGAGCAAACCATCGTCTGGGTTGCAAACAGAGGATCCCCTGTTTCCGACCGGTTCTCGTCGGAGCTCCGAATCTCCGGCGGTAACCTCGTCCTCCTCAACGAGTCCCGTATCCCAATCTGGTCAACGGGCTTAAGAAACTTGTCGTCGTCATCCACTTCCCAGTCAACGCCGTGCTCCTCGACCAGGGAAATCTCGTCCTGCTCCCGAACGGGTCAAACCCGAACCAGAACCCGACTCCTCTGTGGCAGAGCTTCGACAATCCGGCGGACACGTGGCTCCCCGGAGGCAAAATTGGGTTAAGCAAGGTAACGAAATCGTCGACCTTTCTCACCTCATGGAAGAACAACGCGGATCCGGAACTCGGCCCGTTTTCCCTAGAGCTTGACCCGAACGGAACCAGCCAGTATTTCATCCTCTGGAACAAGACGAAGAATTACTGGACGAGCGGACCTTGGGATTCTCAGGCCAGGATCTTCAGCTTGGTCCCTGAAATGAGATTGAATTTCATCTACAACTTCTCCTACGTCGACAACGAGAACGAGAGCTATTTCACTTACTCGGTGTACAACGAAACCATAATTTCCGATTCGTGATGTCCGTCCAAGGCCAGATTCAGCAGTTTACATGGCTGGCGCCGTCGAGCAGCTGGAATCTCTTCTGGTCTCAGCCGAGGCTCAGTGCGAGGTTTACGGCTACTGCGGCGGATTCGGGAGCTGCAGTGAAGGCGGCCAGCCGTTCTGCCGCTGTTTGCCGGGTTTCGTCCAGAGATTGCCGGAGGATTACCGGTCGGAGGTCTTCTACGGCGGATGCGTCAGGAGGGCGAGTCTCCAGTGCGAGAACAACAATTCGAATCGAGATGGGTTTTCGCCGAATTACAACATACAATTGCCGGATAATCCAACGGCGGTGGATGGTGGTGGGAGTTTGGAAGATTGCGAGGCGGCGTGTTTGAGGAACTGTTCTTGCTCTGCTTATGCTTATGAAGGGAATTGCTCCGTTTGGCATGGAGAGCTTCTGAATTTGAAGGAAGTGGCACAAAATGGGAAGACTATTTATGTGAAGCTTGCAGCTTCTGAGTTCTCCAATACGAAAGATAGCAGTAATGGAGTTGTAATTGGTGCTGTAGTGGGATCGATAATCTTTCTCGCCGTTGTTGGTTTGATTGTGTTCATCGTATTGAGGAGGAGGAACAGATTGGTGAAGCCTGGGAAAGCTGTGGAAGGGTCATTAATGGCGTTTACATACAGAGATATGCAGAATGCGACGAAGAACTTCTCCGAGAAGCTTGGAGGAGGAGGGTTCGGCAACGTCTTCAAAGGCGTTCTGGCCGACTCGACAGCCATAGCTGTGAAGAAGCTGGAGAGTATCAGTCAAGGGGAGAAGCAGTTCAGAACTGAAGTGAGCACAATAGGTACGATCCAGCATGTTAATCTGGTTCGACTTCGAGGGTTCTGTTCCGAAGGGACGAAGAGGCTGTTGGTGTATGATTACATGCCGAATAGTTCCCTCGATCACCATCTGTTCAAGGGCGGCGAGGTTTTAGACTGGCGGACTAGGTACGGTATAGCTCTAGGGACAGCTAGCGGGCTTACTTACCTTCACGAGAAATGCAGAGATTGCATCATACATTGCGACATCAAGCCGGAGAACATCCTTCTGGATGGTGAAATGTGCCCAAAAGTTGCAGATTTCGGGCTGGCGAAGCTCGTGGGGCGTGATTTCAGCAGGGTGCTGACGACCATGAGAGGGACTCGAGGGTACCTTGCACCGGAGTGGATTTCGGGAGTGGCAATTACTGCTAAAGCTGATGTTTACAGTTACGGGATGATGCTGTTCGAGTTCGTATCAGGGAGGAGGAACACAGACCCGGCAGAAGATGGCAAGTTTCGATTCTTCCCGAGCTGGGCTGCAAGTGTAATAGCTGATGGAGGTGACATACTCACCTTGCTGGATCCGAGGCTGGAAGGAAATGCTGACCAGGAAGAGCTTTCCCGAGTCTGCAAACTCGCCTTCTGGTGCATCCAAGACGATGAAACCCGAGGCCTTCGATGGGTCAGGTGGTTCAGATCCTCGAGGGGATCTTGAACGTTGACCTGCCACCTTTCCCCAGATCTCTCAAAGTGTTTGAGGACAACCCAGAGAATGTCATCTTCTTCAAGAACGAATCGTCCACCACACAGAGCTCACAAACACGAAGCAATGCTTCGTCTCAGACAAAGAGCAACACATCTTCAAGTTCCTAGACTTATATAGGCGATTTACGCGACACGATTACTATAGTACAGATTGAACAATCATCAATGTATAAGTAGAGAGAAGAAAGCACAAGCTTCTGTGTTGTATTGTATTGTAATGTAATGTAGGGAATTATCATAGTACTACGACATCCAGCTGTACAGTCTACAATGGATTTGATTAATTCTCAGAAACTATACAACAAGCTATGAGAACTACCTGGATAACTGTTCATGTCAAATGGTGAGACTCTGAGACTAAGCTGATCACTTCAGCGCTTCCGAGAAATGAAGAACTCGTAATCCGACTGCCTATTGCTCACCTTGATGGAATCTTTGATTACACAGCCTCTAGCAAGAAGTGATGCATTCCCCTCCAGAGTTTGGAGTCTTCTCTTGAGAATTTCGGAATCTCCAACCGATTGTTTCTGAGAGGCGTAGACTCGCCTTTTCAGATCAAACCAGAATTCCCCCTAGAGATTAAGTGACTTGTTAGTAGTACAATGAGAGTTATTCAGGAAAAGGAACAAACTTTGGTATCAAATCTTTTACCTGTGTGTTAAGACTCTGCAATCCTACCGCGGGGAAAAGAGTACGGGAAGTCATGTTGCTGGGAGAGTCCGCAGGGAAACCTCCTTTTGTTACGTAATGGCCGAGAGAATGGTACGTCAGAAATGATGAACGCAGTTTTCCCTCTGGTATTCGATATATCGGATACCAGGCCACTGAGAACCTGAAAGTCAGCCATTAGTTCAAGTTTAGTAAGTACCAGAATACTGAAACTTGAAGAATGTATGTAAGAATATGTAGATTCAGTTTCCAAACCATGAGGCAGGGTGCAATTCGTTCAGCGTCAGTGATACTAGCTTCTGTGGATCACCATATACTTGACGACTGGAAGTTCCAGAATTGGTAAGCTCCTTAATTCTGCAAAAGGTTTGAAAGACAGAGCCGAGATTAGCTACAACTCTGTTGAACTTTCCTCTCCCATTTGCTATAAGGAAAGTATCATGAAATGAGAAGAACTTACTTCAGGTGAAGAGGCTTTCGATTATATGGTTGCTCTGACTCGAAATATTCGAACAGAAGTTCTGGATTGCTTGAGCAGGGTGATGAAGATATCAATTTTAACTTTCCATGGTCAGTGCATTGGAAAACATTAGAAAATAGAACTTTCTGGCCACGTGAGTCAGATTTTGCAGCTAAATTCTCCGAATTGGCAGGCGCTTGACTCTTAGCCTCTGAATTCTGGTGAACTGGGTAGGCAAACAACTGAACAGCTGATAGAGAAGGAACAAAATGTGCATCGAAAGGAGCTTGCTTATCCATGAGGCCATTCAGATCTCGAGAAGCTTCTATCTTGACTTTTAACCCGAAACTTCCAGGCTTCTCATACCAGTTCCAGAGACCAGAAAGTGATACATTTTGCATCTGGTGTTCACATGCTGAACTAATTGATGTCTCGATAACTGGCGATGAAGACTTGATAAATGTTTCAAAGTCTGCAAGTGGATATCCCACAGTGAACTCGATAATTTCAGACAAGAGTTGCTGTTTGTAAGCTGCCGTTAGAGATTCTATCACAGCTCGTGACCCTACAAATTCATCAGCTTCTTTTTGGATTTCAATATAAGCTCCTCCGCCTTTCTTTGGACTCTCAGATTTATGTTCATCCCTTGTGACATTATCACAAGGTTTTGAAGGTTCACTTTCTACTGCAGGTACCTTGTCAGAAGATAAACAGACTGTGTCTACCTTTTCTTTGGTATTCATTCTATGACAAGGAATTTGCTCACAATGAGAAGTAAACTTTCGACCTTGATGAACTTTCTGTAGTATCTTCGATGGTCTGGCAGCAGCAACCGGAACCCACTTGACTGGTCTTGCTTGAAAACCATGATTGAATGCCATGCCCGATTTACCATTCAGAGAAGCATGGAATTGCTTATTTGTTGCAGAATGAGCAGTCCGATTCATCCCTCCGCCACGAGGTTGAAATTCAACGAGATGGGATACACTCAGTCTTGGTACTCCCTTATGTTCATCAGCTGAATCTGCATTCAAGTACTGGCAGTCACGAGGCAAACCAGATTCGTTACGGAAATCTGCTTTCTCCAATGGGCAATGCCAATTCAATATATGGCTTCCAGGATTACTTCCTTTCCAGTAACCAACTTCATCTGAGCTTGGATTCGTTCTATGCACAGGCACCCAACAGAGAGATATAGCAGACCCTTCAGTAGAATATGAATATCCATCACAAAATTCAGAAACCGTTTCTCGAGTATTAGCAAAGATTTCTCCAGGCATCACTTGAACTCTGTCTGAATAATAATTCTGCAGCTTCCCAGGTAATGCCTTCTTCTCCCAGTGAGCACCTTCCTTCATTTGATGGCCGTACAATCTATCCGTCCCATGATGAGCAATTCCATCCACAACACTCCACTGATTCTTCAAGCAATTCTCCTGCCCCTTCCCTATATAGCGATCTCCAGTTCCCTGGTGATTATAACTCGACCTTGGAACAACCATGGTCTTCCTGTAAAACTTGGGTTTCTTAGCCTTGGCGGTTTTCGGTTGCTTGATTTCAGACAATGGCTCAGCAGCCAAGCCTTCCTCCATGGAAAAGCTGTTTGTTTCAGCTGATTCGCAATATGCATCAAATTTTCCATACTGGGATGAACAGTTTCCTACTGGTGGTAGTGTATCAGCAAACCCTACTGCACAATTCATGGAGAATATCTTCTGTTCTTCGTCTACAAGAACTCAAGACAGCACAACCCGTTCTGCTGAATCAAACCCTGAAAAACCGGAAATCGAAATTCAGCAACGGAAAACAACGAATCTCTAAAGAAGCAGCCAAACAAGATCCAGATGTAAAGAGAGAGTGTTCGTAGCTTTCCTAGCAATTGGGAAACAACCTCCAGCAACCCTAAATGGAGAAATCCAAGATTCGACATGGAAATGGAACCAATTAAGCTTACATCAACTAAAATCAAGAGAAGACATCCTGCAGGAGCTAAATCAAAAACTTAACCCGTAGCTACGAAACGAAGAAACGAATACAAACCCGTCAAAGATCCGTCAAAGTTTCGCGACGGAAAAGAAGAACCCAGAAGGAGAATGAACTTGCAGCACAAGTAGTCAAATTACTCTGAGTAAAGTCGACAATGCGAAAGGGAACATAGTAATGGAGAAGTGAAAAGAAAGAGAATCTTACCTGAAAGATGCAGAAATGGAGAAGAAAGCTGGAAGACGAAGAAGAAGAAGAAGAGGGAAGAAACGGGTTTTAGCGGGTTGATTGATATCTGGGAACTGTTATTAGTGACTGTAATTTGGCGATTTCTTGGTTAGTTAGCGTCTCGTTTGTGAGGGAGAAGGAGAGTTATTACCGTGTGTGACAGTGGCGCATGGCGAATCTTGTACGCCATCGTCTGTGATACTGCCACGTTGCATTTATTTGATCCACAGTTGCTTTTATTTTTTTGGCCTTTTCTGTCGCGGAAATTTATTTTTTTGGTTGCCCACGTGGCACATTATCCATATTTACGCTTAACGCCAAAACGAAAATATATGTACCACTTTACAATTATTGAATAGTGTGTGCTGTTTTTTGTCATTTAGCAAAATATTGTGCCTTCCTGAATTTCTTTTTTCCCACAAATTTAATTTGAAATTGAGATAAGTTGTAGTTGATAAATACCAAATTTTGGTGAATGTGTTAAAATTTGAGAAAATACCACACGAATTGTCTACTCTAGCGAGTATTCAAGAATTAGTGCCTGTAACTTTAAAAGAATTATCTAGGAAAAATGCATATTTTTAATCTTAATTTTGTGATTTTGGACGATCCTTTTGATTTGAGACAAAATTCATTGAAAGACGAATCTATTATATATATATATTTATGCTAAACACACATTCAATAAGTCAACAATAAAAGTCTTAAATAGATTTTGAAATCATTCTAGCTACTGTTAAGAGAGCATAATCTAGATCACGAAATCTGAAAGATGACTTTCCTCTACAAAGCGATTCAAGTTGTTCATGGTCTAGTGCAAATAACTGTCATCATACCATGTGACAATATTTGTAAATGACCGCGAAATGTTACATTTTTCAAATTTGATGATACTAAAATGAAATCAAATTTTGATATTGTAATGATACCGAAATGAAAATTGATATATTGATGACAAAATCTTCTTCGATATTGTAGAACAGCTAGTGCAATAACGTCCATCCAGTGCAATATTGTAAATGAGCAAATCATTTCATTGATGAACTAAATGAAATCATTTGGTAATGATCCATATGATGTACCTTCGAATTGTAGAACAGCTTACATTATACATCCATGGACAAACATCTTATGATGATCAAAATATCAAATTTTGATATTGTAATAAGAATGTGAAAATGCATGCCTCGTATCCATGATCCCATAGAATACCATGACAATTGCGTGGACATGGATCATTTAGCGAGAAGCGAGCTCTACCATCTGAGCTACATCCCCTGATGGAAAAAGTCCATACTTAAGTGTATAATTCGAAAACGTACCAAACTCTTTCTCATCTTGATTTATAAATTATTCACCTCTACTCTTGGATCCATCAACTAGAATCAGACATATTTGGTTGGAGAGAAACAATAGGATATTTAGGGAAAAGGAGAAGTCTAGTTCTCAAGTTATTCGGAAGATTGCTAGGTCGACCGGTCGTTGACTTATGGCTGCAGATTTGATTTCTCAGGACGACCTTCATAGGTGGGTGTCTTTATGGTACTCCGACGACCATGGTTGAGTTTTGGGTGTCTTGGAGTTTAAGGGCAGTTTAGAGTAGTTTTTATATTTTACAGGTGTGGATTCTTTGTCCAGTGCCTAGTGTATTTTGGGAAGGTGGGTTAGGGTCGTGGTTGCGAGTTTTATCCGAGGTTGTGGCTGATCTTTTTGCTTTGGGGTTGGGGATCACATTGATCCAAAAAGTGTAGTAATATTTTGATATATATCATAATATTCATTCATAAAAAAAACCTAGAATCAGACGTAAAATCATAGTGAAAATGGTGTCTCCACTTAGGACATCACGATTCACGAGATTTTCCTCTAGTAGACACACATTCCAGTCATCTCAACATTTCAGTTGTCATATTCGTCAATAAAATTGCCCATCACACAATATTTCTACTAATCTAATCAAATTTTATTACAATCCAATTCCAGTAACTACGCTTTGCATTAGACGTGTGTCGAATACATTTTTAATTCAATTGATTTCCACCGTATTAATACAAATTTAGTGATATAAATAAACTATAATGATCTATCTGCTATTTGTTTAAAAGGGCTTTGATCCGCTACATCTCACTTAAGGCCCAAGAAATTTAAACTAACACGAAAGAAAGTCTACATCCACAACGGTGACGTTTAGGGAAAGGGAAATCAGGGATGTATTTCTTGGCGGGAATTCAATCCTTCAGAAGATTGGAAAGAGCGAATATGTCACTACAAGAAAATGTCTTTTTTGTCACGGTTTTTTAGTCACGGTTTAAATACAAAACCGTGACAAATTAGTCACGGTTTATTAAAACGTGACTACTTTGTCACGGTTTAAATACAAAATCGTGAGTAAACCCATCCTCGATTTCCGTGCCCAGGCCTTCTCTTTCCTCCCTCTTTCTTTTTCTTCTTCGCGTCTTCTCCGTTCAGTCCCCTTCTCTTCTTCACTTTCAATCCTTCACTTCTTCTTCTTCTCTTCTCCATTTTCAAAGCCGGCTCTTCTTCCTCCAGCACCATGCCGCCGCCGCAGATAAGGATCCCTTTCCTCTTCTTTTCCGATCCATGCCTCCGACTTCCTCTTCTTCCTTCACCATTCCTCTTCTTCCTCGACTGCCAACGCCGCCGTCGCCGACGACAACAATCACCTCCTCCTGTGACGAGCCTCCTCCAATGCTCAGTCGACTACTCCTCGCCGTGGCCGACGACAACAACCACCGCCCACCAGATCTGAAACAAGCGGAATCGAAAAGGAGGCTTAGTTCCGGCGATTGGAGAAACAGAGGAGGAGGAAAAGGGGGAGAAGCCCAGTCGAAACTACTCCTCGCCGTTGGCAGTCGAAACTCGCCGGCGACGACAAAGTCACCGGAGAAGACAAGAGACTAAGAACGAAGGACTGATTTGTTAACTGATGAAGTTTTTGGACCAAGTTGCTTAACTAGAAAAATAAAGTGACTGATTTGTTTAATGGAATGAATAAAATTGGGCCATTTTGTTAACCTTATAAGTTTATGGATTATATTGTGAAACAAAAGGAGTTGAGGGATTGATACGATAATTAGATGAAAATTACAAATCCAGTAACTGGAAAATTGGATATTACACTTTCATCACTAACCTTTGTCACGGTTTCTTTAAAAACCGTGACTACTATCTTTGTCACGGTTTCTTTAAAAACCGTGACAAAAATGGGGCAATATAGTCACGGTTTAGGAAACCGTGACAAATTTTTTTAGTCACGGTTTTAACCGTGACTAAAGGGCCAAAAAAACCGTGACTAAATTGTGTTTTCTTGTAGTGTGTGACCTAAACTAATCAAAAGTCAACATCTCGTGCAACTTGATTAATCAACAACTTGATAAACTTGTGACTTAATTGATCAACAACATAATAGCCTTATAGCTCGATACATAAACGAACAACTTAACTACCCATAACCCGATTAATCCAATCCATGATCCTTTAAGCTCATCCATTGACACCTCTAACCACAACGTACACTTTTGTCCTGCCACCTACAATTGGCTTTATATTACTTAGGATGCAATGAAACCAATAGTTTCAAACCATGATTGGAGCTCTTTGAAGAAGAAAAAAATAGGTGCTTTTCTATATAGAAAGGAAGATGGGAAAAGGTGGGTTCTATGTTAACTAATAATTTTGAGATACTATCTAGATGTGATTTTTCATTGACGGGTTGTATGATCTCAATAAAACGAACCACTCTGAGGCTTGATGTACATATAAAAATTATTCTAATGCAAAAATGGAGATGCGGGGTATCGATCCCCGTACCTCTCGCATGCTAAGCGAGCGCTCTACCATCTGAGCTACATCCCCTTATGAAAAGATTTATATTTGAGTATATAATACATCAATGCACCAAACTCTTCCTACCTTGATGTTTAGATTATAATACCTCTAATCTTGGTTCATACAACTAGAATCAGTCGTAATGTTATACTGAAAATGGTGTCTTCAACAGCTAGAATCATTTGTGAAATTATAATAAAATGGAGTCTCCACTTAAACCCAAAAGTAGAATCAATTGTAAAATCATAATAAAAATAGTGTCTCCACTTTGGACATCATGATGCACTAGACTTTCCGCAAATAGACACATTTCAATCATTGAGACATTTCAATTTTCATACTCGTCGATAATGTTGATCATCACATGAAATGTTTGCTAATATGTTAATATTTGACACTCTCCCCAATTTTTATCACGTGTTATTTTTTTATTCTGAATTCTCCATGTAATAAACCAAAACTCTTAAGTAACTTCAATTTTTTTTTTTTTTTACATAGGCAGCTCCTTGCGGAGATACGGAGACAACAAGCACAAACAAGGAGAATATAACATCAAGTTATAACCCAGAAAGTCATGACTACCTCCATGACCCCCGGGAGGTTAGCCAGGGCCATACGAGCCACGTAATGGGCAGCCCTGTTACCTGAACGGCGTACTGTCATGAAGAACCATGAAGGAGTAGGAATCCGCATGCGTTTATTATTAAAAAAAAATGATTTTTTTTTGCAATTAACCCGAATAAAATTAATTCAATTCACCTTTTTTTGGTAAATTAATGCAATTATAAATTATAAAGGGCTATTTGTTTGGAAAGGGCTTTGATTCACTACATCTCAATTAAGGCCCAGGCCCAACAAATTCAAAAATAATACGGAAGAAGACCTGGATCCAAACGGCGCCGTTCATAGACACAAAATTGGCGGGAACTCAATCCTTCAGAATGATGGAAAGAACGGATACTTCCGGCGTCAAGAAATATTCATAATCCTTTTCCCGTTGTGATTCCAATTGGAATTAGGAAAAATCCTTTTCCCAGTAGGATATGATTAGGGTTCTTCAATCTATATAACATAATCAAACCCACAAACCAGCTTTCATCGCAAATCAATTTCCCATCTCAGAAACTAGTACAACAACTCTGTTCTTAATTCCTCTGTTTCCGTTTCAACAATGGTGGCAATGAAGAATGCCCGGATCAGCAATACAGGAGTCGTACCCATCGTCTTGAAGCTTTCAAAGAAGATGAAGAGGAGTAGCAGAAAGAAGATTCTTCAACCATCTCCATTGGCCGCAATCTTCCCATTCTCCGTTTCGAAAACCATCACTCTGTTTCCGCTCACACCAGAGAATAAAGGCGAGGACTTTCCATGGAGACTAAAAGCTACAGTTTCCGATTCCGTGGGAGAATCCGGAATCGGAAAGTTCAGTCTGGTGATTCGGAAGAAGCTGACGAAGACTGATCTCAGCCTCCACCATAATCGTCTCTCGATCCCGGTGACGAAGATCGAGAACGAGTTTTTGACGGAGGAAGAGAAGGGAGAACTGATCGAGAAGGGGGAGATCAAAATCGGGTATTTCTTGGATCCGGATATGGGAATTGGATGCGATGAAGTGTGGTTGAGGAGGTGGAAGATGGAGAAAGGGCACGTTTATAACATAAGCGGAGGAGGGTGGAAGAACTTGTTGAAGAAGAAGGAGGAGAATCTTCTGAAGCTGGATGCAGGGGATGAGATTGAGGTTTGGAGTTTCAGGACAGAGTCTGGTGTGCTCTGTTTTACGATTGTGACTGTGGAAGGAAGAAAGGCAGCTGAAGCTGATAAGGAAGAAGTGATGATGATTGAATATGAAGGAGAAAGCTCTTCTGCTATTGATCTGACACTTAGACTGTAAAACAATGTTAGATAGGCCATATTTGATTCATTATTGATCTTAGTGTACAAGGTTACATGTATTTTTTGGTAACTGTATAAAATTGCAGATCAGATGTTCAAGCTCTAGTTGTAACAGTAACTCATCAAGCAATGTCAATCTTAGTCTATGATTAGTTCAATGCATAATGTTACTTTTAAGATCTTGCAACTTTTCTATGTCTCCAAAATGATCTTATTTTCTTGTTCGGCCGAAAAATGCTCAAACTTTCGTCCAACTTTTCGCCTACAAAACCATCCCTTGAGTAACTGAGTAACTAATTATCACAGTATATAAATGTTCAGAATATCAGCAAAAATGAAAACTATGTCAGTGCACAAAAAAATGTTTGTAACCGATTTGCTATATCGGATAACATAAAAGTGGAGATGCGGGGTATCAATCCCCGTACCTCTCGCATGCTAAGCAAGCGCTCTACCATCTGAGCTACATCCCCTGTCAATTTCCATGCTACTTCAGTTTACTACGACTTCTGAATCAGTGCACAACACAGCAGTGCTGCAATTTTGAAGCTCTTCCCATCACCATTTATAACAGCTTTAATCTTTGATGCAACAACAAGAACCAGCTGCAGTTATAATAGCATAGAGACCTTCAATTGAGTCTTCTGCTAGCATGGACATTTATAATCTACCACTTGGAAAGCTCACTGTTATCTGGTTGTTTGAGCAATTCATGGGAACTTGATAACAAGACTCGGGAATAGCTCTCCTAGTGATGAAGGCCAGTTCTCCAGGGGTCATGAATGACTGAGAATCATTACTTGACAGCATCTGAGTTACTGAAGCCATTGTTGGCCTGTCAATTGGAGCTTCTTGCACACACAAAAGACCAACATGGATGAACTTCACCGCTTCAGTTAGATTACAGCAGGTAGTGTTCTTCACTGCTGGATCAATTAGCTCTTCAGGTTTACCTTCTTTCCATAGCTCCCAAACCCAACAAAGAAGGGAGGATGGGTTTCGGGATGATAGAAATCTTTGTTCCTTTTTCCACTCACTATCTCCAATAGCAACACTCCAAAGCTGAACACATCAGATTTCTCCGAGAACTGCCCGTGGTACGTATATTCAGGAGACATATATCCGCTACATCATATGATATATATATAATGTTAGTACTCATCAATCATGAAACCAAGGGAATGGCATTGAGGAAACACTTACTATGTTCCAACTATACGATTGGTGTTTGCTTCATCTTGATCAATCCCGAAAATCCGTGCCATCCCGAAGTCTGATATCTTGGGATTCATTGCTGCATCGAGCAGAACGTTGCTTGCCTTCATGTCCCTGTGAATGACCTTCAATCTTGAATACCTGTGGATGTATAACAGTCCTTGAGCTACACCTTCTGCTATCTTTACTCGTTGTACCCAGGTTAGTTTTTCCTGATCTGATGAACCTGAAGGAAACCATGGTCTAAAGTCAGAAGTTCTGTTCTTGATGATGAAAACTCAAAAACCATTAACAAAATCAAAGATAAAGATGAGGAATGAACCAAAGAGAAACTTGTCCAAGCTCCTATTAGGCATGTACTCATATATCAGTATCTTCTCTTCCCTCTCAACACAGCAGCCCAAAAGCCTGACAAGATAAGTATGCTGCAGCTTGGCAATGAGCTTCAACTCATTCATGAATTCCTCCAAACCTTGGCCTGATTTCTTGGAAAGCCTCTTCATTGCTACTTCTTGATCACCACGCAACTTTCCCTGTAAGCAAATAAATGCTACACACATAAGCAAAAATAAAGAAAAGAAAGCAAATTTGAAACTTAAGATGAAAGGGTAAAGAAGATACCTTGTAAACAGGACCAAACCCACCCTCTCCGAGCTTATTGGATTCAGAGAAGTTATCAGTAGCAGCCAATACATCTTTAAAGCTGAAAAAGCTCAACTGGGTATTATTCTGATCATACTCAGCCATGTTTGCTGCCTTTTCCCACCTGCTGTTTCTTCTCAATATCAAGAACAAACCCATAAGGCTAACCATAATACCAGTTACCACAGAGCCAATAATAGCCCCAATGACTCGTCTCTTTCTGCTACTCCTAACATCATCAGGTTTCTCAGAACCTGCAATTCTCATGTATATAGACTGGTTGTATCGATCTTTTTGAAATGTGCGGAGATTGAAAAGATCACCGGACCAAATGGAACACCCATTTCTCAGATAAGAATAGGCAGTACAATTGCAGCTGTAAGAGCAAATCAGTTCACATTGCTGACTACTACCAGCTGAGTAACTTAAAGCCTGAACTGACAATTCCGCACCTTGATCAGGCAAGCCATATCCAGGAACAAACATATCATCATTATTGCATCCAAGTCTAGACTTCCTCAGACAACCCTTTGAGAAATCTCCCAGGCTCCAATCTTTCTCCGATTTCGGAACAAACTCTGCTGGACAGCTACAAAGAGGAGTGGATTCATTGTTGCAGATCCCGAATGGGCCACAGTAGCCGAAAAGATGGCAGTGGTCACGCGGCTCCTGCCAATTTAAGTACCAGCTTTTAGAACCCTCGTCCCAAGAAAGTGCCTGAACCATCCCTTTACTGTTCATGACGGTATGAGTTCTCCCGCCCCTTGAATTGTTGAAGTCGAAATAAACATCCCCGCGGCGAGGGCTCCTCCAAAATTTGACCCGGGGAATTGTGTACATCCTAGAAACGTTATTGTAAAAGGTTATGTAAAAGTTTACGTATGAATCTGTCTCTAATTGGAGGGAGTATGCGCCTTGGGATGGATCTGAGTCATTGTTCCAGGAAATCAGGGTTTTATAATATGTATTCGTCTGGGCTGGAAGAAGCGTATCCGTTGGATAATCGAAGCTCTGCCACGCCAGCTGCGACGAATCAATAGAGGAATTAGAATCAAGTAACACCAAATTGCCGTCGTCCCCGAGCACTGCTTCCAGAGTCGACAATGGTGTAGTACCGTCCGCAACCCAGATTAGCTCGTAGGGTACGGAAATAGTTAGGCTTCCATTGAAGACGACGAGCTCCGATGAAGATAAATTGGTAACGGGAATGGGATGATTCCTGTTTGCGACCCAGACCACAGTTCGCGGCGATATATTGTGGTACCAAATCCCCACATAGGAATTACTGGAGTTGGCCGGAGAGAAGAAACCCAGCTCGAATACGCCGCCTGCGGAGATGATGGTTTGGTTGCTGCGAAGTCGTTGGCCGTCAGTGATTCTGTCACCGGCGGAGCAAATGCCGGAGTTTATATACAGGAGGAGCAGAATGAACAATTGAGAGCAGAAGAGCAACTTTGATGAAGGATTTCCCATGGGAGGAAAGAGAGATCAGCTAGCCTGAGATTTACATGACTAAATCCATTCATGATTTTGAGAAGAATATGAAATTGCAGTTTGAGTCAATTGAGAAGACTCCTTAGTCAACATGAGAAATTTCAAACAAAATTTCTTGAGGTTTTAATTAATTAATAATTAGCTAACAATCAAAAGATTTTGTAATTTTTAATTAATAACATCCAATGGTGGTCTAACAAAATATAGGAGAGAGACACAAAGATGCATACAAATTTGACCATCTTTTATGAACTTGGAGAGCAGTATAAATTCAATTTTTTTTTAGAAATACGGATGCGAAGCACCTTACTCATTCATCGAAATAGTTCTGGGAAAACAGGTCTCTACATGATCGCTCCAAATAGCTCTATTAATCTCATGGGGATAGGAACAATTAACATGAAAACCAAACTCAAGAGAGTGACCGTGGTGGGCAAGAAGATCAACAACTCTGTTCCCCTCGCGAAAAAATATGGGAAATAGTGACTTCCCAATTTCTGTTGCGGAGCTCATTGATGGTATCGAGCGTCCGACCATGTCTGGAGTCCTCCTCATGATTCCCTAGGATAGCTGTGACAGCCGCCAGAGAATCAAGTTGAAGGTGGACCTTCTTGAAACCCATGTCCCAAGCGATCATAAGGCCAATCTCAGCTGCACGAAGCTCAGCTCTCATAATGGAGCAACGACCACTACAAGAAAAATGAAGTTTAACAGCGGATTTTTATTTAGTCTAACAGCGGATAGGCCGCTGTTAGCTATCCTAACGGCGGATAGATATCCGCTGTTAGCGAAAATTTAACGGCGGAAATATGTCCGCTGTTAGCTAACAGCGGTTGTTTAAATATCCGCTGTTAGAATGTACATTCTAACAGCGGATTCCTGTTCGCTGTTAGCAATCTGATGTTAGAATGTATTTTTCTTGTAGTGGACCAAGGTTAGCTGCAAAAGTGCTCACCGGGCGACCAAGATGGGTACGGAGAACGCCTCCAGCCGCCGCATGGGAGAGGGGTTGGAGTACGGACCCATCAGTGTTGATCGTGATACAGTCCCTCGGTCCTGCCGTCCATCCGATGTGAGTCTCGATGCGCCTTTTAGCTCCCTCTGAGATTACTTGTGAGTCCGCTCTCATTGTCTCTCGAACCCCGGCGATCCAATGAAGGACTCGTAGGCGGAGCTGATCGCATGTCACAAGTTTATTCTCAAAGATAGCCTCATTGCGCGCCTTCCAAAGAATCCAAATGGTGAGGCCAAAGTCAATGTGCTGGAGGCCCCTTTGGATCCAATCCTGCAAATTGTCAGAGAAAAAATGCGGTCCAAGGTCAGAAGGGATGAAAGTAGACCAAACCTCTCTAGCCATCCGACAATCCCGAATGACATGGAGCGTGTCCTCAGTGTGGCTCCTGCATCTCTGGCACTCATCACCGGGCGCCAAGTGTCTCCTGCGGCGCTCTGCATTAGTCAGGATCCGGTCGTGAGCAACCAGCCAAAGGAAATGCGACTCGGTCCTGCCCAACGCCAAACGGTCAGAGCAGTATAAATTCTAAATTAGACAGGTTGATTTGATTTATCACCTAGAATTGTCGTCATTAATTCCACATTAATTATCATGTCTTGAATTTTAATCTTTTCGTAATGTATTTTGTTTTGATGTCTTATCGTATTCTTTACACATGTTGATGGATATGGCGACATGTTATTCAAAATTAACGGACAAGGTAATGAAAATTTTTACACTATACATAGAAAAGATGGATGAATCTAGAAAAATAATACAAATATGAATTTGTAAATCAACGTATGTTGTGATAAGTTTCAATAAGTTTTGTTAGGACCGAATTGTTGAACCCAATGTGTTGAATGTTCAAGGATTAAATGTTTAATTAGGGTCGAATCTCTAAAAATTTGTTCAAAGAACTAACCTCTCTATTAGTGCATGAAAATCTAATATTAGGTAATTATCAAATTTATAAACATCAATCTTAACTGAAAAAACAAATCAAAACTCTCGAGGGAGTCAATAAGACCTAAAAATTTTGAATGATTTTGAGATATTAATTTTTAACAGTTAAGTGACATTATACAAAGATATTTTCCTAAATGTCTTTTTTTTAATAAACCTAACTGATCTAATAGAAGGTTCAAGATTGTTGAGGTTGGACCAGATGATCTAGTTTGGTCTTAACAACACTGACTATCAAACGTAAGTATATATTAAAATTAACCATAGATCAACCACCCACGTGACAAATTAACCTAGTAATTTTACTACTTTTATTTAGGCAAAATACTTTTAGTTTGCTACTCGATTTGAATTTAGTATTAATAATTGAAAATTTGTTGGTTATTTATGGATTTGAAAACTTTCAAAACATAGTAATTAAATACCATCTAAAATATTAAATTTTTATTTAGAGATATAAACATAATTTAAGAAATGCATCATATCAAATGAAGCTGACTAACAAATAAATAGACGAACAATATTTGATATATTCATCTAAAGTTTTTTTTGTTTTGTTTTCAAATGTACAAATTTCTTGCATTACTTACAATTTTATTGTCTCTCTTTTTGGCTTATTGAGTGCTTGCAAGTTGCAACTTTAAAATTTTAATTTAATTGATTTGCTGCAACAAACTCATGCCTTAGAATTGCAAAAATTCATACACTCAAATAGATATGTATTTAGAGCATCCATACAAAAATAAGTACTTCAATTTTCAGTCGACTTTAAAGATGACTCCATCGACTTGCTTGACAGTTGTATTTATTCTTCGTTCCTTGCAACTGGCTTCTCAACAGTATAAACACTCCATATCTCCCTCTCTTAATCTCCCGGAAATCTGCAAGGAAACAACAGATGAATCCTTGACAGTTGACACCCTTCCAAGACTCGGCGCAGGGATCCCCACCATTGCTCCTCCAATTGGTTAGCTGGGAAGGGCTGTTGAGGGAGGTGCACATCACCTGCAGAGCTTGAACGTTAGTGAAATCGGTAGTGGAGTGAACGGGATACAGATCTACCTATTATATGAGCCGCCAGAGCATACAGATACCAGTACTCATCGGTTTACTCTCCCGCCGCCCATTCATCACCGGATAGCTCTTCCAGTCGTCGCCATCTGATAACTCTTCCCATCCACTATGGCTCCCTAGCTAAGAGTTCTCAACCCCAAAGTGACTTCATTTTCAGAGCTCTGATCACGCCATATCACACTCTTCGGTCCCGCTGAGCTCTTGTTTCTTTGGTTATTGAAACAAATCAGTGCTTATAAGCTCTGCCTCTAATGGCGTTTCCAACCCTTCTTCTGGAGAATCCGCCATCTCTACGGCTCTATTCCGCCAGCACAGCTCGCTGCCGCTCCTTCTCGAGCTTCTCCCTGCACAAATCCTAGTTGAGACTAAATTAATAATTGGAATTGCAATAGGTGAGAAAAAAGAACCACTAAAATGCGCATGTAACAGTAATGAAATATTCAATTGTTAATTCCAATTTTAAATCATCATGTAACGGAATATAATTATTATTTCTTTCTTTTTTCTGTGAACGGCAAGGCATGATAAAAAAATTACTAATGCAAACTTAATAACTCATGAGTTATGACCCTGGAATGAATGACAGGAAAATATAACAAAACTCAGGGATGCCTGTGATTGCAGGATATCCGACGTGGCAAAATGTTTTGGGAGAACTGCTATAGTATATCTTAAGATTAAGATTTGTTTTTAAGTAAATTTAGAACGATGAATATCAGCAAATATGAAAACTATCTCAGTGTACAAAAATTTTGTAAACAATTTTTTATATCCGATAACATAAAAGTTGGAGATGCAGGGTATCGATCCCCGTACCTCTTCTCATGTATATAGATTGGTTGTATCGATCTTTTTGAAATGTGCGGAGATTGAAAAGATCACCGGACCAAATGGAACACCCATTTCTCAGATAAGAATAGGCAGTACAATTGCAGCTGTAAGAGCAAATCAGTTCACATTGCTGACCGCTACCAGCTGAGTAACTTAAAGCCTGAACTGACAATTCCGCACCTTGATCAGGCAAGCCATATCCTGGAACAAACATATCATCATTATTGCATCCCAGTCTAGTCTTCCTCAGACAACCCCTTGAGAAGTCTCCCAGGCTCCAATCTTTCTCCGATTTCGGAACAAACTCTGCTGGACAGCTACAAAGAGAAGTGGATTCATTTTTGCAGATCCCGAATGGGCCACAATAGCCGAAAAGATGGCAGTGGTCAAGCGGCTCCTGCCAATTTAAGTACCAGCTTTTAGAACCCTCGTCCCAGGAAAGTGCTTGAACCATCCCCTGATTACTGTTCATGACGATATGAGTTCTCCCGCCCCTTGACTTGCTGAAGTCGAAATACCAATCATTATAGTTCCGGGAGCTGATCGCGAATTTGGTATCAGGAATTGTGTACATCCTAGAAATGTTATTGTAAAAGGTTACGTGCGAATCCGTCTCTCTGGGATCTAACGGGAGGGAGTATGCGCCTTGAGCTGGATCTGAGTCACTGTTCCAGGAAATTAGGGTTCTATAACTTGTATAGTACATCTGGGCCGGAAGAAGGGTATCCGTTGGATAATCGAAGCTCTGCCACGGCAACTGCGACGAACCAATAGATCTATAGGAACTAGACTCAATTAACACCAAATTGCCGTCGTCCCTGAGCACTGCGTCCAGAGTCGACGATGGTGGAGTACCGTACGCAACCCAGTCTAGCTCGTAGGGTACGGAAATAATTAGGGTTCCATTTAAGACGACGAGCTCCGATAAAGATAAATTGGTAATGGGTTGATTCCTGTTTGCGACCCAGACCACAGTTCGCGGCGATATATTGTGGTACCAAATCCCCACATAGGAATTACTGGAGTTGGCCGGAGAGAAGAAACCCAGCTCGAATACGCCGCCTGCGGAGATGATGGTTTGGTTGCTGCGAAGTCGTTGGCCGTCAGTGATTCTGTCACCGGCGGAGCAAATGCCGGAGTTTATATACAGGAGGAGCAGAATGAACAATTGAGGGCAGAAGAGCAACTTTGATGAAGGATTGGCCATGGGAGGAGAGAGAGAGAGATTAGCTAGCCTGAGATTTACATGTCTACATCCATTCATGATTTGAGAAGAAGATGAAGTTGCAGTATGAGTCAATTGAGAAGACTCCCACCGTTACCTCCTTAGTCAACATTAGAAATTTCAAACAAAATTTAATTCAATCCACTTCCAACGTGTTGATAATGGTTAATCACTTTTGTGATCACTTAAGTTTTCATGTTGTGTTAACTCAGTCACTTAACTTTCAACCCAGTCGAATTAATAACTTATGTTTTAACTTTGTTACAACGTGGTTATTTATTTGCTCCGAGTTTGTGATGATTTGCTTTCAAAGTGACATAAAAGTGGAGATGCGGGGTATCGATCCCCGTACCTCTCGCATGCTAAGCGAGCGCTCTACCATCTGAGCTACATCCCCTGTCAATTGCCATACAACCTCAGTTTACTACCACTTCTGAATCAGTGCACAACACATCAATGCTGCAATTTTGAAGCTCTTCCCCTCACCATTTATAACAGCTTTAATCTTTGATGCAACAACAAGAACCAGCTGCAGTTATAATAGCATAGAGACCTTCAATTGAGTCTTCTGCTAGCATGGACATTTATAATCTACCACTTGGAAAGCTCACTGTTATCTGGTTGTTTGAGCAATTCATGGGAACTTGATAACAAGACTCGGGAATAGCTCTCCTAGTGATGAAGGCCAGTTCTCCAGGGGTCATGAATGACTGAGAATCATTACTTGACAGCATCTGAGTTACTGAAGCCATTGTTGGCCTGTCAATTGGAGCTTCTTGCACACACAAAAGACCAACATGGATGAACTTCACCGCTTCAGTTAGATTACAGCAGGTAGTGTTCTTCACTGCTGGATCAATTAGCTCTTCAGGTTTACCTTCTTTCCATAGCTCCCAAACCCAACAAAGAAGGGAGGATGGGATTTCGGGATGATAGAAATCTTTGTTCCTCTTTCCACTCACTATCTCCAATAGCAACACTCCAAAGCTGAACACATCAGATTTCTCCGAGAACTGCCCGTGGTACGTGTATTCAGGAGACATATATCCACTGCATCATATGATATATTTAGTGTTAGTACTCATCAATCATGAAACCAAGGGAATGACATTGAGGAAACACGCACTATGTTCCAACTATACGATTGGTATTTGCTTCATCTTGATCAATCCCGAAAATCCGTGCCATCCCGAAGTCTGATATCTTAGGATTCATTGCTGCATCGAGCAGAACGTTGCTTGCCTTCATGTCCCTGTGAATGACCTTCAATCTTGAATACCTGTGGATGTATAACAGTCCTTGAGCTACACCTTCTGCTATCTTTACTCGTTGTACCCAGGTTAGTTTTTCCTGATCTGATGAACCTGAAGGAAACCATGGTCTAAAGTCAGAAGTTCTGTTCTTGATGATGAAAACTCAAAAACCATTAACAAAATCAAAGATAAAGATGAGGAATGAACCAAAGAGAAACTTGTCCAAGCTCCTATTAGGCATGTACTCATATATCAGTATCTTCTCTTCCCTCTCAACACAGCAGCCCAAAAGCCTGACAAGATAAGTATGCTGCAGCTTGGCAATGAGCTTCAACTCATTCATGAATTCCTCCAAACCTTGGCCTGATTTCTTGGAAAGCCTCTTCATTGCTACTTCTTGATCACCACGCAACTTTCCCTGTTACAAAGGTAAAAGCTACATCCATGTCAATAAGCCAAATAAAGAAAGAAAGCAAATTTAGAACTCAAGAAGTTACCTTGTAAACAGGACCAAACCCACCCTCTCCGAGCTTATTGGATTCAGAGAAGTTATCAGTAGCAGTCAATACATCCTTAAAGCTGAAAAAGCTCAACTGGGTATTATCATGTTCATCCCCTCCCCCTATTCCATACTTGTTCTTCTCAATCTCAGCCATTTTTACTGCCTCTTCCCGCCTTCTGTTTCTTCTAAATATCAGGAACAAAGAGAGGATGATAACCAGGATACTAGTTACTACAGAGCCAACAATAGCCCCAATAACTACTCTATTTCTGCTACTCCTGACATCATCAGGTTTCACAGAACCTGCAATCCTTATGTACACAGACTGGTTGTATTGATCTTTTCGAAGGGCACGGAGATTAAAAAGCTCCCCTGACCAAATGGAACACCCATTTCCCTGATAAGAATAAGCAGTACAATTGCAGCTATAAGAGCAAACCGATTCACATTGCTGAGCACTACCAACTGAATAACGTAAACCCCCAACTGACAATTGCCCACCTTTATCAGGCAAACCAAATCCTGGAACAAACATATCACCATTGTTATCGTTACCTTCAGAATTCTTGCATCCCAGCCTAGACTTCCTCAGGCAACCCCTGGAGAAATCTCCCTGCCTCCATTCTTTCTCCGATTTCGGAGCAAACCCAGTCGGACAGCTACAAAGAGGACTGGTGCTAATGTCGCAGCTCCCAAATGGGCCACAGTAGGAAAAGACTTGACACTGGTCTCGTGGCTCCTGCCATTTTAAGGACCAGATCTTCGAACCTTCAACCCAGGAAAGTCCCTGAACCATCCCTTTACTGTTCATGACAATTCGAGAAACCCCATCACCGCTGAAAGAGAAGTAAACTTCGCTATCGTTCTCAGTGTAGGAATCGTTGTTCATCAATTCCCTACCCGGAATCGAGTACATCGTAGAGTTGTTGTGTAAAGAGTTACGTACTGAATCGTACCTTTGGGATCTAATTGAAGGGAGTATGCGCCATAAGCTGGATCCGATTCACTGTTCCAGGAAATCAAGCTAGTGAATTCGTTGTTGATCTTGTTTCTCCCGAGCTTCTGTCCTGGGAGAAGCGTATCCGTCGGATAATCGAAGCTCTGCCACAAGATCGCCACCGACGACGAATTAGAATCAATCAACACGAAGTTGCCATCGTCCTGAAGAACTGCTTCCGCAGGCGACGACGGTGCGGCGAAATCCGCCGCCCAAATTGATACGCCGGATGCTCTGAAGAGAAATAGGGTTCCGTTGGTGATGCTGAGCTCCGATGAAGAAGAATCGGCGATGGGAGTATTCCTGTTTAATACCCATACCACAGTTGCCGGTGAAATGTTGTGGTACCAAATCCCTAAATAGGAATTTTTGGAGTTTTCCGGCGAGAAAAACCCCAGCTCGAAGACGCCGGCGGCGGAGACTAGGGTTTGGTTGCTGAGAAGGGGTTGGCCGGGAGTGATTCTATCGCCGGCGAGGCAAAGGCCGGAATGTATATACAGTAGAAAGAGAGTAAAGAAATGAACACGGAGTTCCATGGGAAGAAGCGAGAATGTGTTTGCGTCAGCTGCGAAGGAAAATTGGGGAAGATGAAGATAAGCTGAAGAGACTCCATTTTTGAAATTTGTGGTTTAGTCAACGTGAAAGCTCAGCTCTAACAATATATTATTGAAAATGTTTAACGCGGGAAGTGTTCTTCATTGGCCGGAATTTACGGTTGTCGGCGACGGTGGGAATGGATCTTAACACGATTCAAAGTTTAAGAACCAGTTTGTAACATTTCGAAATTTTAGGACCACTTTGTAACTTTCCCCTAAGTTTCAGGAGTATTTGACCCTAAAACCTTCGGCAACAATGGCCGAAAAATAGTGACCATCCCAGCAACCTCGAAAAATGGCCGGCGCCGCCTCACCCAGTCTAACCTACGAGGACTTTGTAAAGCTCCACGGTGTCCTCCTCGCCGCCTCCGGTCTCCCTCGATCACTGCACCGTAGGCTGTTCAACAAATTGAGTTCAGATACTTTCGATGGAGGCTCTTACTTCCAAGTGGAACCTTGTGAAGATGGGCGACAGCGGCGGCTCATCCTAACAGCCGAAACATTACCTAAAGACTCCGACGTATTCCTAGTGGACCACGCCTGGACTTTCCGTCTTCCTGATGCTTATAGCCAGGTTAAACTTCTATGACCTTTTTCCTTTTGAATGAAAATGGATGGTCCTCCTTCTTTTCCCTTTGTTGTTGAAGTATCTGAGATGGAGTTTTGCAGCTTCAAGAAATGCCAGGGCTGGCTCGGAGGATGGCCGCTCTAATGTGCGTCGACGGTGATATGAATTCGTCGGATGCTGAAGAGACTGAAGTGGAAGTGGATAATTCCAAGTTGAATGCCGCAGATGTGTTGGAGAACGAAATTCGTGGCGCTGAAGAGAAAGACCATGGTACGGTTAGATGGTTGGAGCTTGAAGAGCTGGACATAGATGATGATGTGCTGATTTCCCTCGATTTGTCTAGTAAATTCCCGGTTAGTAAATTCTCTAGATTGTTCAGTTTGTTCTTCTGGTAAGGTAATGAAGTTGACATCAAACAATTTGTTCATTGATTTCTGCTAGGATTTGCTGGCACTCAGCCTTTGTGGAAACAAGCTAAAGAATGTGGATATAGTGGTGCAAGAAGTTAGAAAGCTTAAAAGCTTGAGGGCTCTCTGGCTTAATGATAATCCTGTATCAGAGAAACCGTATGTCTGTAGCCGATTCTTTGTCCTTGGTTCGTGTCCATTTTGCATGGCTATTTAAATTGATTCATTTTTCTTTCCAGTGATGTTCAAATGGAACAGCAAATTCTTGAAGGATGTGTTGCACTCGAAATCTACAACTCGGGTTTCACTCCCAATTATGGTGAATGGGCCTTGGCATTTTGTGGCGGAGTATTTGGGAAAGACAATCCTGGCTGCGACCATCCGGGAGAGAGTCCGTTGAAGTGCATAACATCTCTTGACCTTTCGGATAGATGTATACGTTGTCTGGATAACAAGGTTAATAACTTCTGCTGTCATGGACATTCTTTGTTCTTTGCTTTCTGGTGTCACTAACTTACTACTGAGGGTAGGACATTCAAAGTTGTCTATGTGATACTGAAAATGAATTTGTTCAGCAATTACGTCAAAAAGCTCGATGGCTATGCTGCTATTCTGTTCGGAAATTCACAAAAGCATTCCACCTCTAGGCATAAGGAATTCTTACTGATGATTAGTTATTTGGTGTGATTCTATCATATATTTCACTTGAACTTTTGTGATTCCTTTTCTTTTCATCAGCTATTTTCTCCCACTGAGATGCCCTGTCTTTCACATTTGAATATCCGGGGGAATCCATTAGAGAATCCTGCGAGTGAACTATTGGTACTGTTGAAGAGACTTCCTTCGTTACAGTCACTAGAGGTACACTTTTTCTAATGTAACCTTGGTCATTTCGTCTATAGAAATTAATGCAGTTCTACCAGTATAAGAGAAGAACTGGAAACGTTAGAAGTTCTATTTGTCCTTTTGATTTCAGGTCGACATGCCTGGACCACTTGGAGTTAGTGCTGTAGAAATTGCTGAATCTCTTCCAAGTATTTATCTACTGAATGGTGTCAAGGCATCCAAAATACTTGAAACAAGGAAGCATGTGATTGACTCCATGCTTCAGCCACGTTTTCCAGAATGGACAGCAGAAGAATCGTTGGTTGATCGTGTTATAAATGCTATGTCATTATATATGATGACCTACAGGCTTGCAGACGAGGAAAAATTAGATGAATCTTCTGTGTGGTGAGTATTTCTGATTTGATTTTCTTATTTACATTTTTATGATATGCATCCTTGATGTCTTCTAGTTAATCCACTAGCAGAATATCTAGTAAAGACATATTTTCTGTGCTCTAGTATTTGGCATGTCAAAATGTCTTAGGAAAGAAAAGAGAAGCTTTATGGTAAGTCTCGTTCTAGAATGTAATGGAGATATCCTATCTCCATGTGCGCAAGTTCTTGAATCTAGCCACACGCCCACACTGATGATTGTGTGTCAAGGTTATTGAAAATTGGATGTGAATTTGCAAGAGTAAACAATTAAGCAATGCTGACTAGGTTCTTCCTAGTGCCTTTGGTGACATAGGGATAGTTTTGGAATTGGTTTTATTTAATTTTACTTAGCTTTGTTGTTTCCTTTCCATTAGTGTGCGCTTAAGCACACAAATATGTTCTGGTTACAAAAGAGATAGATTGAACTATGTGAACCGTGAAGTATTATGGTTTCAACTTTTTTTAGGTATGTAATGGATGAGCTGGGCTCAGCTTTGCGACACAACGATGTGCCAAATTTCAGGGTAGCCCCTTTCCTCTATATGCCAGATGGGAAACTGGAGTCAGCCGTGAGGTTTTGTTTATTAATTTGAGCTCAGCTTATTTTTTCAAATTCTACTATTTACCTGCTAAAACTGATTCGGAAAGTATTGGACGTCATGAATGATAACATGCTTTTATATGCTCCACAACGCAACCAATTTGTGTATTTCTAATCTTTGGTCTGAATAAGAATCTTAGGCTTCTATTTGCTGCATAGTGATGCAGGCCTAATCAGCATAATTGTTTGTTTTCAGCTACTCTATGCTATGGCCTATCCAGAATGTTGAAAATGGAGAAGAGTGCACTCGGGATTTCTTATCTGGGATTGGGGAGGAAAAGCAACGTTCTGCCAGGCTTACGGCATATTTTCATACGCCGCAGAATTACTTTTTTGAAGTACTGAATTTCATGTTTTGATTTTTCTGTTATATTTCTGCTTAGTTTGCTTCCCTGTCCACTGTCATGTTAATTATTGAGTGTTTGTCCCCAGGAATACAAGAAATTCTGTCAGAATCTGCAATTGAAGAGCTTCACTCCTTTTCAAGAGAAGTCGTCTTCTTTCAGAGCCTTGTCTCGCAGTGATGGAAAATCTTTACATGTCTTCACTGACATTCCTCAAGTGGAAGAGTTGCTAACACGTCCCGAGTTTGTGATTAGTATGTCATGATTCCTTCTGAACTTTGTCTCAAGTCTCTTTTATTTAGTACTCAATGTCTTCGAGTATATATTAGCCTGCTTTTTGGAATTATTATTGGAAATCCTGAGGCATAGAAGTGTGTTTGACAAAAGGTATATTAGGAAAATGCAATTGGCTGATAACACGTCCCTCATTTGGTAGCTTGTCCATGTGTCCTGGTCTCCTGACTGATGAGTGTCCTTGTTGGGGTAGTTTGAAATGGTTTATTTTCTCTTATTAATACATTTTTGTTTACAGCATCTGAACTGAAGGATGCGGATATTATATGGACAAGTACACAGGTAGATGAGGAGGTGAAGAAAGCAGCCGGAATCACAGATCGGCAACTGATAAATCAGTTTCCATTCGAGGCATGTCTGGTGATGAAACATCATTTGGCAGAGACTGTCCATAAGGTAGTATAAAACCTGCTTTCTTGTAAGTGATGCATTAGAAGTTGGAAGGAAGAATTGTTTTCCATAAATTGTTAAAATCAGCATAGTTAGCTTTCTGGTCGTGTGTGAATGAAGTAAATTGACCCAGAGGCTTCTTCCAAACAGGCCTATGGATCTCCAGAATGGTTGCAGCCAACGTATAATCTCGAAAACCAGTTGTCCCCACTTATTGGGGACTACTTATCGCGGACGAGAGATGGGATGAACAACCTGTGGATCTTAAAACCATGGAACATGGCACGGACTATTGATACAAGTGTTACTGATAATTTATCTTTGATTATCCGTCTGATGGAGACCGGCCCCAAAATATGCCAGAAATATATTGAGCACCCATCCTTGTTCCTGGGAAGGAAATTTGATCTTCGCTACATTGTCCTGGTTCGCAGTATAAGACCTCTGGAAATATTCCTTGCAGATGTTTTCTGGGTACGTCTTTCTACCTCTCGTGGACTCTTGAAATACTTTTCAACCGCCACTTTTTGTGAGCATCAACATCTTTATATTGGCTGCTATAGTTCAGTACTTAAGTTATCAAGTTACTAAACAAAGTATCTCAAGGCCTTTGTCACATTCAGCAAGCATACCTTTTCAAGTATGCTTTGATTCAAATGTTAGTAATGTTTCAATTTCAGGTAAGGCTGGCAAACAACCCATATACACTAGCAAAATCGAGCTTGTCGGTCTATGAGACTCATTTTACAGTTATGGTAGGTACAAGGCTTTATGTTTCGCAAAACATTAGTTGAAGCTGAAAACTGAGTTACAAATAAAACCCTTGTTTGCATGTTTCCCTTGCTTTATGTGATTTGTTTACTGGTTTACATGCAGAACTATCGAGGGGTGATAAACCACAAGAACACTCCAGACTTCGTAAGAGAATACGAGCAGGAGCATACGGGTAAGGATATCTTTTTATCATTAAGTTGTAGCATGGAGGTAATGATTGAGGTGTTGAGACTAGTTTACAAGATGATATTACGGTGCATGCAGTTAAATGGTCGGATATCCATGAGAGGGTCAAGGGCATGCTACGATCTGTGTTTGAGGCAGCTGCGATCGTACACCCCGAGATGCAGAGTCCGACATCTAGGGCAATGTATGGTGTAGATGTAATGATTGATAGTCAATTCCAGCCCAAGTTACTGGAGGTTGGTAGCTATACCACCTGTTCATATTTTGCTCTGTGATTTACTGTCTGTACTCTGCTCCAGTAGAATCTAAAGTGGGGTTGGAATGAATGCAGGTAACCTACTGTCCCGACTGTACGAGAGCATGCAAGTACGATACAGAGAGTATATTCGGAGCGAAACACGCAATCAAAGGCACCGACTTCTACAACTATGTGTTTGGTTGCTTATTTCTGGACGAGCAAAACAATGTATCACCATTGTGATGCTTTTCCATCTGCGGCTGACTGTGTCTGTGAGTCTAACGATATACACATTTACGGTTATGCCTCTTTAGCTTCGGCATTGTATTGTACTGTTTAGATGAGTGTTTCAAGGTTCAACCGATTAGATTTGTTTTGCATCGATATGATTTTGAAATTGAAAACACTGATTATGGTCTACCCACGACCGGTTTCCCATATTGTTTCTCATAGGGAATATAGCATTTTGCTCCCTCTACTTTGCCTACTTAACAATTAGCCCCCTATACTTTAAATTGCTCATTTTATCCTCTCCTACTTTGACCACTTTGCCTTTTGGGTCCTTTTGTTCCAATATCGTCTTCTTAACATTAAATATGGACACATTCACACACCAACAGAGAGATATATTGGAGGGAAGAGACGAAGAGATGGTTAGGGAGATAAATTTGGGAGGTATCACGTACAGTATGGTGAAATACGAAGAATTTTAAAATTGCACGTTTTTCGTTGATTTGATCTTTTCTAATTATATATATTTGTATTCTTAATTAAAAAACGTTAGTAAGCTACTATTTGGTTACCTCCCTAACTAACTCTTGATCTCCTTCCTATGATATCTCTTTCTGTTAGTATTTGGATGTGTCCGAAACGAAAGGACCAAAACGGTAAAGTATTCAAAGTAGGAGGGGTAAAATGAGTGATTTATAGTAGAGGGAACTATTTGTTAAGTTAGCAAAGTAGAGGAGGCCAAAGTGCTATTTTCCCTTCATAAATTATTCCAAAAACAATGGCGCCACAAAACGTTAAACAAGTGTGGCCGGCCGGGCCAACGATGAACTCAAGAACATTTCCCGCGTTAAACAGCTTTCAATAATATATATTGTTGAACTGAGCTCTCATGTTGACTAAACCATTCAGTCCAAAAATGGAGTCTCTGCAGCTTATCTTCATCTTCCCCAATTTTCCTTCACAGCTGATGCAAACACGTTATCGCTTCTTCCCATGGAACTCCGCCGTGTTCATTTCTTTACTCTCCTTCTGCTGTATATACACTCCGGCCTCTGTCTCGCCGCCGACAGAATCACTCCCGGACAACCCCTTCTCAGCAACCAAACCCTCGTCTCCGCCGCCGGCGTCTTCGAATTAGGGTTTTTCTCTCCGGGAAACTCCAAGAATACGTATTTAGGGATTTGGTACCACAACGTTTCTCCGGCAACTGTGGTATGGGTTTTAAACAGGAATACTCCCATAGCAGATTCTTCTTCATCGAAGCTCAGCATCACCAACGGAACCCTAATTCTCTTCAGAGCACCCGGCGTATCAATCTGGGTGGCGGATTTCGCCGCACCGTCGTCGCCTGCGGGAGCAGTTCTCCAGAACGATGGGAACTTCGTGTTGATTGGTTCTAATTCGTCGTCGGTGTCGATCTTGTGGCAGAGCTTCGAGTATCCGACGGATACGCTTCTCCCGGGACAAAAGCTCGGGAGAAACAAGATCAAAAACGAATTCACCAGCTTGGTTTCCTGGAACAGTGATTCGGATCCAGCTTATGGCGCATACTCCCTTCAATTAGATCCCAAAGGTACGATTCAGTACGTAACTCTTTACAACAACAACTCCACGATGTACTCGATTCAGGGTAGGGAATTGATGAACAACGATTCCTACACTGAGAACGATAGAGAAGTTTACTTCTCCTTTAGCAGTGATGGGGTTTCTCGAATCGTCATGAACAGTAAAGGGATAGTTCAGGGACTTACCTGGGTAGAAAGTTCGAAAAACTGGTCCTTAAAATGGCAGGAGCCACGAGACCATTGTCAAGTCTTTGCCTACTGTGGCCCATTTGGGAGCTGCGACATTGATTCCAGTCCTCTTTGTAGCTGTCCAACAGGGTTTGTTCCGAAATCGGAGAAAGAATGGAGCCTAGGAGATTTCTCCAGGGGTTGCCTGAGGAAGTCTAGACCTGGATGCAGTAAAGATGTGTTTGTTCCAGGATTTGGTTTGCCTGATAAAGGTGGGCAATTGTCAGTTGGGGGTTTACGTTACTCATTTGATAGTTACTGGCAATGCGAATGGGTTTGCTCATATAACTGCAACTGTACTGCTTATCTTTACCAGGGAAATGGATGTTCCATTTGGTCAGGAGAGCTTTTTAATCTCCGTACTCTTCGAAAAGATCGATACAACCAATCTGTGTACCTAAGGATTGGAGGATATAAGAAACCTGATGATGTTAGGATTAGCAGAAATAGGAAAAGAGTAGTTATTGGGGCTATTGTTGCCTCTGTGGTAATTAGTATCCTGGTAATCCTCTTAGCTTTGTTCCTGATATTTAGAAGAAACAGAAGGCGGGAAGAGGCAGTAAAAATGGCTGAATTTGAAAAGAAGAAGTATGGAATAGTGGGAGGGGATGATCAGAATAATACCCAGTTGAGGTTTTTCAGCTTTAGGGATGTTTTAGCTGCTACTGATAACTTCTCTGAATCCAATAAGCACGGAGAGGGCGGGTTCGGTCCTGTTTACAAGGTAACTTCTTGAGTTCTAAATTTGCTTTCTTAATTTATTTGCCTTATTGAGATGGATGTTGCTTTTACCTTTGTAACAGGGAAAGTTGAGTGGTGATCAAGAAGTAGCAATGAAGAGACTTTCCAAGAAATCAGGCCAAGGATTAGAGGAATTCATGAATGAGTTGAAGCTCATTGCGAAGCTGCAGCATACCTATCTAGTCAGGCTGTTGGGGTGCTGTGTGGAGAGGGAAGAAAAGATACTGATATACGAGTACATGCCTAATAGGAGCTTGGACAAGTTTCTCTTTGGTTGATTCCTTATCTTTGTCTTGATGTTTTTATGGTTTTGAGTTTTCATCAGCAAGAACAGAAGTTCTGACTTCAGACCATGGTTCATTAGGTTCATCAGATCAGGCAAAACTAACCTGGGGACAACGAGTAAAGATAACAGAAGGTGTAGCTCAAGGACTGCTATACATTCACAAGTATTCAAGACTAAAGGTCATTCACAGGGACATGAAGGCAAGCAACGTTCTGCTTGATGCAGCAATGAATCCCAAGATATCAGACTTTGGGATGGCGAGGATTTTCGGGATTGATCAGGATGAAGCAAACACCGACCGTATAGTTGGGACATAGTACGTGTTTCCTCAGTATTTTTAACAGTATTAGTCAGTATAATCACGAGTATTTAACACTGTACAGACCATATGATGCAGTGGATATATGTCTCCTGAGTACGCCTTCTACGGGCAGTTCTCGGAGAAATCTGATGTGTTCAGCTTCGGAGTGTTGTTATTGGAGATAGTGAGTGGAAGGAGGAATAAAGATTTCTACCATAACGAAATCCCATACTCCCTTCTTTGTTGGGTATGGGAGCTATGGAAAGAAGAGAAACCAGAAGAGCTGATCGATCCAGCAGTGAAGAACAGCACCTGCTGCAATCTAACCGAAGCCGTGAAGTTCATCCATGTTGGTCTTTTGTGTGTGCAAGAATCTCCGACTGATAGGCCAACAATGTCTTCTGTAACTCTGATGCTGTCGAGTAATGATTCTCAGTCATTTTCATCTCCCGGAGAACCGACATTCACCACTAGGAGAGCTTCTGCTGAGAGTAGTAATCAAGTTCCAGTTAACTGTTCAAACAACCAAATCACAATGAGCTTGTCAACTGGTAGATGATATGATTCTCACCTTCGTTACCTGAAGCCTAGGCAAAAGTTCTGCACCTTCACCACCTCAAGTTTTGCAGATTCAGCAGCTCCATGAAGGTACACAATGACTCCCTGCTTGCTCAGTTTTGGCTTGATTGTGGCATTGCAGGTTTATTGCTTATTGTTTTAGATGAGAAATTCAAGTGAAGAGACACCATTAGTGAAGAGAGTTACAGTTAAAACTGTGTAGTTTGGAGAAGAGAGTTACAGTTAGAACTGTCATTAGTGAAGGTGAGAAGAGTTTGTACAGTTGCACAATTTTATATTGACTGCAGTTGTGTTTAGTTTCTTTGATAATATCATTTCTTATTTGACTATAGAATGTCTTGGGGATGTAGCTCAGATGGTAGAGCGCTCGCTTAGCATGCGAGAGGTACGGGGATCGATACCCCGCATCTCCACTTTTATGCTATCCGATACAGCAACGACCATTTTGCGACCCGAAATAGTTTTCTTTTTTGCTGATTTTCTGAACATTCATGCACTGTTATAGACTTATAGTTAGTACACACACCAACATTAGTTGAACAATCCAGACAGTTTGTTACTTACGAATCACGATTATCTCGGAAGACATAGAAAAGTTGCACGATCGATCGGAAAAGTAAACGATTCGTTATACAACTAGAACTGAACATCTGTATCTGCAAATCTGCAATATGATTCTATTTCTGTATCAACATTGCAGAACAAAAATACATGTAACCTTGTACACTAAGATCAATAATGAATCAAATATGGCCTATCTAACATTGTTTTACAGTCTAAGTGTCAGATCAATAGCAGAAGAGCTTTCTCCTTCATATTCAATCATCATCACTTCTTCCTTATCAGCTTCAGCTTCAGCAGCAGCAGCTTCCTTTCTTCCTTCCACAGTCACAATCATAAAACAGAGCACACCAGACTCTGTCCTGAAGCTCCATACCTCAATCTCATCCCCTGCATCCAGCTTCAAAAGATTCTCCTCCTTCTTCTTCAACAAATTCTTCCACCCTCCTCCGCTTATGTTATAAACATGCCTTCCCTTCATATTCCACCTCCTCAACCACACTTCATCGCGTTCAATTTCCATACCCGGATCCACAAAATACCCGATTTTGATTTCCCCCTTCTCGATCAGTTCGCTCTTCTCTTCCTCCGTCAGGAACTTGTTCTCGATCTTCGTCACCGGGATCGACAGACGATTATGGTGGAGGCTCAGATCCGTCTTCGTCAGCTTCTTCCGAATCACCAAAGTGAATTTCCCGATTCCGGATTCTCCCACGGAATCGGAAACTCTAGCTTTTAGCCTCCATGGAAAGTCGTCGCCTTTATTCTCTGGTGTGAGCGGAAACAGAGTGACAGTTTTCGGAGGAGAAGCGGAGAATGGGAAGATTGCGGCCAATGGAGACGGTTGAAGAAGCTTCTTTCTGGTAATCCTAATCTTCTTTGACAACTTCAAGCCGCTGGGTATTTCTTCTGCATTGCTGATTGGGGAATTCTTCATTGCCACCATTGTTGAAACGGAAACAGGGGAATTAAGACCAGAGTTGTTGTACTAGTGTCGGAGATAGGAAATTGATTTGTGAGGAAAGCTGGTTTGTGGGTTTGATTGTGTTATATAAGATTGAAGAACCCTAATCATATCCTACTGGGAGAAGGATTTTTCCTAATTCCAATTGGAATCACAACGGGAAAAGGATTATTATGAATATTTCTTGACGCCGGAAGTAATCCGTTCTTTCCAATTTTCTGAAGGATTGAGTTTCCCGCCAAGTATTGCAATCCCGTTCTCCTTAAACGGCACCGTTTGGATTCAGGTCTTCTTCCGTATTATTTTGAATTTGTTGGGCCTGGGCCTTAATTTGTTGGGCCTCTGCAACTTCAACCCATCTAATGCAAAACAAGAAGTTACTAAAATTGGATTGTAATAGACTTGATTAGATTAGCAAACATTTCGTGTGATGGTCAAACATTATCGACGAGTATGACAACTGAAATGTCGCGATGAATGAAATGTGTTTATTTGCGGAAAGTCTCGTGCATCATGATGTTCTAAGTGGAGACACCATTTTCATTATGATTTAACAATTGATTCTATTTTTTTGGTTTAAGTGGAGACGGCATTTTATTATAAGTGGAGACACCATTTTCAGTATAACATTACGGCTGATTCTAGTTGTATGATCAAATATTAAAGGTATTATAATCTACAAATCGAGGTAGAAAGAGTTTGGTGCATCGATGTATTGTACACTCATATAAGAATTCTCCCTCATTAGGGGATGTAGCTCAGATGGTAGAGCGCTCGCTTAGCATGCGAGAGGTACGGGGATCGATACCCCGCATCTCCACTTTTTTGCATCAGAATAACTTTCCAA
This sequence comes from Linum lewisii, assembly GCA_034768395.1. Classification (NCBI taxonomy): domain Eukaryota; kingdom Viridiplantae; phylum Streptophyta; class Magnoliopsida; order Malpighiales; family Linaceae; genus Linum; species Linum lewisii. Next base: position 50,938,171 of record CM068304.1, read on the forward strand.
TGTACATGAAGCCTCAAAGTGGTTCATTTTATTTTATTGAGATCATACAACCCATTAACGAATAATTACATCTTATATAATTTGAAACAGCTATGTATCAATCATACTTATACCTTATCACAACTTTCTTCATCATAACAGCAAATACTCATAGCGTATTTATAGTCGTAAACACAGACGTTCTTTATTTAACTGATCACGGACGAATCAAGTACTCTTTTTTCAGCCTTACCTAGTAAGGTTATGTTCATATGTGTTAGGATTAGAACCACAAACATCCATTATTTCCTCCTCTTTAGCTTTTTTTTTTCTTCATTTGTCTTGATGCTAGTAGTCCTTTTGGATAGTATCTCAAAATTATTAGTTAATATAGAACCCACCTTTTCCCATCTTCCTTTCTATATAGTAAAGCACCTTTTTTTTTCTCTCAAAGAGCTCCAATCATGGTTTCATTGCATCCTAAGTAATATAAAGCCAATTGTAGGTGGCAGGACAAAAGTGTACGTTGTAGTTAGAGGTGTCAATGGATGAGCTTAAAGGATTACGGATTGGATTAATCGGGTTATGGGTCGTTAAGTTGTATGTTTATGTATCGAGCTACAAGGCTATTATGTCGTTGATCAATTAAGTCACAAGTTTATCAAGTTGTTGATTAATCGAGTTACACGTTAAGCAGGTTACAAGAAGTTGACTTTTGATTAGTTTATATCACATATTCGCTTGCATTGGGGTCAACTAGATAGGGAGGTTGGTCGAGTTGCATAAAAATTTAACTGTTTTTATTTTATTTTATTTGAAATCTATTTTGGTTTGTATTTAATTTGTAGGAAATTTGGATTAAAAAAGTTAGGTCTACCCAGTTTTGGGTTAACTGGTTTTGTTTAGCTGGTATTCATGTGTTAGTCACGTATTTATTTACGTGTTACTCGTGTGTTATTTATATTGACGGATAACACATGAATATAACACTGTGTTATTCGTATGTTATTTGTTGATAAAGTAACACTCAAATAACACATGAGTAACAAACGTACACTCAAATAACACATGAGTAACAAACGTACACACAAATAACAACTATTTGAATTTGGCTTTCAGCACCAAAGCGAAACTGAGTCAGCTCACTACGAAGTCTACTCTATTTTGGCATAGATAGCTCCTCACGGAAGCAAAGAGATAGCAAGAAAAATGAAAGGAAATCAAGTCCTTGTCTAGGAAATCAAGTCTCTACCGCCAAGATTCCTGGAGATTATTCAGAACCATATATACGTGTCACGCAATAAACGGCTCTGTTACTTGAGAGGCAAACCGCTTGAAATTAGCTCCAAGAAGGGGCAACGCCCTTTAGGTAAAGTAGTTCTGCAATAATGGCCCCTCCCGTTTAGACGTGACCTCCGAGGAACGAAGGCGAGAAATGACTAATCTCGCATTTTCTTCAGTATCTACCTGCAAAACACTAAGAACACACATCTCTAAACACGAGCCATTCAAAGAGTAAGGTATCCATAAAAACTACTAGGTCTACTTAAGGTTGGATGAAATGATCTTGTATAAAGAGACAGATCAAGCTAAGACTGATTGTAGTTCCCACATGCTTTACACCTTGTTTGGTTTCTATGATTTGGATGGGTGATTTGGATGAATATGTGTATTCATAAGAAACCCTTGTTTTTTTGGATTTGTGATTTAAAAAATGAGTGATTTGAGGATGAAAAATGAGGAAGAAATGGCTGATTTCAAAACTCACCTATTAGTTGAGTTTTGGGTGATTTGAGAATGGTGGATTTGGAGCCAATGCTCATTTACATATATGTCCTACCTTTTTACATTATTACAACTACTACCACTCTTTTAATTCATTATAACAAGGATAAATGGGTCATTTTGCTTCATTATAATAACACTCACCCAAATCCCAATTGATTTAAATCAACTTCCAAACAAAGGTTTTGGCCAAACAAGCTTAATCACACAACCTCTATTTCTAAAACCACAATATTAATCAAATACACTATTTTCAAATCACAGAAACCAAACGACCCGTTAGTTTATAGGCTTAATTATATAAAGGCAAAAAGGAGAAAGAGATGGATCAAAACCCTAATTCATGTTTAGTGCTAATATTTTTGGCAGTATTAGTACTAATCCGATAGTGATAGGTCCCCAAACTCCACCATCTCTTAATTAACTTGATAATTAATAATTGTGTTGTCTTAATTAAAGATTGTGTTTTGGATTAAGATTAAACACATATTTAGTATTAAAGGTGCAACTTTTAACTAAAGATTTCAGGTATTAGTCACTTCCTACAACCCTTTTGAGCTATAGTTATGCTTATAGAGCCATCCATGGTTATGTGAATGGGAAGAAGTTTTGAGAAGAGGGTTTCCTAACCCTAATTAGCACATTCTTCATGTGAAAATTATGGTGTATTGTTTTTGCATTCTCCATTAACCTCGGTAAATATTCCATTACTCGAGCTGAGCTTCGGAAAGTGGAGGTTTTTGTGTTGTGATCGCTCTGATTACAGCGCACGAGGAACCTACCCACCAACATGTAGGGGAGATTATACGCTCCGCCAGCTTATTTCACGAGATTGAGAAGTCATTTTCAGGTACACTTACAAGGAAGGGAACAAAGTTGCTGAATATTTATTCAAAAGGGTGACTTTCATGCTCCAACCAGATATGTTAACAAACTGCCCGATAATAGACATGCCTAATAATAACTTTCTTGTTGAATGAAACGAGAATACATATATAAACAAGTCATCATTGAATATTACGTCACGTTCTATTTTGGGTCAAAGTTCAACTTGTTCAAAGTTAACTATAATAATATTGTGTCTCCAAGCTCGTGTACGTACCGACATGAGTCATCGACAAACCCTCAAAACAAGTAGAATTAAGCTGAGAAATAAGTAAATATTTTAACGTAGAGCGATAAATAATCTCAGACGAATCAATTACATGTGATAATGATACCTTTTCTTAGTTAAGTGAGCTTTTGTAGGATTCTTAACATGTTAGGCTTGATTGCTATATTCCCAACACCTTAATTTCCTATACAACAACATACTAATTGCCTAATTAATTGTGGCACATCCTCCATTAAAATGCTACTTTCTTTGCCTTGCAAACTTTTCCAATTGAAATTATAAACCCTAATTAATTTCCCCCCTTTTCCCCCTCTTTGGCTTTTGATTAGTCTTTTAAGGAAGTGGGTTTAATTTAAGAATTGGTTAGTAGGTGGTTGGTTTAGATATATAGGAACATCTCTTTCTCTTTATAAACAAACCCTTTTCTTCTTTTATTGAACATATATCATTTGTTTACTCCTTTCACTTCATGCTAAGTAATGAAAAGTGGCCAATCTACCATGAATCACACAAATTAAGATTCTATGAACATTTGATTAACTTAAAGAGATGAGTTGATTTGGTGTAAGCAACTCAATCAATTAGTATCAATAACATTGAGTCAAATACTTAAAAGGTCCCGAAACTATAGGGCGTGTTACAAACTCATCCTAAAACTTTAATCCGTTACAGAGTGGTCCTATTACTATGAAACATGTTACATAGTAGTCCTAATGACGTCATAAGTGTACTTTTTTAGCCATTTCGCCATGTCATCATTGACATGTCATCGAAAATATAATTTAAAATTCATCTTAAATTGATTCAAATCTAGAATTATATCAATATAACTCACTAGATTTAGTTTTGAACCAAAGATTATCAGGTAGATGAGTTAAGGTTTAGATTTCAATCATATTATTGAACTTTGAATAGTCTTTTAGATGACATGTCAATGGTGACATGGCGAAATGGTTGAAAAAGTACACTTATGACGTCATTAGGACTACTATGTAACATGTTTCATAGTAATAGGACCACTCTGTAACGGATTAAAATTTTAGGACGAATTTGTAACCCGCCCTATAGTTTCAGGACCTTTTGAGTATTTGACCCCAATAACATTATCCAATACTCAACATGGGAGGATTTACAATTGGGTTCGAGTGGAATATGGAACCGAACCAAATCGAATATTTGATCTCAGAGAGAGAAAGTGAGTGTAGAGATAAGTTAAGATAATTTTGACTGGTCTTCCATTAATGAATCGTTAATAATTTTCTGTTGATCCTGTTTATACAAGAATGGATTGACTACATCACCACCAATTATGTGAATTGTCATACATGACAGAATGTCCAACTACTTTCTTGCTTTAACGTGGTGGGTGATTTCGAACAAGTCATCTAAGGAGAGCGATCACTGAATCCTGACGGGCGGCGTCTTAATGATAGAGGTTTAAGCTACTATATATATTATCTAAGTAGCCAACCATTCTACACCAATAAAAGAATTGGATAATTGGTCTATTCCAAGATCTTAGATGATTAACTTTGCTCCTAATTATTTTTACTTTAGTCACTATATCTTTCCTCTTTAATCTTGTGGTCTTGGAACTTCACAATTAAAGTATTATTCTTTGATTTGTTCACTTAATAAAAGGGGTTAAAGGAGAAAAAACCAAGAAAATTGTTTATAAGAATAAAACGTTTCTCGGAAACACAAAGTACATTATATCGTGACCTATAGACCAAAAATGGAAATATTATACCCATCTAATGATATTCCGTGCTTAATATCAGAACGATAAGTAACTGCAAGTTTGTTTTCTCTATAAATGTAAATGAATGAACTCAATTTCTCAATTCCTCTACATCAACTCATGTATCTTTTTTCACAACAACAAAATCCTGGTGCGGACTCCTTCCTTCTCTTGGCATATCAAGCTAATTACGCATAAAAAATCGAGATACATATATTTTCTAATATCCTCTCTTCTAAACTATACGAAGAATTTTCGGATTAATCATTAGCTCGGCCCGAGTTGTCGAATAAACACTCATACTAATCAATAACATAGTATTGCCATCCAAGTATGCAACAACATTGAGTGGTTCATGAGTTTGATTTATAAAAAGAATGGAAAGGAAGAAAAAAGAGTGAGTTGAAAAGGTAAATAAAAGGCAACACCCATAATTGATGTTTAGTGTCAAAATGCCCAATTCTTATTGGCCATCAAAGTATTACTATTTGTTGGATAGGTCCTATAATCTACAAATTTGCTAAAGATTGTGTGTTGCTATAACTAATGTAATTAAAGACATACATAATCTAGTGACAAGTGTTTCAAATCAAGAGATTCACTAAGTGCAACTTTTAATATATGATTTATGAAATTATTCACTTGGTATAAAGTTCTATAGTTGTTGACTAGTTAGACTGGTTAGTTTATTAAGTGGTTAAACTTGAAGGATCAGTTTAGTTGATTTCAAATGTCCACTTTTTTTAGCACTTTAAAGTTTCCTTGGGCGTTCCTTGCAAGGCTTACAAAGAGCAAGAAAGAGAGTAGTGAGCGTCTGGATAAAGAGGGGCACAACACATTTAGATCAATGCAAGGGAGACAAAGAGGTACTGAGGGTTGCACATAGGAAAGTCAGAGAGGTCTTGGACGTATATAACCAAGGCATGTAGTGAGTGTGTGTATTAGGTCATGTCCCATCAACGTTGGGATCAGGCTGAATTTTCCTAGATATTTGGATTGGATTGTCACGTGTTAGTAGTCAATTGGTGACCTGATTAATGGTATATATGAGTCGTCCAAAGATGTATGGATCTGATTGCCCGATCTAACGCTAGGCACATATATGGTCTTTAGGCTTTCTTTGCCCCTTCTAGGCCTCCTTGAGTAAGTTTATGTAGGTCAATCATGAGTCTAACCATTCCTTGACTATGATCCATCAACCATTTTGATGAAAAAATGTTGCAAATAGATAGGATTACCTTATCGATAAATTAGACTAACTTAAGTTATTGTTACAATGAATCTTGAAGTTAGGTTACCACACTCTAATATTTCGCCCCAAATCAGTAAGACGGTAACTATAGTCCTCCTATATATGTGTATGAATTTGTTTTTGAATGATTATTTTCGCAACTGATTTCAGACACATGTGATGTCTTTCGATAGTTTCAGCTACAACTACCAATTTCCGAAATCAAGACAGTTATAGACAATGAAATCATCTATTTAGATGATGTTTGGATTGAATTGCATCAATGACAATGAGCAACGATTTTGGTGCCAAAAAATAGATGAACAATTTGATTGAGAAAACTCGTAGTATTATTCATCCAAAAAAAACTCGTAGTATTATTAGTATATGTACTAATGTAATTAATTTCTTCTCTAGTGGATTACAAAGGGTTGAAAGTAATTAAATTTAATCACTTATTAATAATGCTTTGAAAATTCTGACACCGTTGACTCCTCTTCAACATTCCTTCCATTCCCACACTCTGTTTTCTATACTCTGTTTCCGACCACCTCCCTTTCTCCGGCGACCACCTCATTTCTCCCTTCCCGGAACCACCGACAACAACCCGCCGGTGAGGAATGAAATTCAAACTAATCGAAGTCAACGCCACCCCCAATAACTGCCCTCCTAGCACCGTCACCGCCACACTGACTAACAGCATTAGAAACAAGCTCAAACCGTCCGATCTCTTCCGATCAGGTTCCGGATCAGTTCTTCGGTTCTTCCCCGATACTGAGAGTGTTTCTGAGTCCGACCCGAATTCCCTTCTGATGGAATCGAACTCTTCTAAATCGGATTCCATCCGGGTCGGAGATTCAGAGCCCTCGGAGCGCCGGTTCCGAGATTTCCGAATTTTAGCTTTAGAGGGATGAATTAGGTCGGAAAACAGGGACTTGATCACACGAGATAAGCTTTTCTTCTTCTTCTTTCGAATAGTATGACCAGAAACAGAAGACTCGTCGGAATCGGAGTTGTCAGAGTTCAGGCTTGCTGTAGAAACAGAGCATTCGGAAACAGAGCAATCGGAAACAGAGCGATGAAGGAACCCATCATCGAGAATCATGTCATCCATGTGAAAACCGGGTCGGAAACATGTCAGGAATTTGTTTCGTGAACCGCTTCTCTTCATTTTGATTGTAATCGGAAAGAAGAAGAACTTGGGAGAGAAACAGAGGAGGTTAAGCCGTCGCTGATTGAGTTGTTGTTGTTCTGTGAATTGGATTGATTTGGTAGTGGAATTGTTCTTGTATTTATTGATGGAGAAAGGAGGTTTCTTTATTGGCTATAAAAAGGATCCACCATTCCTCATTTCCTTAGATAGGCCACGTTGGGTAATGAGGGTTTGTAAAGGGGGTTAAAAGCTGATTTGATTCATCCTAATTTTAACCCGATTCAATTCAATTCGTAATTTGTAAATTGACAAATTTCATAATTGATGAGTCGAACATATAGAGTCATTCTCAAATCGACAAATCTTCGATTGGAGATGGTTTATCGAGTATTGCCGATCGGAGATCGACAGTGGAGAGCCCGTGGTGGAGGTCGGGTGATTACGAGAGAAAGGATAAGGGATGAAAATCTCCTTCTCAATAAAAATCAACCAAAAGCCAAAACGACGTCCTTTCGGTTTGCTGACATGTCAAATCTTACAACCTACGGGTTGAGTGAGCATAACTTGTCAGTAAAATCGTAACGACGTTTATCAAAATTCTAACAGAAGGGCTTCTTTATTAAGCGTTCTAAGTAGAGGGGTGTATTTTGCGAAAATAATTGTAAGGGGGCTTCTTTGTTGAGCGTTCTAAGTAGAGGGGTGTGTTTTGGGCAAATAATTGCAAAAAGTCCTGTTTGTTATCTTCCAATAGTACAGGGGCCTCCCGACCTATTATCCCATAAAACAATAATTCATTCTTTCTTAATCGTCAAGACACGTAAAACATGTCACAAAATGAAATATAATCAAAATATCATTGTAGAAAATTGTAACACAAATGGTTTCGTGGTGTAGTTGGTTATCATGTCAGTCTAACACACTGAAGGTCTCTGGTTCAAACTTGGGTGAAGCCAATCAAATTTTTTTTTTATTTCGACAACTAACTTAAACTAATATGAATTGATTAGGCTAGTTTAAGTATCTATTAGTTTGATGATAATTTTTCTTCTCCCTTTTAATCCTCAAATTTCAACCATAGGCTACAAAAACTTCACAATTTCAAAACTAACAATTTATTTAACTAAACCACATTCTTTTTTAACCCCAAAGACCAAACACGACCTTAATATTGTTCGATTCCATCCTTTTTTACATTCTAACTCGGAATTTATCATTCTAATTTAACATCCTCCAACTTTTAACAAACACATTTTCATCATTAATATCATTATATATTAGATTTCATTGCATCCTAAGTAATGAAAAGCGAAATAGTACAATCTCCTAACACCTGGTGGTACAAGACACGTGGCAATCAAATAGTGTATCTCCCAACATCACTAATTAAAATATGGGATAATAGGCCGGGAGGCCCCTGTATTATTGAAAAATAACAAACAGGCCCCTCTACTATTAATTGTACCAAACAAGCTCCTCTACTTAGATCATATAACAAACAAATCCTTTCGTTACAAATGTGATAAACGGCGTTACTGAATTGTTTTTTTTTTTGACATGGCACTGACCTGTAGGTTGTTAGAGTTTACACGTCAGCCGATTGGAATATCATCAACCTAAAATGACGTCATTTTTTAATATTTGGATTATCTGTTGCTAATAACCCTGAGTCAAAACGAAGCCGTTTAGGGTTGCTAACATTCCAATCGACTGACGTGTAAACTCTAACAACCTACACGTTAGTGACGTGTGAACTGTGTCATCAACTCAGTAACACCTTTTGTCACATTTGTAACAGAAGAGCTTGTTTGTTATATGTTCTAAGTAGAGGGACCTGTTTGGTGCAATTAATAGTAGAGAGACCTGTTTGTTATCTTCTAATAGTACAGGAGCCTCCTGGCCTATTACCTCTTAAAATATTCATATATATAATTTAATTGCTATTTCTTTGTAGTGCGCCCCTAAAGAAGGTCCAACTTTTTTACTTTAGATTTCGGCGATTAATAATTTAGCTTCACCGAGTAATTAAAGCTAAATAGTTTATAATTAAGTTGAGATTAATTATTTATTAATCAGTAATTAAACGAGTTCACAGCTGCCTAATCATACTTAGCACATAGTCTATGCATGTGATCAAAGTGTCGTATAATATTCGATGTCCAATCATTTTCGCCCAACATAGTGTGTTTTTTAATTATTAGATTATTTTGCTTGTCGTGGAATTCAGTCACTTTTTAGTTGTCACATATTCTTTAGCAATTCTCTTCAAGCGACACGCTTTGATTTTGTAACCTCGTAAATAATCAATGATGGTTGTGGATGATTGTGTTAAGAAAAGAGAAATTGTACTACAAATGTATTGAGTTTTTTTTTTAATACGCTCAATCTAGCTGAAAACAGCTTGCAATAACAAGATTTTCTTGATTGCCAAAAAGGGGTTTAAGAATGTGTTAGATTCATTGAACGTTGAAGCTAAAGAATACGGCTTAAGAGTAAAGAACATGGTGAAAAAAAAGTAAAAATTACAAGTTAATCAACATTAATACGAGTTTTCTCTCAACACACACAAAAAAGATGAGCTCGAAAGCAGAAATTTAAGCCAAACAACAACACAAAGCCAACTGAATAATCGATTCTCTCTAAATATCGTATGAACAGCGATTTAGTTATCGTGTTTAACATCAACCTCCCAAACACAATGTATTCTTTGACAATATGTTAGTAACCAATATAAAATTCGTTCAGAACCCTTTTCCAATAACTCAAATTATTGGGATGCAACAGTTCACGACACAAAATTAACAAGTACGAATCCGATCTCCCAACTTTTAGGTACTACAAGTGTATAAATTAATCAATGGAACTATATAGTTTATAACATAAGGTTCTAAAGAAGCGCGTAAATGTTAAAAAGTTAATACATTATGATCATTTCGTGTAAAGCTAAATAGTTTGGCAAGAGAGCTTTTTACTTATAAAATCATTTCAATGAACTCATAGTGAAAGTGAACAAATAAGGGAAAGTCAGAGGGGAATGCCTCATTTTGAACGTGATAAAAGTGTCATATATAGACTATGCTAGGTTGGGTTGAATTGAACGAGTTGCTACGGGTTGCGGGTTATCTTAATCATTAATCTAGCAAGGAGCTCAATCGCGGCCTAGCAAGAGCTTGACTGTCGGACGCATAGGGTTTGCTCATAGGCGATCTAGACCATGTATCAGCTAACAGCTGAGATTATCCTTGAGGTGGGACGTCAATCAACTGACGACATGTGGCAACCCGACCGGGTTCTTGAGGTCTTGTAAATAGATACATGACCACAACATTGATGGGACATGACATTACACACACAACACGCCTTTCGCATAATCGTCTATCTAAATTTCTCTCTTCTCCACAATTCTAGATTTCGAATATCTAAATGTCGAGCGGTAAATTGGTCCATTTTAGGCATTTGGAAGGTTTTACTGACACTGTAATGTTGGACAGCCTGTATATTTTGGGTTGATACTTGGATTGTTAGACTTTTTTGTGTTAAAAAGGAATGAGGAGAAAAGTGCAAAACATTGGCTCATACAGGTCTCAAACCTGTGACCTTCGCGTTATTAGCACGACGGTCTAACCAGCTGAGCTAATAGGCCACTCATGTAAAGCTCTCACTTCACACCCCAGAGATACACATATAAATACCCCACGTCTCCACTTATCTGGATCGAATATTGGAATATCAAGCGATAGGAGTGCAAAACATCGGCTTATATTGGTCTCAAACCTATGACCTTATTAACATGATGTGACGCTCTAATAAACTGAACTATTGGGTCTCTAATGTAGATTAAATTAAAAATAGCTCATATACGATGTGAGAGGTAGGAGATCGATAGTTAACAATTCACCTTTTTGCGTCAAATAATAAAAATCAAGCGATAAATTAGCTCATTTTATGCATTGAAAAAGTTTGTCAATGGATATATATAATATAAAATTATTTCATTTTGTTAATTATATCGTGTGATGTGGCATCTCTAACCAATTACATGAACACACTGCTCTTTATGAATAATTACGTGAAACAGTGTAGATAAAATCAAATAAATATCCATTTTCTTATATCATATTAAAAACTATACACTTTACAATATAATCAACAACCTAATGAACATGAAAGCAACAAGATCATAACAATATACCTTATTATTGAATAATACCACAATCATTCATGTGTCGATATCATATACCATTGTAGAAAAATGTAGCACAAATGGTTTCATGGTGTAGTTGGTTATCACGTCAGTCTAACGCACTGAAGGTCTTCAGTTCGAACCCGGGCGAAGCCAATTTAATTTTTTGTTTTGGCAAATAACTTAAAACTAATATGAACTGATTAGACCGGATTGTCACTAGGACTACTTGGTAACCCTTTTCATAGTAATATGATCACTTTGTAACAAATTAAACTTTTATGACGAGTTTGCAATTCAAGCTAAAGTTCGCTCTTTAACGAATTAATTTTTTATGACGAGTTTGTAATTCGAGGTATAGTTTCGGAACGTATTAAGTATTTCGAGGGATATTATGATTACCCTCACCAGGGATTTACAACATCCTTGTAGGAAAATGGGTTAATAACATTTCTGGCCACTCAAACTTCAGTATTAATACTTTGGTCACACAATTATTTACTTAAGAATTCATAACTCTTGATCGTGATCTTGATCTGTACTTCGTATAAACCTTAACTTCCGATCAATCATTACAACTGGTTCAAAGCTAATCGAAACTCAAAGATTTCACATTTCTTCTTGAATCTCCCTGAATCGAATCAAGCTCTCAAGATTCAGTCGCCGGTGACTCATCATCCTCATCATTCCGCCCATCCTCTGTTTTCTGCACTCTGTTTCCGACGACCTCCTCTCTTCTCCCTTGCCGGAAACCACACCGCCGACGATCCCCCACCGGCGAGGCACCAAATACACACAAATCAAAGTCAACGCCACGCCCAACAACTTCCCTCCAAGCACCGTCACCGCCACACTGACCAACAGCAGTAGAATCATCGCCAAAATGCCGTATTTTTTCCGTTCAGGCACCGGGTCGGGTTTCCGGGTCGTCTCCTCCGTTGACGGGGTTTCTGAGTCCGACCCCGAACCCGACGATGTCGAAGATGAAGAAGTGCCGAATTCCTCTGTAATGGAATCGTAATCTTCCTCGTCCGTGGATTCCGTCCGGGTCAACGATGGGACCCGAGTCAGGGAGTCGGAGACCCGGCTCCGTGATTTGCGATCTTTCGATCGCGGCGAGTGAAAGATGGACTTTATAGCGCGGGAAAATCCCTTCCTCTTGGAAAGACGAGGGTAGAAATCAGCCTCGTCGGAGCCCCATTTCTCCGAGCTCCGGCGGCCGTAGGAAGCAGAGTAATCGGAAACAGAGTGATCCTGGATTTCGTTTGAATCGGCGAACCCATCTGCGGAAATCATCGGCCGGAAACATCTAATGAACTTGTTACTTGATCCAGTCCTCTTCATTTTTGTCTGTAATCGGAAAGAAGAAACAGAGAGATTGAGTTTATGAGTATGTTTGGAATTGGGAAGTGAATACTTCTGCTATATATAGAACTAGAAGAACACCCAGCTGCCTTTTTCTGATTGGATACAATTTTCCACGTGTCTTGTACTAGTTTCAGTGTTTGAGTACAGCTGGCTGGTTGGCCAAAAGATATAAATTAAATATCTTATTGGATATTTTAATTTAAATTTATTTTGGAACATAATTCACCAATTAAGTAATACACTGAACTAGCTAGTGGTGGCGGCAGGGAAAGACGTGGACACGTGGCACACAAATAAACCCTCCAAATTCCACCAAAAATAAAAAATAAAAATAAAAAACCTACAAATTAAACGACATTTATGAATAGGGCGTACCCTTTTGGTTCATTCATGGAACACAAGCAAGCTAGAGGTCCAAAATTCATCTTCTCTCGACCTTGTTTCAACAGTCTTTGGAAGTGTATGTTCTTACACAAACTGTTGAAGTTTGTTGATCTGATTCTCACGTGTTAATGGAGTTTAGTTAGCTGATCTGATCGACGAGTTGTGCTATATACACCTTATGAGATAACCGAGTCATTATTGTAACTCTCTAAAAATGTTCATCTTTGACCCAAAAAAAAATACAAGTACTAGCTTGGGAGATATCGAAGATGGCGATCAAGCCATAGAATGGTTGTTGTATTAGCCACCAAACTTCAGCTACGGGGAATCAAGGAAAAAGATATAATGTCTCCAATTATTGAGTTGTTGTCTTGCCAAAAGTGATCTCGTCTCGATACTTTGTGAGTTATACCTTCTTTGTGGAAGTCCTCCTATATGCATATCCTCTGCCTCTGTCGTCTCTATCATCCTGCTTTCTTATCTACTTATTGACGTTTCGTGCGTATAAACTTGGATTCTCGTGTTTTTTTTATGAATGGATGGAAATAAGATAAATATCAATCTATTTGTGAACTATCTATCTCTAACACTTTTAGATACAATTATCCATGCCGACTCCAATTCAAAAGAGTTCAAATATCCATATGTACAGTCATGGATATTAGTATGGATTTATTGGACCATGCATGAAGCTAGCTAGTGCGAATAGGACCGCCATGGATGTAGTAGCTACAAGCTTTTTATCATCCTCTCTAATTAACAAATTTATAAGATATGAATTCACTCAACTTGGTTTTTTAGTGGTATAGCTTTCAATGGCTTTATAACAACGTAACATGGTATTTGATCCGAGACCATGCATGCATATGCACGACGATGTTGCATTGGTAGATGAAGCAATATACAAATCATTCTATGAGATCAAAACACCTACCAGAGTGTACCCCTCAAAGGTCTTTGGCCCTTGCATAAACGTCTATCTTCCCACGCAAAAAATTAGCTATACAAACCCATATCGAAAGCCCTATCTCAACAACAACCTCCTACAAAACTTTGGACCTCTCTCAAAGCCGAACAAACCTCTCCCTTAAAAAACAATGTTCAAACCAAAAACCAAAAAAGATGGTTAACATAGAGACTTGACAAAAAGACCAAACCACTGAAAATCAACCCGGGTCATGATGGTTGGTCCAAACCTTCATCCACTCCCTAAAGTCATCAATCGAAATGAAACTTTTCACTTTAAGCCACCGGCCAACCGAAAAAAAATCACCTTCCATAAAATCTGTCTCAATGCTGTCCAGCTAAAACTAGAGTAATCAATGTATGTGGCCAAACTAGGGAAATTATTCCAATTTTTTTGTAGTGCCATACTTGGACTTTAAGCAATTGATGGTATTAATTTATTCAAGAGAAAGCTAATGTCTACATTAATCAATTATGCTATCTTCAAGATTGTGTGCTAATCATCTAAATTCTAAATCATTTAATATAATGAATTGAGTCCTTAGTTTAGTGACATGTGGTTCTAATTAATTTGATTAAGATATCCATGCATCTTATTTATTTATTTTTTTTTTCACCAAAATTATTTATTTATTTATTTCTAGTTTTATTGAGCTTTATTGACTTTTTTGGCACACCTCTTATCATAGATCACACGTCACTTATAGTCTGCAGACACTAGACTTTTGTTTGCGAATGCTTATTGGTTCCTGTTGAGAACTAGAAATGAAACTAATTCTTCTGGTAGCTTCGCAACACTCCTGCATTTGTTGCGGGATTATTCGTTTCTTGTCATCACATGAAAGCAGCTAGCCTTATCTTTTGACAATTGTACATTATTTTGAAACACAACTCCTATCAATAATCACACACCACTTTTTTCTCTCAATATCACTCTTTTCGGAGGAGTAATAACGATAACAAGAAAAGAGGAGGGAAGGAGAAGCAGACAAGGGAGGGAGAGGGGGGTTGAAATAAAAAAAACTGAACTTAAAAGAGAAGGGGTTCTCCGGGTAAAGACATTGCAAATACGAAAATACCCACATGTGAGGAAACGGAAGTTGATCAAGTGTCTGTCTAGCGATAGCATGAGCTATCGAATTCGCTTTGCGATTAATGTGAGAAATTGCAATTGAGGGGTGCGACCGTAGGAGTTGTCTTTGCTACAATTGCTCCTACTGTTGTGTGAAGAATGGCAATTGAGGGATCCTCATTGTGTTGTAGCCTTGTAATAACCGTTTCACAGTCACTTTCTATGTCTGCTTCCACGTAGCTATATTGAAGGCACTAAAGAATGGCTTCTCTAACTCCTAAAAGTTCGAGGATGAAAGGATCTTCCAAATTGTTGAAATCCTGCCACTTGAAGTCTGTACACACTAGACTTTTGTTTGGGATTGCCTATTGGTTCCTGTTGAAACCCAAAATGAATCTAATTTTTCTAGTAGCTTCGCTACTCTCCTTAGCTATGGTCACATCAGATATATGTGGTTCGATGTCCATTATGGAGGACACATGTATTGGAGAGTACGCTACTATACTTCGACATATCAAGATGAAAGTTTAAATAACTTGGAAATCACCTCTAAAGTAGGTATCCCTTAGTTCGAAATGGTTCAGTCAATCCGAAAACGAGTCAATCAATTACAATTGATAAACAAAGTTCAATGCAACTAAAAAGATTTCACATTTGCACTTGAATCTCCCTGAATCGTATCAATCTCTCAAAATTCAGACGACGGTAACTCATCATCTTCACCATTCCACCCATTACCATCCTCTCTTTTCGGCACTCTGTTTCCGACGACCTCCTCTGTTCTCCCTTGCCGACGACCCCCCACCGGCGAGGCACCAAATACACACAAATCAAAGTCAACGCCAGCCCCAATAACTTCCCTCCTAGTACCGTCACCGCCAAGCACACAACCAACAGTAGAATCATCGCCAAAATTGCAGCTCTCTTCCGTTCAGGCTCCGGGTCGACAGGTTTCCGGGTCGTCGTCGACGGGGTTTCTGAATCCGAACCCGAACCTGAACCCGACAATGTCGACGATGAAGAAGTGCCGAATTCCTCGGTGATGGAATCGTAGTCTTCCTCGTCCGTGGATTCCGTCCGGGTCAACGAAGGGACCGGAGTCGGGGAGTCGGAGACCGGCTCCGTGATTTGCGATCTTTGGATCGCGGCGAGTGAAAGATGGACTTGATAGCGCGGGAAAAGTTCTTCCTTTTGGAAAGACGAGGGTAAAATTCAGCCTCGTCGGAGCCCCATTTCTCTGAGCTCCGGCGGCCGTAGGAAGCAGAGTAATCGGAAACAGAGTGATCATCGGAAATCATCTGTTCCAAGTGGAAAGATGGCCAGAAAAATCTAATGAACTTGTTACTTGATCCAGTTTTCTTCATTTTTTCTGTAATCGGAAAGAAGAAACAGAGAGATAGAGATTAGATTGAGGGTTTGTGAGTTTGAGTGTATTTTGGAATTGGGAAGTGAAATTTTCTGCTATTTATAGGATAAGAAGAACACCAAGCAGCCATTTTCTCTATTGGCTATAATTGTCCACGTGTCCTGCACTGGTTGGCCGAAATATATAAATTGAATATCTTATTGGATATTATGAATTTTTTTCATTATTTTGGAAAATAATTCACCAATTAAGTAATACACCGAAAATATTAGAGGGCTGAAAATGGTGCTGAAACCGCCTACGTGTAAATTCATTTAAACGTAGGATCACCACGTTTGAATGAATCTACACTTAAGGGGCTTCAGCACCATAAATTGTTCTGCTACCATGGCTACAAATAAACCATCCAAATTAAACGACATTTATCAATAGGGCCTACCTACTTTAACACGGTTCTTACCACGTTCCTCGATTAGAATGGGATTATTCATAGTAGCTCGTGTGTTAATACACCCCCAACAAAATGGTATTGGGAGCGTAAAAACAAACATTTATTGGAAATTGCTCGTGCCCTCATATTTGCTTGTAATGTGCCAAAATATTTATGGGGAGAGGTTGTTCTTACTGCCACATATCTCATAAATCGGCTTTCCCAGTATATTGCAGTATGTTGCTCCACGTAATTTGTTGCTTCATCCTTTTCCCCACATCCACTCGTTTTCATCCGACTTGCCTCCATGTGTCTTTGAAATTATGTCGACACTTATGAGGAACCATGCGATCCGACATTAAGTCAAACATGTCCGGAGAACGATGGGTGCAAGTGGCATGGTGTACTGTATAAGTGTGTGGGATAGCCTCACTCTACGAGTTAACTTTTGTGATGAAAAAGACACAATAGATCTCAACAAGTGGTATCAAAGTCTCTGGTTGGTCAGCAGGGAGATGGATAGTGAAAGCTATAGATGTGGAGAATCTCATGGTGCTCATGAAAGGGTCAGTGGTGGTTCCTTGTGTCAAACGTCTTCAAGACGGGTGAAAGTGATCATGTAACATGTTCCAATGGAATGGCGGTCCAAGATGCCAACAGAAAAAAGTGTACGCGAGCAAAGAACACCAAATTGGGTGGTGAGTAATTCTTGATTTGAGAGATGAATAGTTCAACCCAAATACCATATCGGTAGTCTATTTCTTCCCGCACAATATCATAGGTAGTCTATCTATCAATAGGATAAATATCAATAGACTATACAAGTAGGATAAATATCAATTTATTTAATCTTTAATCGACTATACATCCACCGATAATGTCTAATAAAGAGTACAAATATCCATATGTACAAGTATGGATTGGACCATATATGAAGCCGCCATGGATGTAGTGGGTAGAAGCTGGATTGAACCACGTATCGTTAGACTCATCAATTTGACGTACCGGTACAATTTTAAAAATATTGATGAAATATTGATAAAAGAATAATATTTAGAATTACATAAAGATATAAAGGTAAATGGAAAGAAAAGTAAAATGCAAACAATTATACCACTAATGAAATCGCCAATACTATTGGCGTTTTATCATATGAGGTGGCACCTTTTGCCCCTATTCTGGAATTAATTGAAAAGAAGCCCTATTTTTGGAATTGTGATTTTGAATGGCCCCAAATGGGGGACGTTCTATGGTGCTGAGGGGGGTTTCAGCACCACCCTATAAGGGTGCTGAAGCCTCCTATAGCCATTGGATCAGATCTAATGGTGGGGAGGAAAAATAAGGGGCCCCAGCTCATTAAGGGTATAAATGGACAATTCACACACGTGCCAACCCACACTGATTTAGACACGCGATGAGACTGATTTAGACGTGCGATGTGACGGAAAGACAATAGCCTATATAAACCCCCCATCAGCCCTCATAAATGTGAAATTTGAATTCCCCCCTCTCTCTCTCTTTCTTTTTTCCCTTCTCTCTCCTCTTTTTTCGTAGACACACGTCTGGATTCCCCTTCTCTCTCCTCTTATTTCACAGACACATGTCTGGATTCCCCTTCTCTCTCCTCTTATTTCGTAGACACACGTCTGGATTCGAAGGATTAATACAGAGAATGCAGACATACGATGCCGATAAACCAGACGCAGCAACAGGTATGGGTCCGATTTGCTCTCGTTCGTCTCTTTGGTTATTGTGTTACATATAAATCGCGTACAATAGATGTATATGTCTTCTTGATGTCCTTTATACTTTGAGACTTGATCTTCACACGCAAATATGACGGAAGAGTAGACACAAACCTCAAAATACGTAAGATTCTACTTGTTTTCATGTTTTTTTGTTGAAATTTTCTGGATTTTTTGTTTTTCCATGTTTCTAACAAATTAGTCATGTTCTAATGAGTTATTTGTGTGCTTCCCTTGTTGTAGGTATGCCCGAAAGGTCGAAACTAGTTTCGTGTTCTTGGTTCATAGGTTCTAGGTTTGTTCCATTACAAACGTACGTATAAATTCATATTATTCTATTTCAAATATCATCAAGACGTACGTATTGATAAATACTAACGTTCGCAAAATATGTATGTGCATATATGACTTATCCAGGCACACGTCTAATATAACTGTAATATGATACATGCGTCTAATATAATCCAGACACACGTCTAAGTTATGTGCACCTACGTGTGAGTGCGTAATATTTGCGTCTACTTTATTCTGTGTTTGATATGCTTGAATTATGCGGGCTAAGTAGACGTGTGTATGCTTGAATTATGAGGGCTAAGCAGATCTAGGCATATTAGGAATCTAGACGAACGTATGCTTCAATTAATATATACATATGTCTTGGTTATAATAGACCAACATGTAGGGTGTTGCAAACACATACATATGCTTCAATCAATGTAAGCATATGTATAAACAACACATGCGTCTAATTTAATAAAGTGAGTCTGAAATGACATCAATCAACTCAAAAAAATAAAAATAAATAAATAAATAAACTATATAATCAAAAAGACAGCATCCTTTCTCTCTCTCATTTCAAAATTTGTATTTCAAAATTTCTCTCCCTTTCTCTCTCCCTTCCCCCAACAATTTTTTCTCAAATGTTTGAACTAACAATAGCTTTTGTGTTCATTTACACAGATTTTATACTTTGAGACTCGATCTTCACACGCAAAGATGACGAAAGCGTGGACACAAACCTCAAATTAGGTAAGATTCTACTTGTTTTCATGTTTTTTTTGTTGAAAATCTTTGGGTTTTTATTTTTTTCATGTTCTAACCAATTATTCATGTTCTTCCCTTGTTGTAGGTATGCCCGAAAGGTCGAAACTAGTTCCATGTTCTTCGTTCATATATTCTAGGTTTATTCCATTACAAACGTACGTATAAATTTGTATTATTCTGTTTCAAATACTCATCAAGACGTGCGTATTAATAAATACTAACGTGTGCAAAATATGTATGTGCATGTATGACTTATCCGGACACACATCTAATATAACTGTAATATGATACATGGGTCTAATATAATCTAGACAGACGTCTAAGTTATGTGCACCTACGTGTAAGAGCGCAAATACTTGCGTCTTCTTTATTATGTATTTGATATGCTTGAATTGCGAGGGCTAAGTAGACGTGTGTATGCTTGAATAATGAGGGCTAAGCAGATCTAGGCCTGTTAGGAATCCAGACGTACGTATGCTTGAAGTAATCTATACATATGTCTTGGTTATAATAGACCAACATGTCGGGTGTTGCAAACACATACATAAGCTTCAATTAATCCATGCATATGTCTTGAAAAAACATACATATGCTTGGTAATACAACGTCATCTTAATTAAAACAGATTTAACAAGGGGCGACAACGATGATTCGCTTCAGTTCAGGACAAGGAAATCAGCGAAGGCTTACTAAGATGCACATGCACATGAAACGGGTTTCGGGGTTCGCATCAATTACCAACAGAAGTATGAATTACACATGTATGAATTACAACAAACTTATGGACTAGCATACATATGGTATACATACGTCTGAATGCTAACAATGCGTCAAACTTACGTAGACGTACTTATGTATTAATAAACACATATGTATGAATTATATATAGACATACGCGCAACGTTTGAGTTAATGCTCTAATTGGTTGCACCATGTAACACATACTTCTAAATTACAACACATTGTGCCAGCTCTGGTAACTAACATAGACGTAAGTATGTAGTAATAGAAACATATGTATGAATTCTACATAGACATACACGCAAGGTTTGTATTAAAATGCTCTAATTGATTACATCATGCGTCTGAATTACAACTAAAATATACGTAAGTATGTATTAACAAAACATATGTATGAATTATGCATAGACATACGTGCAAGATTTGATTTAAAATACTCTAATTGTGCATCATACTCCGGACATGTTACACAGCTTCTGAATACCAGCAATGCATCTTAACAACGAGTTCATTGCACAAACACATGTATTAATTACACCAAACGTATGGACTAGCAGACATATTGTATACATACGTCCGAATGATAACAATGCGTCAAAGTTACGGACATCTGTCTCAAAGGCGTTGGAATAAACTTGTCAAAGTTACATATATACGTCTAAATTCTAAAAGTGCGTCAAAGTTACATAGACGTACGTATGTATTAATAAACACATATCAATTATACATAGACATACACACAAGGTTTGAGTTAAAATGCTCTAATTGATTACATCATGTATGAACTTAAGACAGGTGACACACATATGTCTGAATTACAACTAACATAGACGTAAATATGTATTAACCAAAACATATGTATGAATTATACATAGACATATGTGCAGGGTTTGTATTAAAATGCTCTAATTACTTGCATCATGTATGAACTTGAGACAGATGATACACATGCGTCTGAATTACAATTAACATAGACGTAAGTATGTATTAACCGAAACATATGTAGAATTACAACTAACATAGATGTAAGTATGTGTTTATTTATGCGCACGTCTATATTATCTATTCTTCTCAGAATGTAGCAAGAGTGATATCGTTAGATTCGTTGTTAAACAACGAAACTTTTGACGTATGAATTATTAAAAATGGATTTAAGATTAAGTAATTATGTTAAGTTTAATCATTAAATCCAAATTATGTGTGTGTAAACTAAGAGAAATTGTGAGTTGACATAAATTAATATATTTCTGCCACTTTTTCAGACTTCATGCGCAAAGACGAAAATACCCCTTTTACTTTTCTTCCCCAAAGGCCCCACGTCTGAATCATCTGAGCCGTTGGATCCATACGTCTCAATTAAAACAGACGTGGGCCGTTGGATTCACACTTCAGCACCAATTTGGTGCTGAAGTTTCAGCACCCCAGAATTTTCCCCAAATGGAAAAAAATCCGTAGAAGCTTTTGATCCACTCTAATTAACTAACTTATAAGATATGATTTTCACTCAACTTGGTGATAGCTTTCCATGGAGGCAGATCAGAGTCCAAGAATTTCTGGGTTTGGAAAGTTCCAAACCCTCTTCCAACCATTAGATCTAGTTTGACCCTTTGACCAATCTAATGGTTCAGATTTGTTAGGGGTATTTAGGACTTTACACAAATAAGTTAATTATTATATTTTATTTAAATATTTTTATTATTATTTTATTTAAATATTTATTTTTTATTACACGGTCATTTTAACCACTGTTGCCGTCATTTAACACACTATCGCCGGCGACCGTCTCGGCGACCATCTCGGCGACCATCTCCGGCGACCGTCGCCGGTGACTTTTTCTACGACTTTTTCCGACGATTTTTTCCGACGACTTTTCCGGTAATTTTTTCGGTGCCTTTTTCGACGAGGACTAGTTAACTAGTTAACCTTATTTTTAGGCCTAATACCCTCAGATGTCACGAACTATTGCATTATTACTCGCGTATATACCACGTAAGCCCTATCTGGAGGGCGTCACCAACTATTGAATCTTGTGTTCCAAATAACACGCCGTTAGATTTTAGACATTTCCGTTAACGACCGACAACTGATGTGGCAAGTCCATGTTATGTGGCACGGCCAGCGCACAAGGAGGAATAAGACCAGCGCCATGTCAGCAAAAAATAAAATAAAAAGAAATACACTTTAGTCGAAGCGCCGCCGCCGGAATATGCAAATTCGCCGACGAAGACTACGACAGCAAGGACAAGGAATCCAAGACCACCGCCAACGACAAGGTGAAGCGAAGCGCCGTCCTGGAAGCTCTCCTCGCGAAGATGTTCGCGGAGGTAACTTCGATCAAAGCCGCCTACGCTGAGCTCCAGGTGGCTCAGAATCGTAAGAGACGAGCTCGACCTGATCTCGCCTCAGGTGACGGTGATGCTCGCGGAGATTCAGGAGCAGCAGAGCTTGATGAAGACTTACCAGATCATGATTCGGAAGCTGGAAGCGGAGACGGAGGCGAAGTCGTCGGAGGTGGATTCGATGAAGAAGGTTTTGAAGGAGTGCGTTGCGTTTTAATCGGTCGATTGAGAAGAAATTGAACGCCAGCGGTCAGTTGCAGGGATTAGAGATTTCGAATTTGAATTTGAATCCGTCGCATTTCGTACAGTGTCTTCACTACGCTTTGAGATCTGTGAAAAGCTTCTGAAATTGATGGTCCGTGAGATGGAATCCGCCCGTTGGGACCTTGACGCAGCGGCGGAAGCGATCGAGCCGGAATTAGGGATTTCGATTTCTAAGCACGATGAAAGCTCTGAGGACTCCGACCACCACCACCACCGCTTCTAAGCACGATGAAAGCTCCGAGGACTCCGACCACCACCACCAGCAGTGCCGCCGTAGAAGAAGAACTTACGAAGCAGTCGTCGTCGATGTCGTTCCTGTTGTGGAGCTCGTAGTCGAAGCCATCGGGGACTTTGATGACCTTGGAAGGGTCACCGTCCTGGACGATGATGAGGTGGTAAGGCTGGAAGAAGGGCCTCCACAGCTCAAGGAAGAAGGGCCTCCACAGCTCGAGGCGACGACGGCGATCTCGGATTTCAGTTTCCGACGAAGAGAGGAGAAGGAGTGGAGAAAGAGAGGGAGAAGGGAGAAGAAGGGTTTTTTTATTTCATTAATTTTTTTAATTTTAATTTTTTATTTTAAGAAATTATTAAATGTTGCCAACTAGATTAGTTTGTACAGTCAGCTAACTCCGTCTAGCCACCTGTCAAGAAAAGCATCGAAAACTAACGGCATGTTATTTGGAACACAAGATTCAATAGTTGGTGACGCCCTCCAGATAGGGTATACGTGGTATATACGCGAGTAATAACGCAATAGTTCGTGACATCTGAGGGTATTAGGCCTTATTTTTACTATTAATTTATTAGCATGATTTTTTAATTTAGGCCTAATACCCTCAGATGTCACGAACTATTGCGTTATTACTCGCGTATATACCACGTAAGCCCTATCTGGAGGGCGTCAACAACTATTGGATTCTGAGTTTCGCATAACACGCCGTTAGTTTTCGATGATTTTCATGACAGGTGGCTAGACGGAGTTAGCTGACGATATAAAATAGTCTAGTTGGCATCCTATGTGGCAATATTTTATAATTTCTTAAAAATAAAAAATAAAAATAAAATTTAATGAAATAAAAAAAACGTTTCTTCTCTTCTACATTCTCCCTTTCTCTCTCCACTCTCTCTCTCCACTTCTCTCTCCTCTTTCACCTCCACTCTCTCTCACACTAACCCACCCCTCTGCAACTCAAACTAACCAACCCCCCCCTCTCCGATCTCCACACCTTAATCGTGGCCAACGGCGGCGTTTTCCGCGAGGCGGATGCCAGGTCGATTTTCACCCAATTGATGAGCGCGATCTCGCACTGCCACTGGAACGGAGTTGTCCACAGGGACGTCAAGCGGACAATGTTCTTTTCGATTCTTGGAACTCGGTGAAATTGGCGATTTTGGATCGGCCGAGGTGGCGACGGATGCGCTGACGGGAGTAGTCGGGACGCCGTATTACGTGGCGCCGGAGGTTTTACTGGGGTGGGAGTACGGTGAGAAAGTGGACGTTTGGAGCGCTGGGGTTGTTCTGTACATAATGCTCGCCGGATTCCCGCCGTTCCACGGGGAGACGGCGGTGGAGATATTCGACGCGGTGCTGAGGGGGAATCTGAGGTTTCCGATTAGGGTTTTTTCAGTCTGTGTGTCCTGGTGCGAAGGATCTTCTGAGGAGGATGCTGTGTAAGGATGTATCTAGAAGATTCTCAGCTGAACAAGTGCTTAGTAAGTTGCTGAAATTCAATTTCATTAAGATGGCGTTTGATTGGTAGATAGTAGACATGGCAGCGTGCTTAGTTAATCCAGAGATGGTCTGTAATAGTGTTGGTTTGTTGTTGCAGGGCATCCATGGGTGAAAAGTGGAGATGATTAAGTCTGGTATGTAGATAAGATGAAGGAGGAAGAGCTTTATGATTCTGATATAAGTTTTAGAGTTATGAGAGTTTGGTTAAGAGAGAAGAAGCAACTTTTTATCCTTCTTTTGTCTGTTTATGTTTAGAGTATGAGCCAGAGTACCACTAGTAATCAATCCTCCATTGAAGGCTGATGATGAACTATTGAGGTTTTGGCTGTAGACATAGCTTGCTTTACCCGCCGGCGGACAGCAGCCTTCCGTTCATTTCCCGTCGACGAACTGACCCTCAGTTTTGGATAGAGTGGTCGGATGGGTTTTTGAGTTGCAGAGGAGGTTGGTTTTAGTTTGAGTTGCAGAGGGGGTGGGTTAGTGTGAGAGAGAGTGGAGGTGAAAGAGGAGAGACAAAGGGAGAAAGGAGAAGAGAAGAAACGTTTTATTTTTATTTTAAAAAAAATCCCACAAATCCGTTTTGGGTGACATGGCGGGTTACTCAACCGACCCCGTGTATTGGACTATCCACGTAACCACATCATGCCAAGTCAGAAGAGGGGACTTAGACGGAAAATGAGTAAAACTTGACGGCGTGTTATTTCGAACTTCGAATTCAATAGTTGGTGACGCCCTCCAGATAGGGCTTACGTGGTATATCGCGAGTAATAACGCAATAGTTCGTAACATATGAGGGTATTGGGCCCTTTTAAATTTTTAATAAACTAGTTAACTAGTTAACTTGGATTTTTACCGTTAACTAGTTAGTTTAATGTTTTCCGGTGATTTTTCCGGCGGGGCTCCGGAGCCCGAACAAACTCGGGTTTGACTTTTCCGACGAGGACAAGTTAACTAGTTAACCTCATTTTACTAATAACTTGTTAACAATATTTTTGTATTGATAACTAGTTAACTAGTTAACCTGAGTTTTTACAGTTAACTAGTTATCAGATGTTATTTTGTTGATAACTACTTAACGAATTACCATGATTAGTTAATTGAATTGTTTGTTAACTAGTTATGTTATTTTTTAATTAGTTAACTAGTTAACTTCATGATTTAGATAACGAGTTAATTAGTTAACCATCTCGTTAACTAGTTAACAAGGGTATTTAACTAGTTAACATCATGATTGAGTAACTAGTTAACGAGATTATTAGTTAACTGTTATCTAATCGAGTTAACTAGTTTACCGAATCGATGTTAATCTAGTTAACCAATCGAGGTTAACTAGTTATCGAATCGAGTTAACTAGTTAACCAATCGAGTTAACTAGTTACCGAATCGAGTTAACTAGTTAACCAATCGAGTTAACTAGTTACCAATCAAGTTAATAGATAACTTATCGAACATCCGCCCCACTATTTTCAATCTCCCCTGTTTGAAATAAGGGGAAACAGAAAAAACTTCGTTGTTAGAAGATTTTCGATTCAAGCCACAAAACTAGTTAACTAATTATCGAACTAGTTAACACGTTATTGGACAATCGGTTTATAGTTGTTCAAATATTATTCCAACAATGTCAACAACATAAAATAATAGTGACTGAAATAATACTAAAAAATCAAAATATCTATAACTTAAAATACAGTGACTAAATTGTAATTTTTAATAATTATTAAAACTATTCTAAGCTTCAGCAAGTCGCCGCTTCCGTCGACCGCCTGCTCCGTCGGCCTCAAGCTCCGCTACACTCCGTCGACCTCCAATTTCCGATTCGTCGGCCACTGATTCGTCGGCCTCCAAGCTCTCTCTCCATTGATTCTCCGACCACCAAGCTCTCCCTCCCTTGATTCGCCGGCCGCCGTCACATCTGCTTTGTCTCGAATACCTCCACATCAGAAGCTCCGACGCCGGAACTGCTATGCCTCCACTGCCTCGCCGGCGCTATGCCAAGGTGGTTATCAGCGATTAAAGGTTGGCTGACGGTGGGAAGAGGGATTTTTGCGGCTGGATTTGGTTGTGAACGGGAAAGAAGGGCAAAGTCGTAGATTAATTGGTTTTATTTCATTTTTTCTAAATGACCGAAATGCCCCTCCGAATTTGGGTTTGGAATTGTTCTAGGATTAAAAATACTGGATGCAGATCCCCTTTTCCGCTTTCCATGGCTTTATGACAACCTAACATGGTATTCCTGGCCGACCTAATAAAAGTTTGGTTGTAAAATTGTATGTGGGTAAGACGGTTATCTTGTCCGAAGCGCCCTAAGTCTCCCAAGGTACATCGCAAGTCATATTAAAGGGCAAAAGTAAGCGTTTTAATATGAGTAGAGAAAATCGTAAGTGTGCCTACGCTGGGGGGCATATTGAGTTTAAAGTATATGGTGTAAGTTGTTAGATCATGTCTCATCAATGTTGAGACATGATCTAACAATTACACCATATTTAAAGTCCTTGGAATTTGGGCCGAGTCGTCTGTTTCATCAGACACGGGTTAGATATGATCTTGGGCGTTCAGCTACGTACAAAGAGTTGTGATCACCCTGAGCTCTAACCTTAAACGTTCAACTATGGGTGACCGTCGTTGGGCATTGACTACTAGTTCATGAACTCCCCCCCCTCACTGTGTTCCCCGTGTCATATAAGTTTATCACTAATCAGCTGAACAACTCCATAATATTATCTTCTGGTAGCTTCGCAACACCCTAAACTAATATCACATTAGATATTGTGGTTGGATATCCATTACGAAGGGCACTCGTACTGACAACAAACTACTATTTTTCCGACATTTCGAAGACGGAGGTGCAAATCTCGTGGAATTTAGAACTCTATAGTGAGTGTCCCTTAACTCGAATGTACTCAACTTATTCGAAACGAGTCAAGCAATTGCAAGAGATTTGATTCAAGATCACTCTGTCAAACTTGGCTCTTTACAACGGATTCACAGTTAATTACAATGGGTATCAAGATTCAAAGATTCAGTCTTTCCACTTGAAGCTCTCTGAATCGAATCAAGCTCTTCAAGATTCAGCCGCCGGGGGACTCATCATCTTCGTCAATCCTCCCACTAACATCTTGTTTTCTGCACTCTGTTTCGGACGACCTCCCTCTCTTCTCCATTGCCGGAATCCCCACCGCCGACAATCCCCCACCGGCGAGGCACCAAAAACACACAAATCAAAGTCAACGCCCCCGCCCAACAACTTCCCTCCTAGCACCGTCACCGCCACGCTGACCAACAGCAGTAGAAACATCACCAAAATGCCGTATTTTTTCCGTTCAGGCCCCGGGTCGGGTTTCCGGTCTCCCCGCCGTCGAGGGTTTGTTTCTGACTCCGAACCCAAACCCCGATGACATCGACGAGGAAGAAGTGTCGAATTCCTCTGTAATGGAATCGTAGTCTTCTTCCTCGCCCTGGACTCCGTCCGGGTCAACGACGGGACCCGGGTCGTGGAGTCGGAGCTCCGGTTCAGTGATCTCCGATCTTTAGACCGCGAGGAGTAAAATAGGTCGGAACCCAATGGACTTTATAGCGCGGGAAACCCCTTTCCTCTTGGAAAGACGAGGGTAGAATTCAGCCTCGTCGGATCCCCAATTCCCCGAGCTCCGGCGGCCGTAGGAAGCAGAATAATCGGAAACAGAGTGATCCTGGATTTCGTTTGAATCGGCAAAACCCATCTGCGGAAATCATGGGCCGGAAACATCTAATGAATTGTTCCTTGATCCAGTTCCTCTTCATTTTGGGTCTCTGGAAAGAGAATCAGAGAGATTGATTATATTGTTTATTGAGAAGATTGTGAGTTTATGAGTATTTTGGAATTGGGAAGTGAATTCTTCTTCTATTTATAGAACTAGAAGAACACCTAGCACCCGTTTTCTAATTGGCTACAATTTTACACGTGTCTCTACTAATTTCAGTGATTAAGTCCAGCTGGCTGGCTATTATAAATATAATAAGATATTTGAAATTTTTCATGAATTTTGGAACATAACTCACCAATTAAGTAATCGGTATGTCAGTACTCCTGAACCAGTGGTGGACACGTTGGCAGTACAATACGTGTACACGTGGCTATAAATAAACCATCCAAATTTGCCACATTTATGAATAGGGCCTACCTTAACATTTAACAATGTCGACCTCGATTTTTTTTTTCACTCATTTGAAAGTATGTCGATAGAGGAAGCATGCATTTAAGTAGTATTCTCTTTTAAAAAAAAAATTTGGTATTTCGCCTGACACGATCGGCGCAAACCATATGTTCGTGGATGTTTTTCTTTGGAGGAATTGGTGTAGGGTTAGGTGAGTGTAGAAGACTTTGGGTTTTTTAGCTATACGCTTGCTAACGCGCCTGTTCCTCGTACTTTCAATCTTGTGTGAAACCTAAAAGCAAGGGAAAAAAACCAAGTATTATAACAAGAGGGAGGTAAAGAGATGATAAGAAGATGAAGGAAAAGGTTTTAAAACACACAATTCTTTCCTGAACAAGAAAATTCCCTTTACAACGGCGCCAAAAACCATAAAAACTAAGAAAAAACTCTAAACATGAAAGAAAATTTTTAGAGAGATTGAGGGAGGTTTTGAAGAATGGTGTATTTTTATAATTGTTGCTAGCTACCGTTAGGGGCTCCCCCACCAGCGATGCGCAACCCGTGTGGGTGGCATTCTAACGCCAGCTAACGACTTATATACCCCAATGAGCATGATGTTCATGTGGCTCTCGCCTTTTCCCAAAGGTGAAATTTCTGTGGCTGACTAGGTGCATCATACTGACCGATAATGCCTTGGGCAATCTGTCACATTGGGCTAATTACATGCATGTTTTTACTTTTTACATTTTACTATTAACAGTACATAAAAATTTAAAAAAAAAACTATAAAATTCCAAACCTCCCATTATCCATTGCCGACTCTATTCAAAAAAATGCAAACATCCCTATGTACTGTCATGGTATGGTGGTAATTTAAAACTACAATTTTCTTTGATTTTTTATCGGTACATGGATTGGAATGGACCATAAAAAGAAGCTACGTTTGTTCGAATAGGACCACCATGGATGTATGGGTGAAGCTTTTTATCAGCTTAATTTAAAAATTACAAGATATGATTTCAATCAACTTGATGATAGTTTAATGGCTTTATAACAAGTAATATGGAATCTGATCCGAGACCATGCTGCACGAGGTAGTTTAAGATAATTTTTGTAAGGTAGGTCTGGGATCCAGGGCGATCTGTCACCCTTTTCGTAATGAATGATGACTAGGGCTTAGAGACGACGATCTAACAAGTCAACTATGAATGGTTATGATCATTCCAGCCAACAGTGGCACTAGGGGGGGCCACTTGGGCCTTTACCCGGGGCCTTGGACCCAAATATAAATTTTGTTACTTTTTGTACAAAAATTTTTGGGCCCTTTGATTTTATGTTCGGGCCCAGTTAACAGTTTTAAAAAAACCCAAAAGTGGTTGGGTTATTATTGTTGAAAAGGTTCCAATGATCTGGTTTTGAAAGATGACCAAATTAAACGATTACTAAGGCGTGCATCTGGCCCGTACTGGCTCCAACCTTAGACGTCCAAACGTTAAAGTGGGGGGTACTTTGGGGCCTTTGGGCTGTTCTTTTTTGATGTTGACTACCGGCGGTTGACCGATATCTATTAGGGCATCACTGTGGAAATAAAATTGTGAATTTACTATTTTAAAAAATTATATACAACCATTGAGTGGTCAAGTATAGTACTATTTCATTGAAATTCAAATACATAAATTTCGATTATTTTGACGGAAAAGAAAAACAAGATCTCACTTATTAAACGTGCATATAAATTTATCACTAATCGTTGAACAACTCCACTAATCATAATGTGGATAAAATTTAAAATATTTATCAAAAACTAAAAAAAAAATATAATGTACAAATTGTAAAAACTAAGGATAATTTTCCAATTTGTGGGCCCTTAGGTTTTAAAAGAAAATTTGGGGGTTTAATTTTTAAAAGATTGTGTGCTGATCTAAAACATTTTTTGGTCAAGGGAAGGGGTGCAGCCCCCTTTTAATTTTTAAATTTCAATCAGAGGGGGAAAAACATTCCACAGGAGTCGTTCCAAAGGTAAAAAACGGCCCTTTCCCTTAATTAAAAATCAGTATAAATACCATATCAAAGATGCCCAGGGGGGAAAGGGAAATTTCACACTCTTTGCCTTCTCTAAAAATGGGGGAACTGATTTCCCCGTCCCTCTGGGGATCTCTCTTTTGTGGAGAGTCCTCTCGTGCCGAAGGTTATGCTGATCTAAAAATTAATACAAGAATGGGGCCCAAAAATATCCCCACATTTGTTTTATGAATTTTCCCTTTAATTTGATTAAGAAACCATAATGCATTATTTTTCTATCCAACGCGTTAATAAAAAATTAACAAAGTTTTTTTTCTTCGATGAAGCTTCCCTACAATTGGGTTTTGGCAATCGGGTTTTTTCCGGGGGAAGTAACCTCTAGGGTTTCTAAAAGGGCTTTTCCCCCAAATCCCAAATTTCACACGGAGATTGCATTCCAGAAGGGAAATATAAAAAGAGGGAGCTATGCTTTCCGGGGGGAAAAGAGGACTAGTCTTTGGCAATCGTGATACAGACCGGGGGAATTTAAAAAACATTGTCTCGCAGGTTTTTTCTCACCAATAAGTAGTACAATTTCCCGGCTTCAAACCGTATGGCAGTCTATGGTGCCAGACAGAGGGTTTCGATTTTTAGGGAAACGGGGGGGGACTTTCGCTAATTTTTTAACACACGTCGACCTACGACGGGGTTTTTGGGGAAAAGGGGGCTGGGTCTTTGATGGAGCCGTTTTCTACATAAAAAAAGGAGGGGTGAACACCCGACCGGTCGAACTAACATGGGCCACTTTTGGGGTTTAGGGGGCACGCTTTTTCCTGCGGTTTCTACTCGGGAAAATGGGGGAAGCCTTGGGGAAATTTTTTCGGCCAGGGTTTTTTGAGTTGGGTGTGCGGAATATGGGGCCTTATGGGGCGCGGGGTACATGAATTAGGGGCATTGGACGTTCGGTTTAAACCCTTGAAGCGAGGGGAAAAATTAGAACAAGGGTGGTTTAAAAGGGTCGGTGAATTTTCCCTTATGAAACTGCCGAACTTCGCTATTTTTTGTGGGGAGATTTTGGGCATATCGTTTGCTACTGCGAGGTGTCTTCCAAGTCCCGGGGCAGAAATCTTGTATGTGGGAGGAGAAGCTTCGGGTGTTCCCCCGAAAGGCCGTGCACGCCCGGGGGGTAAATACTTAATTTCCCGGGCTGACACAAGCAGTGGCGCGTAAGGGAAGGGTCGAAATGTCAAGTGGGGGGGACGGGGGAGCACGACCGACCAATCAAACCCGAGGGATGACAACCCCGGGTTTGGGAATTTGGGGGAAAACCCACAGTGCAGGAATGATTGTGGCACACGGGGGGACTGAACTTTTAAACGTGAAAAAAAAAACCATTACAGGGGATGTCAAAAAAAAACGTAGGGAAACAACATCACCTAAGGCATGGAGGGTTTTATACGGGTTCGGCGAGCAAACCCAAAATCCCTAAAAAGAAAAACGAAAGTCCCAAAAACTCGGGCAGGGAAAGGCCCTTTCCCTGAACAGGGGCTACCAACAGCCCTTTAATTTTAAGCTGGAACTGCAGGATGGGCCAAAACCCGGGGAGTTCTGGGATTAAATGAGCTATACGAGGGTCATAGGCCGGATTTAATTTAATTGAGACTTTGGTAAATGGTGAGAATGGAGGTTTTTACGTAGCAAATGGTTTGGGGGGGTTTTTTCGGGGGAAATGCAAGGAATAGGGGGAGGGGGGGGGGGCAATTTTTTGGAAGGGATGGCAAAACACCCTTCTAATTCAAAAGGGAATTACATTAACTTGGAGTTTGGGGACGAGGAAGATGGAAAATTCTGCTAAGGGGGTTCTATGGATTGGGGGGCCGTAGCGTCGTAAGATCAGGGGACTGTAGGGGAAAATCAAATCATCGGGGGGTGCATGTTTTCATGGGTGACTTTAATGACCTTCTCCATGGGGTCAAAAAAAGGGGGGGCTAAGGGCACCCCAGCTTTTTTTTGCAGGGGGGGGTTTCCCCTTTGGGGCCGTGTTGGAAGGGGGTTAAAGTTTGGGACTAGAGGCCCTTAATTTTGGCATCGGGGCGGGAGGAATAAAAAGGGCGAGGACGGCTGGGACGGCTAGGGGAATGGGGAATGGCTTTGAAATAGAGGATCCTCTAAAAAACTAACACGATATCCGATCATACACCATCCTGTTTTAATCCCAAAAAGGCGACCGACAAGGGCCCATAGACGTACGTTTTTTTACGATAACTGCGGACCTTGAGGATGATTTTCGTTTCGGGAAGCCTTTAAATCCTGGAAGGGTGTAGAGGGGAGGTTTGCTTGCAACTGGACCTGCAATCCAAAGGGAAGAATGGAGCAGGGTTTCCCGATGAAATTTCGAGGGCAAATTAGAGATGGACACAAGCGGCTGGGGGAGCTGAAAGAAACGAAGTGAGAGAGGTTTGGAGGGAGTATAAAAGAGTGCCTGTAGGGGCCCACTACGTTGCGGGAAGAAAAAATTTTTATTGGCGTAACGAGCAAAAACTTTGGCTTGGGGAGGGTGATCGAAATACTAAATTTTTCCACCTTCCCCATGGGGGAAAAAGGGAAACTCGACAAAAATTTAAAGGGGATAAAGGAAACGGCTACGACGAAGACATTTACAAACCCACCAAGGACATACTTCATGAATTTTCTCGGCAGGAGACTGTATCCAGGGCCGGGTTAACAGGGAATGCGGAGAGATTTTTGAGGGGTTTAAGCGCCTGCGGGATAGATTCAAAAAGAGAAAAATCGGCGTCCCATTTTTTTAGCAGGGAACCCCCGCAAAAAGCCCGGGGCCAGATGGCTTGACCCGGGTTTCTATCACTTTTTGGGGGCTGTCGGAGAGGAAGGGGCGGATAAATGCATAGCTGGTATCTGGCGAACCCAAAGAGAGGTACACCAAATGATAAAATTTTTAATTTCCCAAAAAAAATTTTTTATTTTTTCCAAAAAATTGAGGACTTGCGCCCCATCTTCTTGCAATATTTTGTATCGTATTATCTCGAAAACCCAATAGCTAAAAGGTTTTAGAAAGATTCTGAGGGGTGGGACCGGGCAATCTTTATCCAAGGGCGGCTTATCAAGTTAAAATTTTGATCCCCTTACGAGTCGCACAATCCTTACCAATATTACTGCATGTACGTTTTCCTATCCCAACACCTTGTCGATGATTTACAAAGACGATTAAACTATTTTGGTGGGGTATGGAGAGAGTGACGGAAGTAGAGGATTTCTCATGGGATGAGATGGGAGGAGATTGTGCGTGAGGAAGGAGGAGGGGGGGGGCATGGGGTTTCGTGGATCTTCATGGGTTCAATTAGCGCTACTTGGACGCAAGGTTGGAGATTGCTATCCAACCCAGTTTACTCTAGTTTCAAGGATCTACAAAGCTAAAATATACCCTAAGGGTGATTACCTATCGGCAGACATGTGTTCTAAGCCGAGTATGTTGGCGAGGTATCCGAGCAGCTCAGCAGTGATGTGGTAATGGGATTCCGATGGAAGTTGGGTGATGCAGAAGAAGATGATTATGTTTGGGGGGAAACTCTTGCTGCACACGGAGGAGGACAGATTCATACGTACTCCGTATAGCATGGAGCTACATGGCTTGAAAGTTGAGTGATCTATTTATTCCTGGCCTTTTGGAAGGGCCGTGGGAACATGTTGAAGAGATTTTTGTTGCTGGGATGCTGAAGTATTTATTATCTATTCCTTGCGGTCGTCGTTGAGGAGGATAGACGAATTTGGGGCTATACGAAAGACGGAAAGTACACGGTTGGGTCGGGAATATAGAGTAGTAATGGAAAAGCTCGACTGACCGCACTCACCTCCGAAGAGTTGGAGCTGGAAGAAACTTTGGGAGCTGAAGGTACCGTCGTGAGGTAAGGTCATGTTATGGAGGTTGGCCAAATCAATTTTACCAACAAGAGGGGGTTGTAGGCAGAGGCATACACGTGGCGGGATGAGTGTGGTATTTGGAACTCGACTTAGAGACTCAGTGGATCTCTATATCTCTGTGCCTTTGCGACAGAGTGTTGATCTTGTTGGCGCTCCGTGATGACGTCGAGAAGCTTCGAGACAGTGCCGAGTCATTTGCGATGGTTAATGGGGAAGCTATCTCAAACCCTGTCGAGCACAAGCTCAGACTACTTGTTGCAGTCCTTTACGGTATTCTGGAAGAACGGATACAAAGCAGGTCTGGGAGAACGGAGAGGCCCCCCCTTTTGTCCGTAGTGAGGAACGCGTGGGTCGGCCCGGGAGTGGCGTGTGTGAAACCCCAAAAAAGAACTAATTTAACCACCCTCGGACGAGGTATAGGGTGCGGGAAAGGGCATCCACCCAAAAAGAGGAGAGCTGGAAGTGCAATATAGACGGAGCTATCTTTTACC
This sequence comes from Linum lewisii, assembly GCA_034768395.1. Lineage (NCBI taxonomy): Eukaryota > Viridiplantae > Streptophyta > Magnoliopsida > Malpighiales > Linaceae > Linum > Linum lewisii. The sequence continues at coordinate 50,973,369 of CM068304.1, forward strand.
TCCAACACTTACACGGAGCAGGGGATGGTGTACCGAGAAGACATGGGACGGGTAGTGAAATACCAAAGCCAAGACGTTCATGGATGCCCAGGTTGCTTTAGAACTTTGTGAAGCAATTGCTTGATAGAGGCCATCCGATGGTTAAAAGATGAAAGGAATGCACCAGTTCAACTCGAGACAAGATGCACAGGTAGTAGTTTGGCACGGCGAGGGCTGATACAGTGAATGATGAGAAGAGTTTGGGGATGTTGATCCAGCAATGCAAGACTTAATTGACACCCTCGATGAGATCGGCATGTTAGGAGAATGTAAGTTACGAGCTGCTCATGTACTTGCTAGGCAGTCACGAAAACTTAGTTACCGCTCTACTATAGGAAGTAGCTCCTCCGATTTGGCTTGGAAGATTGCACTTCATTGTATTTGTTTATGATCTTAGCATCATAATACTTGACGAGCTCACTTCAAAAAAAAAAAAAAAAAGGATTAACTGTTAGACCTAAAGATTAATCAGGCATTACTTTATTCACTTGGTGTAACGCTTTTCAGCTACATAGTTTAATTATATAGGACTTATAGTTTTGATGAGCTTTATTTGTTTATAATCTTCTGATAGGAGGAAATTTTGAAGGAGTGATGTTTCGATCCCTAACCTTATTTAGGGCACATTCTCCTTGTGAAAATTACTGACTTTATATATCAAATTTTGATCTTTTAAGTTGTTCCCGACAGGCAGGCTAGGGGTTTCGGCCGCCTATGTGATTAGTGTCAGAAAATTTGCATCCCAATAACCGAAAAGTGTTAGGAGATGATTCTGGATTAATCTTGTATTGTTTATAACATGGTGACATATTATTCGCGATTTCTCATATGCAAGCAAGAAAGATATTTGATGATACCTTGCGAATCAACACGTAGGTGTGTTGACATTGTCTGAAGTATGAGAAAACTATTGTGCAGGTTATATTGCGGAATTTGTTCACTTTGTGGTTAGTATTTGGGGTAGGTAGTTTTACTTTCAGAGACTTCTGTCATGGATCACTACTCAACTTAAAAAAATCTACAGACCCCACAAGACTTTTGTATGGGATTGCGGTTAGTACACTGCAACATTCTTGAGTTAGTGTCACAACAAACTATATTAGAGAGTTATGGCTACTAGGCTTCCTACTATACGATGGGGCGCCTAATAAACCTAAAAATAAACTTAGTTACCTTTAGAATGAGTGTCCCCTTACCTCGAATACTTTAGTTAATTTGGACTAGTAAGCAACCACATGAGGCTTAATCGAGATAATTTTGGGCGCCAGTTTTAAAATAACTAAATTATCAAACGTGAAGTGTGTGTTCGATCCAAAGGTAACGAATAATTGTAACAACATATGAATCAATTATCAAACTCCGCCGACTCGGCTCTTACAATCGATTCATAGTAACGTCAAATGGATAAACAAAAAGATTTCATTTTGCCACTTGAAGCTCTCTGGAATCGAATCAAGCTCTCAAGATTCAGCCGGCCTGGGTGACTCATCGTCTTCATCCGTCCACCCACTAACATCTCTGTTTTTCTGCACTACTGTTTCCGACGACCTCTTTCTCTTCACCCTTGCCGGAACCCACACCGCCGACGATCACCCAACGGGCGCGAGGCACCAATTTACACACAAATCAAAGTCAACGCCAACGGCCCAACCAATTCCCTCCTAGCACCGTCACCGCAAACATACCTACAGCAGTTAAAATCATCGCCAAATCTCGGATCTTTTCCGATCGGGTCCCGGGTGGGTGTTTTCCGGGCTCGTCTCTTCCGCTGGTTGACGGCGTTTCCTTCTCCGAACCCGAAAACAGACGTCGTCGGACGATGAAGAAGAAGGAAACAACCGGTGACCCGAACTCCTCCGTGATGGAATGTACTCTTCCTCGTCCGGTGGATCCGTCCGGGTCAACGAAGGGACCCGAGTCGTGGGAGTCGGGAGCTCCGGATCCGCAGTTTCCGATCTTTAGATCGCGACGGACTGAAAGAGATCGGAAGCGATCGGACTTTATAGCGCGGGAAAAGCTCTTCTCCTGGAAAGACGAGGGTTAGACATCCGCCTCGCGGATCCCCATTTTCTCCGAAGCTCCGGACTCAGGCGAAACGAGGCAATCGGAAACAGAGTTGATCCAGGAATTCCATACCCATCATCGAGAATCATCTCTTCCAAGTGAAAAACCAGGTCGGAAACACGCTCAGAAACTTGTTTTTGATCCAGTCTTTTCATTTTCGAAGGGAAGAAACAGAGAGATTGAGATCAGATTAGATGAGATTTGTGAGATTTGGGTATTTTGGATTTGGAGAGACTTCGTCTTCCTATTTATAGATGAACAACCACTAAATTAAGCAGCTTGATTTTAAATGGCTTAAGTAAAGTGTTATTCTCCACTGAAATATCTCATGAGATATTTCTTCCGTCATTAAACAACTGTTCACGAGATAAGAATCTAGGTTGTGCCAGTATTACTCTGAAAAGACGAACGTGGGTAGAACAGAACCATCCAAAATAGCGAAATTATCAAAGGGCCTACCTTTGCTGTTCACGCGAGACTGATAAGTTGAATTTCTGTAGGTGTCTATCGACCTCGTTTTCCGTGTACTAAAATGGTTAAAGTGTGTAGTGGACAAAATAGTGAGATTTTACTAGGTTTGGCTTGTGAGTTTCGAACAGCATGGCGACGGGCCATATAATGGGCTTGTTATATTAGCCTCTCTAGGGACCATGGACAATTTCAGTTATTGGGTTGAATCAAGAAAAGACCCATATCTGCAACTATTGAGTTGTAGTCCGTCAAAATGATCTCGTCTTGATTACCTTTGTGAGTACTCTTTGTGGTAGTCTCCTATAGGATCCCCTTGCCTATGTGGCCTACAATCATCCTCTTGTACTTATTGACGATTGTACGTATGACTTGACTACAAAAAAAATTGACCTTTAGCTTACTGTTAAAATTAGAACGACTGAAAAAGCAGTAGCAAATAGTGGTGTGGCCTAATCGTATTTTTTCGAGACAAATTACTACATGAAATAGGTGATTGCCGTAGCAAATACTAATTATTTGCTACTGCATTTTCACGGACGTTATTAATTTTGTAGTAGCTAAGGAAATTTTTTTGTAGTGTTGGATTCATGTCTGTTGTGTATTAGGGGTCAAGTTGTTCGTTATTTTCTATAAGTATGTAATATAGAATCAAAGAGTCTCTAGTTAAGATGATCTTGTTTCTTCGTTGTGGAGTAATAACACTGGTAGTAAATCACGTTATTCTTGTGTGTTCTTCTTGATTAGTTAACACCACGCATTCTCTCCCTTCTCCTCCTCTCCTCTCTTGTACTCCTCCTTTACTTTAATCCAATCCTACTTTGTCCTCGTACAATCTCCTTCACCTCCTTCTCCTAATAACAGTACCACGTTTCAAAAAACAAATGGTATCATCACCAGAAACCTAATTCGTGACTCTTACTTCTCCGTTACAATCTGGTATAGTACGTGTTTTCGATTATCAACCAACCAATTATGTTTGGAACTTAACAATTGGTAACCTATTACTAAGTCTTAGTATATTCTCCCACTACCTATGAACTAACTCCTTCCTTTGGTTCATGGCACACAAGGCTTCTAACTCCTAAAACAAAGGTGGTCTATTATTATTCCACTTAAAACAAACTAATTCTATGATTCTATCGACCTCGTTTTTTTCATCTCTTTTGGGAAGTATGTCGGTATGGTCGAGTATGCATGCAATCGGGGTCCAGCTTGCGGATAAGGAAGTGAGTTCCTTGATCATCAAAGAAGGGTATTATAGGTATTTTCAAAAATGTTGCCAGAACCTTCAACTGTCGACGGACCTCCGCCTTCGCCGTCGCCGGACCTGCCGCCTCTCCGCCGTCCGCCGCCGGATCTCCGCCGCCGTCGCTGGACCTCTCGCCGCGCCAGATCTACGCCGACCAGCTTGCCGCACTACCCCTAGTTAGATAATTTATATATTAAAAAAAGTGTTGTGATGTGATTCGAAAATCATGACCCTCTCAATGTAAATATTAAAAATCCTTCCACGATGACAACTTAAGCATTAGTGATTATTATATAATAATAAAATTCTCTTATTAAATAGATGTACATTGTTTGTAAAAAAATATGCACCGAGTACGAAATATGTGTACACTAGTATATAAAATAGGTGTGCACGTGTGCGTTGTTCACATGTACACACATTACATTATTAAGTAGTGTGCAACATTGATTTTTATACAAAATATGTTCACACGAGTACGAGTATATTGTACTAGTAAAAAATAAAGTGTGCACGTGTACGAATAGGTGTTACACATTTATAGATGTTGCTACTAAGATAAGTGTTTACGTGTTGTAAACAATGTAAGTACATAAAGTGTACGTGTTATAAAACGGTGTACCACATGTATGTATACAAAATTGTGTATACTTGTAAAAAATAAGTGCTGCACGTGTATACGTGTTATACATAACAAACTGTAAGATATAGTGTAAATGTGTACAAAGAATGTGTGCATGTGTACACCGTGTGTAATATCTACAAGATACGTGTTCACATATACAAAAATGTAGTACATAAACGTGGGCGTGTATTAAAAAACGTGTACACAAAACCATGTATAGAAACATGTCCACATTGTGTACGAAAAATCTTCTGCAAAATGAGTCAAGTTTATGTACAAAAAGTGTGTACACATTAAAAACGAGTACGGAAAGCGTCACCGAAAAAATTTCCAGAAAAAGGGCCCGACGACGGTGGTCTAGTGGCCAAAAATTTTTTCGAAATCGGAGCTCGATCGTCACAAAAATTCAACGGAGATGTCGCCCGGAGATCCGGTCGCCGGAGTTTGGTCGCGGAGCTCACGGTCGCGGAGTTCTCGTGTCGCCGGAGCTCCAGTACCGGCTATTTTCACTTGAATAAAAAACTAAAAGTAATTAAAAGTTAAATAGGGGAAAATGACCGCTCTTTTACACCTTTTTAATTTAAAACCATTAGATCTGGAAAAAAATAATAAATGGTTGAAATTGTTCGTTGACACTATCAAAGAAGCTAATTTTGTTTGATTGGTAAGTGGACTCAGGCAATCATATATCAAAGTATTAGCAAGTGATTATGGATTCTATTTATAAGGGAAATTAGCATTTTACCCCCTCCACTTGGCCAATTAAAAAAACAGACCCCTAATACTATAAAATCGCTCACTTGTACCCTCCTACTTTGTCCACTATGCCTGTATGGGCATTCCGTTCCAACTTTAGTTTCTTGATGTTAATTGATTGCGCCAGATTCACAGATGTAACATCCCCGCTCAACAGGACGGTTTGGAAACTCAAGATCGGTAGGCTAGGGTACTGGAATCAGTGCTCTAGCTCCCCTGAGTTTTGGGTCATTCGGGTTTAAGTTGGGTCGAAAGTTGCAAGAGGGGGAATGGTGATTGCACCAAAAAGTGCTGGATTTTGGTGCCCTAAGTGCGCAAGCGCACTTTTAGAAGTGCCAGAGCACTTTTCAATTTAATTCAGCAAAACTTTCTGGGCAGAATATTCAAAATTGTGCGCCTGTTTGGGGTCAATGTGCGCCGGCGCACATTTTTGAATGCCAGTGCGCACTTTTCGTGCATAAAAGGCGGATTTGAGGAAATTCACAACTTCTTTCCCCTTTTCTATCTCCACGAAAAAACCATTGACGGAACGTTCGAGCGGACCAAACTTCGAAAAGGGTGATTCGGGAGCTGTAGAGGTCTCGGAATTGAGTTTCCGTTTGTTGCTAATGGATTCGTTAGCGACGAGGAAGAAGAAGAGATCGCTAATCTCTATTTTGGGTTTTGGGTGCAGGGCGTGAGCAGTACGGAGGGTAGTAGTGTTAGAGCTACGTTTTGGTGTTGGAAAATCGAGTTTCTGGAGAATAGAAGACGTTTAGAGCTCGTCTTCTATTCCAGGTGAGGGGCTTAGCGTTGTGTAAGTAGTTTGGACAGGTGAGGAGTTCCAATTGGACTTAGAACAAAAACTAGGTTATGCTGAAAATATTGAGCGTAAAAGGGGGTAAACTGTTCTGTGAATGTACTTGATTGTTTATTGATGATTGCCGTGGTTGATTGTGGTGTTTGATTGCTATGATTTGGGGTTGGGTGTGACTGAAAGTGTATAAGTAATGGATTGACATAGAGATGAGAATTAGAGATGTTGGGAAATGAGTGCGGGTGCTAGATATTATGAATTGTTGGTTGTGGATGCGGAGAGTTTGCCTGCAATGTGGGGTGTCGCTCTGAAATAAGAGGAACAGGTGGGTTGACCCATAGACTCATTGACATGGCCTCCCCTGTATTGCAGGTGGGGGTGGCCGGGTGAGCTAGCCGGTTACCTTTGGTTGATTGTAAGTGTTGTATTTGTGGTCGTGGCTGGGCGTGGTACCAAGGGATTGTACTGAGAGAAATGTGTACTGTGATATGAATGTTTTTTGGATGATGTGAATTGTGCTGGTGAGAATGAGCTGTGGATGAGTTGGATTTTTGGTGTTGGTATTTGAAGGTCAAAGTAGAACCTGAAGGAGCCCACATTACCCCACCCGAAATACATTGTGATCGAGTCGAATTCACTGGGGTGAAGCCCATGACGGGAGGTCATGGTTGTTGATATCTACCGAAATGGAAGGATCACAATGGGTGAGTCGTGGATAGCTGTGGAGGAAGGATCCTGAAGGGGATGCGTCGTGTTAATCTCCCTTTATGAGGGGAAAAGATCCTTGCGGGATGTGTGTCGATGGATGATTTTGGCCGGCGTGGGGTGGTGTGGGACAACTCCTTGGCGCCTAAATAACTCACTAGATATATGCTGTGAATGTTTGTGTGCTTGTGGTTGTGTGTGGTAGTGACTTGTTGATGGATGTGTGTGTATGATGCGTGTGTGTGCCGTGGATTGATGTGTAATTTGTGTGATTCTATTGGTTATGAAATTGTGCTTGTGAGAACAAGAACTGACCCAACGTGGATTCACCTAGACTGCTTTAGGGAATTAAAATATGGATAAGGGGTTGGGTTTGGTTTCATTGTTGGATGTTTGTGCGGAGTTGGGGAGTCCATAGAGGTAGGACAACGTGTAGGTAGGCCCAGTGGGTTCACTCAATTTCAATAGGAGAATAGCTTCCTTTTTCCCCTTTCAGGATCTCGTGGCTAGTAGAAGGTAGCTGTGGAGTTGAGTTCGGTGGTTGATTTCGTGAAGTTCTGACGGAAGCCATGAGGTGAAAGACTTGGGATTAGCCGGAGTTTGATTTCGGTTAATTTCAGTTGACATGGGTTTGGGGGGGTTTTTATGTACTTTTCTGGTTATGGGGGGAATGATTGGAATTGAGGGGATTTATGATGGTTTGGATTTTTGATAGTACCGGATTCAGTTTCACGTTGTTATGAGGCTCTTATGTTTCTGTTGGTCTTTCTGATCACCGCCAAATTTCATGCTTTACCCTTGTTTTCTTACTCTGGTTAGTACCTTGGGACGGTTCAACCACGGGTGTTCTCGGGTTGTTTCGGAGCGTGGTGATACAAAGAAGGCGTCCCAATCATTTTTGGAGGCCCTGTTCTAAAAGTTGACGTGGAAAAAAAAATAAATTAGAATCAATATTTTTTATTAAAACAAAATAAAAAATTAAAATTATTATGATAAAATATTTACGAAATATTTTTATGGGACAAAAATGAGATTGAGCTCTTTAATCTTTATATCTTCAAAATTTATTCACAATCACCACATTGCTATATCCCTTTAATCTTTCATATGTCATTCTACGCACATAGGCTTTCAACAACATAACTAAGAAAAAACATCTATGAGAAACTAGATATCAATCACAAGAAGACCCCAAAAATTTCAATTACTATGAGTTTGCATTATTGACCATGCATACCACGTCATTTTCACATCCAAAATAGGACTAATGATAGTTGGTGAAATGAAATATATAAGTTTGAGGTATTTGGTGAATAAAAAATTGTTTGTGGTGAATGTGAAGGGAAATATTAGTTTAGTGGTGTCTTGTGTATTTTACTCATTAGTGATCACGAAAATTAGGCCCCAAATAAACTGTCTCCTAATTATTTTAGTTAAGCTGTTGATGATTCGAATATATTTTAGAATCATTTTATTTATTCAGTAAAAAATTGGTAGTTTGAGCCAAATATGAGGCACCAAAATATTTGAGGCCCTGTGCTGTAGGTCTTGCCCGAGCACCTAGGGTGAATGGAAACCCCTCTGCGCATTCAGGAACACCACGTTAGCTCCAAATAGCCATGCATTAATAGCCTTGCTAAACGATGTTTTATGAGTATATAAGTATATATAATTAGATAGCATGTAATCGACTAGTAAAATGTGTGGTTTTAAAATCCTTCGTTTTTTTCACCATACTCTTCTTTGATCCCCTCCCTAGCCAACTATTCATCTCCTCCTCCGATAACTCTGTTTTTTTTGGGGTGGATGTATCCGGATTTAATGTCACGAAGACTAAAGTTGAAACGGAAGGACCAAAACAGCAAAGTGGAAAATTTTTACGAGGGGGTGAAATGATGATTTATAGTATAGGGGGTTTTTTGGTTAAATTGGAAAAAATTTAAAAGGGGGCCAAAGTGAAATTTTTCCCTATAATTAAATAATTTTGTTATCGTGCAAAAAGAACATAAAGCCAAAATTTGGGCGATCCAAACTTTAGTTTAGTTTGAATGGCTCTAATTCAGATTTTTAAAATTCGATATGGATGAGAAAGTATTCTTGGGTGAGATCAGAAAAATTGAATTTGGACTCTTTTTAAAAGGGTCGGCGGGTTCACCCAGTAGATTTGTAAGCCTGGAAAGGGGGGATCCAGTACCTACATTCTAAAAAAAAGATTTCTTTGCTACTCTAAATTAAAAACATTATGAAAATGCAGAGCAAAATTTTTTATCTTTTTTGACGGCAAACCTTTTGTATGTAGTGATTTTTTGTGGCAAATACTATTTGTACAACGGGGATAGTATTTGGGTAAAAAAAAACACTACATAAAATAGTGATTGTGTTGCAAGAGATCAGTTTTTTCTATTTTTTTTTTCATTCTGTTGTAATTTTTGAAAGTAAACATTTGTAGGAGTGCGTTTTATTTGTCCGACCCCGAAATCAGACCTATTACCCCAAAAATGAAAACCCCCCCTGCCAAGCCAACTAGGATTTTTTAATTTTCAAAAGTAGCGATCCAGTGGGGGGACATGAGGGGGTCACCTTCATTTTATGGATGATATCAATAGTTTTTCATCCAAAAAGAGAGTGACCCCCTATGCTAAAAGGGCCCCGACTTTAAATACGACAAGGGGCCCCAAAATTGTTCATTTTCAAATGTTATTAACAGGGAACATTCTCTCAATACGCCTATTACCACTCATTCTTTCCACCCCCTTAGTCTTCTTGAGCTCTACTATTTTTAAACCCTTTTTTCGAGATTTGTAGTTGAACAAGGACCCATCCGAAAACATCGCCCCCAAGCAATTGACCTTATACCTTAACCTCTTTTTTCATCCAAGCAATCTAATCAAAGGGGGAATATCTAGATACCAAATAAGTAAAGCAATGTTTTTTCCTAAAGAAAATGAAGATTTCAAATCGAGATCATGATATTGTATGATACAATCTATGTCAAATGATGTTGATACTTTCTTCCTAAAAAAATGGAGTCAAGAACAAGGAAAAGAACATCAATCCATTACTAGTACTCTATTATCAATGGTTCAAATAGGATAAATTTAATATCAAAATCTTTATTGACTTTCATCCACCGTTTAATTGTTCCATTCAAGCAAAACCTTTTCACTTTTCATACGTTTTCCCATAGAACAATAATGGTAGTAAAAAAAAACGAGTTTTTTGGATCTTTGTTAGTATGGATAGGGTCTTTTGGGCCATTTGATGCATGCTGAAGCACTTTGGGGCGAATAGGACCCCCTTTGGATGTAGTGGGTACAAGTTTTTGGGTCGGCTTAAAAAAAACCTTATAAGATATGATTTAAACTCAACTTGGGGTGATAGTTTTTTGATGTGTAAAGAACCTTTGCACCCCCAATAACTCGATTTGGTTTACTAACATCCCCCCCCAAAAAGAAACCCCATGAAAGGAGATTGAAGTAGTTGCAAAGGTCCACCAAGCCTTATGAAAAGAAAAACTTGTTATATTGGGGGGCTCCCCAGATTTGAAAAATTGCCCCTTTTGGTCATCAAATTCTCGGGATACATGTCAAAAAAAACCGTTGCATCCAATAACTCGAGTTGTTGGGAGAGGGTTTGAATGGATTTTTATAGTTTTTACTAACAGGCTTTAATTTTAAAAACGGGGTATTTGATCCGGGGTATGCATCCCCGGGCAGGGAATTAAATTAATAAAATGAGCTATTAATTTCTCTTAGCTTTCGTGTTGAAATTTGGGAAATGCAAATGGTTTTTTGTATGAGAGTTTTGACTAATTTTTTGGGCATGATGATCGTGGCTTGTCTGCGATTGGTCGTGGAATTTTCATGACATGACAGACCATGTTTTGGGCCCTTAACTATGTCTTAGGGTGGGGCCCAGGGAAATTTAATCATGCCCAAAGATTTTGACCCTCGAGTGATTTTTTTTGTTTTTTGGTTAGTTCTGATTATCCTTTGGACTTGGGTAAACCATTGATTGTCCAGGGTTTTTTTGGGCCCCTCAAGTGACTGTATCCTTGACCCGACCCTTTATTTGTGGCTCGATTGTTTGTTAGTTCATGGTTGTGATCGTTCCATCTATGGTTTTGCTTGACTTAAATATTCAATTTCACAAGGAGATTATCCCAAATATGTGCAAATTCACTTTTTTCATTCGGGGTTTTTTGATTCGATTGACACACACTTTATACATATATGGTGAACACTCCGGTGCACCCACTAACTTTTGTTTTGAAAAAACATGTTTTTAAATTTTTTTTTCGAGTTAAAAATCTACATGTTGTTAAAGGATATTTAAGCGTTTTTGAACAAAAAAAAAAATTTTTGGTAGAAAAGGGGAAAAACCCTATAATATTGAAAAAAAATGCAGTGTAGAAAAAAACCTGAAAAACAAAAGGTATATCTTTTTTTAAATGATGACAAAAAAATTTTTAAATTTAAGCTCAATTTAGACTTATTAAAATTAAATCTATTGTTTAAAAGATTAGTTAAATTTGAAAAAAAAAACTCTAGATAGAAAAAAGGGTCAGTGGGTGTACCGGTGACCAAAGCGTTTCCATTTATATATTAATTTATATATATATATATATATATTTTTTTTTTTTTTTCAGAAAATTTAGATTTTTTAAGTGTCCTTATTAGATATATGTATCTTTTAGTTATCATGTCGACCCCCCATATCTATTTAAACCTTTTTCCCACGTGCCCTTTTAAAGTTAATTGTCACTAATCATGATTTTGGGAAGGGAAATAAAAAACCCCAAAAAAAATTTTAAAAACAAGATTAATGATTAAAAATGAGCGAAAATATATATTTTTTTTCCAAAAGGTGTTTCTTTTAAATTTAAATTTAAATTTAAATTTAATTAATTGGGGGGTCGACCCTGCATATATGCCTTAGCATTTGTTTTGCGCACGTTAATAAAAAATTTAAATATCCCCCATTTTTAAATTTTAAAAAATTATTAAAAGGCATTAATTTAATTTTTAAAATTTGTGATAGAGCTGGGCCCAAATCGAGGGGTTTTATTGTCTGCCCGGGGAAACCCGGGCGAATTAAAATTTTGATTTTTAAGTTTTTTATCAATCTAAATATATATTACGTGTCAGGGATTGGTAATGAGTTCCCCCATGAGCTCAAAAACCAAAAGTAAGTCTAGCGGGGGGCGTACGGTCCCTTTTGACCCGGGCATTACCAAGCTGCGATTGTAGAAGCCCGGGCCCCCAGGGTTTAGGGTTTATCCCAGTAGTCTGGGCCGTGCGACAAAACCCAAAAACCAAGTTTGTCCTACAGGCAGGTCACCAACCAGCGACAAAAATTTTTGGCGACCCCACTCCCCAACATTGGTTTAATTGGAAATAATACTCAAACGATTTCGTTTTAAGCAAAAATTTCGCTCATCGGGCAGCATACGGGGGCCCTTTTAAGTAATCAGACCCAAAAATGAAACGGAAAAAAAGAGCTCCTTAACCCATTTAGATCAACTCCACAAATTGAACGTTAATTTTAGGAAACACCCCCTATTCAAATTTTTAAAACCCCCAATATCCTTCCTTTCCCCCTTACCCAAAAATAAAATTTCCCTTTCCTTTGGGGTTTTCCCTTTTTTTGTAATTGTATATATGGATTTCTCTTTTAAAAAATAAGGGTTTTAAAAAAAAATAAAAAAAAAAAAAAAGAAACATTTTTCATTGGCATGGGTCCCTAATTTGCTTTTCCCTTTTTTTGGTATTATTGGATTTGTCCCTTTTATCATTAAAGTAATGAAAAGAAAAAAATTTTTTTATTTAAAAACAATGCTACCCGACAAGTGGCAGAAAGAAAAAGGGTTTAAAATTTTTTAAAAGGGGAAAAAAAAAAAATTTTGCCCCTTTTACTTTCCCCAAATTAAAATAGGTTTTCTGCATATAAATTGTCATTTACCCTGTACGTCAAACACTTTGTCTTTTTAGTCTTTCCCTCCAACTATGTTTTTTTTAAATTAAAAAAAGGGGGAAAATCCACACCAAAGGAGAAATATACCGAGGTAGGAGACGGGAAAAATTGGTTTGGGGGGGGTATCGCCAAAAAAGGTTTTGGGTGAAATACAAAAAGTTTTAAAACTAAAATTATATTTGTCATTTTCTTCCCAAATTTATTAATTTAAATTAAAAAAAAAAAATTAGGGATAACCTAATACGTGGACGGTGGTGGAGATAACGTGGTATGTCGAATGGGATCAAAATTTAAAGATATGAAGACAAAAGTTGGGACAAAAAGGATCCAAAAAGGGAATTGGACAAAGTAGGAGGGGGTTAAAAAAAACGATTTATAGTGTAGGATATTATCTATTAAATTGGTTTTAAAATAGGGGGCCCAAAAAAATTTTTTTTCCTTTTTTTTAAATTAATCTTTTTTAAAAAAAAGGAGTGTTTTTTAAAAATGTAAACAATTCGTTGTGTGTTTTATCTAATTTCTTGTTAATGTTAATATTTAGGTTTAAACTTCTAATGTACAATTTTGAAGATCTTTTTTTTTTTCTCTTTTTGGTTTTTAAAAACCACTTAGCCCCTAAAAAGGGGAATAGCCCATGATATGTTTGAGGGATTGGGTTTTTTGGATTATTAATGAGTCAAACCGTTTCTGAGCTACCCAAGACTCGACTCGAAAAAATGTAAAATTTTCGCTCGAAACTAGCCCCAATAATAAATGAGTCAAGGCTTAGTCAACATGGCTCGAATCGATAGGCCCGAATCGTGGGCTTATTGAGCCAACTTATTGGTTCCTGAGTGGATCGATAAAGACACTAAAAAAAAGGGGGTTTAGCGTCGGTCAGACGCGCGTTATGGCGTCGGTCATCGACGACAAAACGCGAGATTCTATTTAGCGTCGGAAGAAAAGAAGACGAAGAAGAAGAAGGTCGAAAAAAACCATAGCCGACAAAAAAGCGAGATTCTATTTAGGGTCGGTCGACCTTTCGTTTCAAACCCACGCCCCAAAACGCTCTTTCTTTGTAGTGAGGGACTTTAAACACATGGAATTTCGTCACCAAAAACCCCAAACGATCATA